>OY796662.1:41667053-42267053 GCA_963680705.1 Rhagium mordax
GCTTAAGTTCTCTATATCAGTTCGGCTATTTATTGAATTAGAATGTCTTTTTATTTGCAACATTTCATGTACGATTCTTCGGTGATAATTGGGCTCTTTTTCCAAGATATGAATGTTGTTAAAGTTAAAGTTATGGTTATTTTCTAAGGCATGTTGTGCTAGCGCTGTTGAGGTATTTCGATTTTTAATGCTGTATTTATGTGAGTACATTCTTTTATGCAAATATTGTTTTGACTGACCTATATATGTACTATTGCAATTGTTATAGTCAATTTTATATACAGTATTAGTTTCGTCTTCTATGGGTAGTTTAGGTTTAAGATTTGTGAAAAATGATTTTGTGGTATTATAAGGTTTATGTGCTATTATTACGTTGTGGTTTTTAAATATTTTTGCAATGTTTTCAGAAACATTTGGTATATATGGCATGGAAACATATTTATTTTGGTGATTATTCGGATTAACAGTAGTTTTATTGTAAATTTTATGTATTCTTTTTTTGATAATTGGCTCATAAAAGTTTTTAGGGTACGCGTTTTTATCTAAGGCATTTTTAATTTTTTTCAAATTTTGAGGTCTATGTTTGGGATGAGAAAGTTTAATTGCTCGGTCTGTCAGACAGTTGACGACACTTTTTTTGTAACAGTTAGGGGTGTGTGAGTTAAAGTTTAAGTATCTTTGGGACCATATTTCTTTTGTAAACCAATTTGTTTCAATGACGCCATTTTTATCATAATTTATTGAAACATCTAAGAAATTTATACTATTATTTTCTTCTATTTCATTAGTAAATTGAAGTCTTGGATGATATTTATTAAAGCTATTGACCGTATATTCTATTTTATTTTTTGGCAGGCAAATGATACAGTCATCTACATATCTTTTGTAGAAGGTTGGTACATAATTTAATGATTTTAGGACGCTATTTTCTAATTCTTCCATTACTAGGTTAGCGATTGTTGCAGAAATGGGAGACCCCATGGCCGTTCCGAAAATCTGGGAGAAAATTTGATTATTATAGGTAAAATATGTGGAGTTCAAACATAATGTTATGGCTTTAATAAATTCATCTTGGTTAATATGATAAAAATGGCGTCATTGAAACAAATTGGTTTACAAAAGAAATATGGTCCCAAAGATACTTAAACTTTAACTCACACACCCCTAACTGTTACAAAAAAAGTGTCGTCAACTGTCTGACAGACCGAGCAATTAAACTTTCTCATCCCAAACATAGACCTCAAAATTTGAAAAAAATTAAAAATGCCTTAGATAAAAACGCGTACCCTAAAAACTTTTATGAGCCAATTATCAAAAAAAGAATACATAAAATTTACAATAAAACTACTGTTAATCCGAATAATCACCAAAATAAATATGTTTCCATGCCATATATACCAAATGTTTCTGAAAACATTGCAAAAATATTTAAAAACCACAACGTAATAATAGCACATAAACCTTATAATACCACAAAATCATTTTTCACAAATCTTAAACCTAAACTACCCATAGAAGACGAAACTAATACTGTATATAAAATTGACTGTAACAATTGCAATAGTACATATATAGGTCAGTCAAAACAATATTTGCATAAAAGAATGTACTCACATAAATACAGCATTAAAAATCGAAATACCTCAACAGCGCTAGCACAACATGCCTTAGAAAATAACCATAACTTTAACTTTAACAACATTCATATCTTGGAAAAAGAGCCCAATTATCACCGAAGAATCGTACATGAAATGTTGCAAATAAAAAGACATTCTAATTCAATAAATAGCCGAACTGATATAGAGAACTTAAGCAATACCTATTTTAATTTACTAAAATAAAACAAATGGGGTATAATATAATTAGTAAGTTTATACATCTTCCCAATTTACTTTACAAAAATTGTTAACACCAAATACTTAATTCTAATATTTATTACTCATGTCACAAAAACCATCCACTTATAATGTATACCTGCTAGCCCTTATCTTGTCCATAACATAAATAAATCCTCACTTACGCATTATTTTAAATGTGAAACTGACAAAAATATTTTCAGTTGCTTTTAAGACTCTCAAAGAATAACATCTACTTTATACAATATGTGTAATACATTTTAATTTCAAACAAACAAAAAAAAAAAAAAAAAATTGTAAGTTGGTTCACCATAAGTTATGTGTAAAATTTATATATACCTTGTTCACTAAACATTTCACCTTGTAGTCCCTGATGATGGTTTTAATAAACCGAAACGTTGGAAAAAAATAAATTTGTTTTAATATATATGACCGATATGCCCAAGAAATATACCATAAGCATTTGAATTTCAACGGTCAAGAAATAAAAAACTAAAACTAAAATTATATTCTCATTTATTGTTTATTAGTGGGAGTTAATGGCTGGTGGGTGATGCAAATCACAAGAGAACTGCTTAACCTCAACTTGAACTTTTAAATGCATTTATTGTTGATATCCGTTTAACAGCGTCACGTTTAAAGTTGGGTCTAAAGTGTTTATTGAGTTTTACTATATTTGGGTATATTTTAGAGACTATTAATAATAATAATAATGGGAAACTAGAGGTAAACACATATATGGATACAAAAGTATGAAAACAAAAGTTATTATTTTGTTTAGGTTTCTTGACGGCCACTATTTCAAACGCCTTTGATTCCACTACGATGTAATCTTGTACAATGGGGTGATGCTGATTAAGAATATCTTACTAGTTTTTTGCTAAAAAAATCGCTAATAGATACTCTTTTCTTGAAAATCGATCTCATTTTTCCAACCTAGAATCGGACGCCTCTGACTAAAATCAAATATGGTTACGTCTAAAGACTCACTTTATAGGTATATTATATTCACCACCAAAATTTTAAAATATTCGGATATCAGATGAGCGAAATATGAGGGCGGCTCCATGAAAAGTGGGGCGCACTGTATATTCTGTATTTAACCATAGTAATAAGTGTTTAATAATTAGACTGTTTACTCTGTTGACTTATCCTGAATAAAACCTGTTTATAATTTTTAACACCGAACTCCGTAGTTTTCTTTATAGGTTAATATAGACCCCTGGCAATGCCGTTTCTTTACTGCAGCTATCTAAGCCTCTATTATCCCGCTAATAGAAACTGACGCACAAAATTGTCCATCTTAGAATGCGAGCGGAACGAGGGAAGGTTCCAATACGATTAAATACAATTTTGGTTTATTAACCATTTTCAGATTCTGTTTATATTTCATTTATTTATTTATAGTGTTATTTAAATTTTATGACTGCCTGGGAAATTTTTCTATGTCACATTGGGTTATACCGTGACAAACAGTGAATGTATACGAAGCATTTCAGATATCTAACAGTTTCTTTAACAAAGAGGATAGTAATAGCCGCATTAACAATTTATTACGGATCTCTGCGCTCTGTTATCCTGATCCCTGTAGGATCACACAAAAATTGACGTCTGGCATTATTTATGTATCAAAATTATTAACGTAGTATGTTCTCTCTGCCAGCTGTTTCTCAATGTTTGTTTGACTTTTAACCGTCATATAATTTTAAACTAAAAGCAATCTGAACATTAAAATTTTATTACCACTGGATTATAAATGATGTAAAACCAGACACGACACAGTTTCATCAAAAGCATACTATACGTGAATCATAGGAATGCCAGCAACTGACTGATAATCTCGCGACCAGAATTGGCCTCGCATTTTACCATTTGCGTTGCGTATCTTCTTCATTCCTTAATCAATGGCATTATTGGCATTATATAAATCTACAACTTTTCTTTATAATTTGATACTTTGTATTAAACTGATAAGTTAAAGCACGTTTAAGATGTGGAGAAGGATCAGTGCGCGCGGCGTTTACGTATTAAAATAACTACCCATAATTTAGAAGCAGCCATAACTTTGTTAGTCCATTATAAAAGTTTTTTTTTACTGACAGGTGATTAATTTATGACGGTTGGCTTAAAGGTGAAAACTGTTACGTAACTTGCTCCTTCGACATTTTAGTTTCTACAAAGCAAAGTGGCAATCTCAAACAATAAACATACTCATCAATAAATTAAGTAAGCGTTACTATAACTAGGAAATGCTTTTCGAGCGTGACGATTTAGATTAGGAAATAGAAACTCACAGACTTTTATTTCTCTACCTGTTTTGAAGCACTTGTTAAATTTCACACAGTTTACCTTAAACCTAGAAAAAGGATGCAAGTTATCTTTAGTGTCATGCACCGTAATAAATTTTAACTGATTAATATTTTTGAGGTGTTTTACATTTTTACTATTCCTTTACTTTATTTCTTTGTTTCCTTCATAGTTTGTTCGTTTGTTGTTAATTAAGTTTAAGACGCGGATGTAGTGGCAATGTAAAAAAAAGCGTGCCAATACGAGTGCATGTGCAAAGTTGATTTAAAGCGTGTTTCATAAGCATCCATCTGAAACAGGACTTTAGATTTTCATGGCACAGTCACGCCAATAGATACCATTTCACTTGAAATTAATTTAAATGATTCTAATTTAGTCATATTATGCGTTCGTCTCATAAATCTCAGATCTATAAAAATAGATTGACAAATCGCAAGGGTTTGGACCACCAAGCTTACCGGCCTTTTTAATTGATATTCAAATATAATCACAAAAATTATTTTTTCTTCTAACGATCGTAAAGTACTCACTTTCCGCACGCTGTAGAGTGCGTAAAGTTAAACTTTACGCACTAGTGCGTAACGTACCATACTAAACAATTGCATACCTATTAGAGCACCTATAATAATCATGTCTTATTTTAAAAAAGTTAAATGTGGTTATTTAATTTTATGTAGTCCATTTATATCACAGTATTATTATAAAACATACCACCTAATTTTCAGTATTTTTTAACAATAATGATTGAATTTTTTACAATTTTGAATTTTCATTTATATTCTTGACATTGACAAAGAAATAATAGACATTGACTGATTTAAAATTAAGTTGGCTATAAGAGTATTGTGATTTTTAAATGACATATAAAGTTTTGACGTACCTAATAGGTAAATTTTGACGTTTCACATTATTATTAGAGAATTTAGGTCCATTTCGGCAGTAGAAAAAATATTGTATGCAATTCGTGCGAAAAGTGATCTTCTTTCACTCATGGGATTGTCGCATTCGCCTACGGCTCATGCGACAAAATTCCCATTCGTGAAAAAATCTCACCTTACGCACTTGTTGCATAAATAACTATTTTCTCAAAATTAAAATCAAGTTACCAAAAAAGTGTTTTTGGTATTTTTTTAGTTTATGTAATAAACTTATAACACTTTAATCATTAAGGATGAAAATTTTTTTTATTTCATTAAAATATACATATGTATATGTATTCGTGTATTAAATTTTTGGAATAAAACACACGTTCTTCTAATAGGTACTATTAGAGGTACCAATACCATATGGGTGGCCGTGTTGCTTAACATAAACTCTTAAATAAATAAATAGACAGAAAAGGTAAATACTATCATGTGTTTGCGAACACAATTTTACTAGAACAAATAGTATTCCGTTAAAACAAATACTAAAACGTACAATGAAAAGCGCTAGACATTCAACACAAGATTACATTACGCCAGGAACAGTAACCACTTAAAGGAAACACAAGAGTAGCGGAAATACAAATAACACCCTTTCAACGAATTAATTGCGATAAACACCAATATGTTGCTTTATCGGTGTAAAATCTATTAAACTGGACTACCGCAAAGAAATTCCCACAGTACCACAGAAAACAAGATCTTGGATTTGACGTACGCAAAAATGCACACTAAGCTTGTGACAGGTGATAACACTCCTGAGGAGAAATTAGGAATGAAATAGACTGGCAAGCTACCGCTATAATGATTGCAATTATCTTTTTTATTTGCGCCAGCAGCCAATAGATCCTGCAATCACTATTATTATTAGAAATATTTTACGGTTTTTAGACTTAAGCTCGGACTTATGAGTAGATCTGGTACGAAGTAAGACAGGTGCTAATTACAATCTGCGCTAATATTATTGATTACACTATTTTCCATTTGCTGTTTCGCGAAAGTTACACCGTTCATTTAATTTAACTGTTGCCTCTGATTAATGAACTCTCAAATCGCTTTTGAATAAAAGCCACCAAGTTACAGGTTAAAATAAAATTTTTTCAAAAGATACATAGGTATAATTTTAACTTGCTCTCTTTACCATATGGAGTTCTAGAAAATAATAATTTTCTCAAATGAGATGCCTTGTTTATTTTAAAGTATTCTATTTCGACATTTATATAAATATATCCAAATATGTAGAACTTTTAATGTTACTGGAAAAATGATTAGAAGACCAAAAAGTAAAAAAAGTTGATTGGAAAAAGCAAGTCAAAAATAAAATTTACCAATAATTAATAAGCTTAATATTATCTTCTTCAGGTTTTCATTCTTACGGATTTATGTGATAGGAAAAAGTCCAACATTTACAAAGCTCCAAATATGTTCATTTTTCAAACTTAATGTTCCGTATAGTGTAGGTAAATGTTGCTTAGTTGGTAAAACAAAAACTGAATTTCTGGATTCTATATAAAATACAAAATACAATACATACAATTATCCTTACTTTCTTAATAGTGTACCAGATTAAATTTCTTGAAAAGCGTTCCCACTTGAGGTATTATGTGTTTTAATAAAATTTTGCAAAACTCTTCCTTCTTATAAACCGCAGGCATTCACGACACGAGCAGTTGAAGAACCATCAATCTGTAATTTTTATCAGTTGCTCCAATAGATTGTCAAGATTGTACTTGGCTGACGTGACTTTTCGCGATTTCTTTCATCCTTTCTTTCTCTGTAAACCCAACCAAAGGAGAAACTGCTGGCCAGGATCAGAATCATCAAACATTGGGCATTTACGATAATTGGAGCGCTACATACCGCAATGTATCAGAGCGTTCGATAATAAGAACATATCTACCGAACCGCGTTCGGTAAATGTATCGAATGTATTCGCTACATCTACCCGATCCAAAATTTATGGATCGACTACATCGGTACAACCTTAAAATATGATTAAAAAAACTTAATTTTTGACATTTTGTGAGTATTTGAGAAAAATGAAACCCATCACTGTCGAAAATAATGAAGTAATTTTAGATGAGGATGGAAACATTTATGTATATGTATAATGAATTAAGTAAGTAAGTAGGTATACCTAAATATGCAATACATATAAATGTTGTTTTACTTTCCATTTTGACATGGCGAGCAGTATGGACTTATGAATAAGCATAAAATAAAAAAGTAATTCAATTTTCAATTATTTATTAATTAGTCAAGTAATGCTTTAGGTTACATTTGAAATTTTGCGTTCGGTAATTCTTAGCTCGGTAGATGTATTGACATAAAACAGCTGATTACCGCAATGTACCAGGATACATTACCCGCTCCAATTATCGTAAATGCCTATTATAGTAGACGCGAATTGCCAACTATAACAAACCTATTAATGATAGAAATGACACGTCCTTCGTTACAAATCAGAAAGTTAAAACATTTTTTTTTATTATTAGTGTGACGAATTATTATTATCGGTCAATAATTACCTTACCTTACTTTAGGTCACAACTTTTCGATAACGTCGTAATTTTATTTCAGTTAATTATTAGCTAGTAAAAACAATAGTACTAAACATAAGTTATCGCTAATTTAACGCTACAGTTTTGACCTCCAGCTACAAATGAATCACGTTTTTCCAAAACGTATAACCAGACGTTTACAAAATTACACTCCGCAACGAATGAAGTGATCGACAATTTTTCAGAATTTTCGTATTTGTGATAAGAAGTTTTTTTTGTAACATTTACACACATACTGAGGTTGAAAAGAGAAACATTTTGTTGTGGTTTTTAAACCTAAAAAAGAAATCATAAATCGACAATGAAAATTGCTTTCCTATAGGCAAAACATATTTCAGGAAGTGTTACGCTTATTACACATGTTTTGAGGAAGCTCTGTTGGTGTAACCTTCTCTATTTATGAGCCATTGCTAGAGTGGAAAAATATGATCTCCATAAATTTTTAAAGGAATATTCCCTTCCAACTCTTACAAAATTAAATCAAGAGGCAAGAAGCTATTATTCATTGTTCAATTGTTACTTTATCTATTTGTCTTTTAATAGTAAAATAAAATTTGCTTTCGTGTAAAAAACCATATACCTAAGTGTAATAAAATTTCAATGATAAAAAACAGTTCAAACTACTTACATAATAATTTACAAAAAATAGGATATTGTTAGTGGTAATTTTAAATTTATATATTTACTGAGACACAAGAGTTGCATCTAGCTTTTACTTATTTATTTCATACCATATTTGAGATCTTAAAAATCTAATAATCTATATAAATATGTACAATTCAAATATCTTAAAACCTGACGAAACCCACTAACTTTTTATGCTTATTTAAAAAATGCCTTAAAGTAGACAATCTTAGAAAAAGGAAGCTAATTCGACAACAATTTTTGTCCCAATTTAAGGCTATCATTAAATTTTTAAAAGCATTTTCACTGCTGGAAACATGAGCGCCGCAGCAACTAGATTACATTGGATAAAATATATTATAACTACGCTTTCTATTATCCACAACATAATTATTAAGTTTTTTTACTTATATCTCTTCCTTTGCTCTACTATAAGAATATCAGCAGTTCTGACAACCAATAATGGAAAACTTTCGAAACTTATTATCTTAATTACGCTATATATAAGATTATACATGCAGGGCCAAGTTCCTCAACTATCCACATCTACCATACACCAAAAATAGTATTCAATTAGATTATCCGGAAGCATATGCCTGTTTGTCAGAATATTCCTCACAAGGGTTACGAGACCGAATGTTTCAAAGTGATAATGATGTCATGTAAATAAAGACTCATAAAACGCTGTAAAAACGCCCGTATATGCATTAAAGATGAACGAGAAATAGAACAGATTTAATTAATATATCATGTTACGTAACAGGCACACGTTAGTTTGTTTCTTTACTTGGAACCATATGCTGATAGTGGTCTCTCGAGGTGTTACGAACATGAAGTTGTAGATCATAGATAAAGTAAATAAATAAGTAAATTTCTATTCATGAAAAAGAAAAATCCACAGGAACATATTATTTACTTACCATTTTCAAAAATATATATTTTATGCTATTTATTTGATTACGAGTTACTATTCATTTACTATTTTTGATATGTAATATGAATTAGAAATATCTGCAATTCAATATACAGGGTGGTCCGAATTGTACCTTCGATAATTTGGGAATCAATAGAAAATGAGAAATTAATACGAGTTTTCTTAATTTTAAATGAATAATAATAATAAATGAATTCTAATTAAAATTTAACTGTAAAACGTTACCTTTTATGGAGAAACTAAAGGAGGACTTTTTATTCGTAAACTGACTGTAGATTTAAAAAATTTCACTCTTTGGCGTACCCTTTTTCTATAAACAAAAGGATTCACACCCCTGAGGTTACGCCTCTGGTTGAAGTAGGATAATGAAAATAATGATTAAACGTGGCACTTATTCAGAAACATGTACACACAAAATTTCAATAAAAAATGTCATTTACTTCAGGAGAGAAAAAATACAAAGAAAATGTAACTTCAACACCCTGTATTTCCGAAACGATTAAGTTTTCGATATAAGTTTATTAAGAAAACTTAATTTCACATTTTCTATTGATTCTTAAATTATCGAAGGTACAATTCGGACCACCCTGTGTAAGTAGTAGAAATTTTTATTTTAATTAAAAATATCTAGTACATTTCTTAATATCATTTTATATTAGATATTTCTAAATCATATCTACTAGATATTTTTAATTTTTAAATAATTTAAATTCAATTTTTAAATGATTTAGAATATCTAGTAGATATGTAATATATATTTCTGATATCGTTAAAAATATATCTAAATATTTAATTTAAAAATTTCTCCTACAAATTTTTAAATAAAATAAAAATAGATATTTTTAATCGAATAAAAAATATTTGACAGAGGCAGAGATATTTATTTTTAAATTATATTTATTACTCGTTTAAAAAAATCTACTAAATACTTTTAATTTAATATGGATATCTAAATATGATCAAATTAAAACAAGTTGTTATATAGCAAACTGCGTAACCTATGCTATACATCTTGTATCTGTATCTTGTATCTTGTATCTTGTTGCCAAATTGCCTTTATTATTTCAGATAAAGAAATTTACGTTTTAATTATTTTAATAAATTTTTTTTAAATTCTTCAATTCATAATTGTCATTAATTTATTGCATTCAGAGAATGATTTATATACCTAGATAAAAAAAAATAAGTAATTGTTTATAATGATTAACGTCTTTTTAATTAATTTATTGATTGTGTTTATTATGTATTGATAACTTTTTTTAAAAAATTTTTTAAAATTGTTGTACATTTAAAGTAATTTGTTTGTTAACGTCATATTGGTTCTTGCAGCCCCGAAGATGGTAGTAACCGATTACGGAAACGTTGGCCTTTAAATTAATACTTTAGTCATTAATAAAAAAAATTTTGTCCAAATTGCTTGTGATTATTCACCGTAGTATAAAGAAATTTCGTACATGTTTCTGTGTAAATATCTGGTAGATTTTTATACCATTAAAAATATTCAAAATCATTTAAAAATTTGTTAAACAAAATAAAAACTTCTAATAGACATTTTTAAATGAATTAAAAATATTTGACAGAGGCAGAGATATTTATTTTTAAATTATATTTAATACCCGTTTAAAATATCTACTAAATATTTTTAATTTAAATCGGATATCTAAATAGTACAAGCCAAACACAGTTTAATTTGCGGCAAACTGCGTAACCTATACATTTTTTAGTATCTGTGTTGCCAAATTTCTGTATTTTTTTAGATAAAGAGATTTCGTACATCTCCCTGTGTAAGTATCTAGTAGATATTTTTGATACCATTAAAAATATTTCTAAATCATTTAAAAATTTCTACTAAATATTTTTAAACAAAATAAATATTTCTATTAAATATTTTTAATCGAATCACAAATATTTGGCAGAGGCAGAGATATTGTTTAAATATATTTAACATTCGTTGAAAAATATCTACTAAATACTTTTAATTTAATTCGGATATCTAAATATGTACAGTGTGTTCACTTCAAGTGTGAACGGTTTTAAATGGTTATTACAAGGTTATTATTAAAGACAGAATGATGGGACAAACGTCGTATGAGAGGATTAGAAAGAAAGTTTCTTATGCATTAAAGAGAAAAAAAAAAAACAAATGAAGCCCGTTTTGGAAAATATATTATTTTGAAGTCATAGCTATATTTAATTAATATCACTGTTGTAAGTAATTTCTATAATTTCAATAGTTTTTTTAGCCACATTAAGGAAATTATTCATCCAAACTACCATATTATGCACATCATTGTATTCAGAAAAAATTAGTCTATTAAATGGTGCAAAAATATTTGGGGCGTTTCATTAAAAAAACACGCCTAACATTAGTATTTCCCAAAACGGGCATCATTTGTTTTTTCTCTTTATGCATAAAAAACTTTATTTCTAATCCTTTCACGCGACATTTGTCCCATCATTCTATTTTTAATAATAACCTCGTAATAACCATTTAAAACCGTTCACACTTAAAATGAACGCACTGCACTGTACAAGATATAGAACAAGTTTAGTTTCTTTTCCTTTTCTTTTTTGGGATTTATTATCACATTTCTTGAAATTCCTATCCAAAAAAAGTTGATTTATCTAAAAAATATTCAAATTAAAAAAAGAAAAGGAAGAAAAAAAAAATTATGAAATGCCACAAGTTATGCGGCAAACTACGTAACCTCTTGGTACCTGTTTTGCCAAATTGCCTGTAATTTTTTTAAATAAAAAGATTTCGTACATATTTCCTGTGTAAAAATCTAGCAGATATTTTTGATACCATTAAAAATATTTGGCAGAGGCAGGAATATTTTTTTTACTATATTTAACTCTAATTTAAAAATGCCTGCTAAATATTTTTAATTTAATTTGGATATCTATATGTGTACAGGGTGAGTTAATTTCGATGATCACTATTGGGATCTCGAAAAAGTAAGAGATAGAGAGTTGGTTAAATAGGGGCGAAGTTGCGTAATTTTATACCCAATAATATGCCGTGATGAAATAAAGAATATCTTGTTTGGTTTTTGAGATATTTGAAAAAAAAAAACAGTTTTAAGTTTTCATTTGTTTTTTTTCTAGGTTTGTTTGAAGAGATACCATTGAGGGTGAACCGAGGGATGGCCTCGATCTGACGAAACGTTCTATTCTATTCTATTTGTTCTATTGAAAATATTTTAACTCTATGTTGTAGAGCCGGACAAGCCGTAATGAAGAAGTTGTTTCAGTTTTTTGATATCTCTTCAAATAAAGCTAGAAAAAAAACAAAAATAAAAACGGAACATTTTGTTTCTCAACAAGATATTCTTAATTTTATCACGGCATATTGGCATATTATTGGGTATAAAATTGCGCAACTTCGCCTCCATTTAACCAACTCTATCTCTTACAGTTTTCGAGATCCCTATGGTGAGCATCGAATTTGACTCCCTGTACAAGATCGAACAAGAAGTGTAGATAATTACGCGGCAAACTGCATAATCTATATACATCTTAGTACCTGTGTTGCCAAATTGCCTGTATATTTTTAAATAAGCCGATTTCGTACATGTTCGTGCGTAAATATCTAATAGATATTTGCAACACCATTAAAAATATTTCTAATCCATTTGAAAATTTTTACTAGATATTTTTAAATAAAATAAAAATTTATAGTATATTTATTATTAAACTATATATTTAATACTCGCTTAAAAATATCTACTAAATACTTTTAAATTAATTCGGATATCTAAATATGTACAAGTTAAATACAGTTTGCCGCAAACTGCGTAACCTGTATACATTTTAGTACGTGTGTTGCCAAATTATATGTATTTTTCTTTAGATAAAAATATTTCGTACATGTTCCTGTTTAAATATCTAGTAAATATTATTGATATACTATTAAAAATATTTCTAAATCAATTAAAAATTTCTAGTAAATATTTTTAAACAAAATAAAAATGTCTAAAATATCTACTAGAAAATTCTAATTGAATATTCATATCTAATTGACATTTTTAATTTAATTAAAAATATCTACCTGACATTTCTAATTGAAACAAAAATATTACTAGATAGTTGTAATTACATTAAAAGTATACATTGAATATTTTTTTATTGAAACAAAAATATCTACTACATAGGTAAGGTAGATATGTTTAATATAATAATTAGAAATATCTAAAATTCATTTTCTGATATTTGAAATCAATTAGAGATATCTCTAGTAAATTTAAGATATGTACAGGGTAAGTCACGTAAAAGGTCCACCCCATTTATTTGGGTAATTTTGAATATATATTTGGTTTTCAGGACTCTATCCTATATGAATTTTAACTTAGATTACGATTCTGATAAAAGATTTTTAATTCAACCAAACATATACAGGGATTTTAAAAATACGTGTTTTTTTTAAATGACACACCCTATATATTTCTACACATTTCTATGCAGCTATTCGAGGGGATTTCAAAAATATATAATACCTGTATGTTTGTATCATAAATAAATAATGTGTAGAAATATATAGGGCGTGCCATTTAAGATAAACACGTATTTTTAAATACCTTGTATATGTTTGGTTGAATAAAAAATCAGATCAGAATCGTAATCTACGTTAAAAAATCATGTAGAATAGAGTCCCGAAAACCAAAAATATATTCAAAATTACCCAAATAAATGGGGTGGACCTTTTACGTACCTTTATAGTACAGTTGTCAAGCATAGCTCTTGCTGGTGAAATCATTGCATCCTGTTTCTTTTCATTTAGTTTAAATAGGTTTCCCGTTCTTTATATGTGCTTCGTTTCTAAAATCCCACCTGACGAGTTAAAACAGCGTTCCATTGAACTTCCTAATTTACTAGATCGGTAGCACGCCTATGGTATTCACATTTCAATAGTTCGCACAATTAGCAAATATATGTGGTTTCATTTTGATCTAAATACAACTTTTCTAGGAAACTTTTACCTACAACTTCTTTCAAGAAATGTGTGTAACATTACTTGCCTTTTTTATATACCTGGATGAGCCTGTCAGCATAATCACTTCCTTTTAAAAATTACAAAAGTAACTACCTACCCAGCATGAATTTAAAGTTTAGCAGATACGTACTGTCCTAAAAAGCCTAAGGCGTATTATTTGTTGAGGCGTTATTTTAACGCATTAAAAGTGTTATTCCTAGGTAGGTACTTATTTTTAGACGTAATGATGCAAAAACTGCGTAACGTACTTAATGAATACTAATCACTGATATACTAAATCTGAGATAATTGTGAGAGAACGGTTTGCTGTACTTAATTTTAGTGAGAAAAACCACGAACCTACATCATTATTCATTGTAAAAACATTTCACATTGTTTTTAATACCACTTGCCGTTATTTAATTACAGGAATATTTTCGAAAATACGGACTGTATAAGAAATGTATTGCTATAAATTGGTAGGAATTTATACGGGATATAAAATAAATAAAGATCACAAAAATAATTCACGATGATGAGAAAAGAAAATATATACAGAGTGTTCCACTTATTGTGCTCACCATGCCATGGGTATCTTGGTAACGGCAAGAGATGACACCAAATGTAGAGCTTATGTGCATAAATATTTTAGTAAAATCTACTCGTTTTTGTTTCGTGGACAAAAAACCTGATTTTTGTCATTTTCATTTTTATTCATTTATGAAAATATTTGAAAAGGGTTCTTTTCATTCTTAGAACTTTTTTATGCAGATTTGACAAAATTATAATATATCTTTTAGATTTTGGGATATTAACACCAACTCTTGTTTTCAAATACAAGTCACAGCTGGCTATGGCTTAGCTAAAACCCAATTTTTATTCTCTTTAAATTGATGGTTTCTTTTCATTTCCTTATTTGATATTTTTTCATCCCTAATTTTTATGAAATAAAAGAAAAAACATTCAAAACATATTTGGATTTATTGATTAAAAATTTAGTAGAAGCTTCAAATAATATTGGGATAACAAGATATTAAGAATTTTTTAAATTTTCAGGTAGGCCATGTAAAAAATTGTTTCAAAAAGACATCTGTCAAAGGTTTTGTTTTTGTTGTAATAATTTAATTGTGTGGCTGTGGACGCTTTGGAAAGCGATATTTGTTTGCTGCATTTCTTGTCTTGAATATCATAAATTCCGTACGTAGCAGGCAACTATATCTATATCTGTCTTCGTTATTAAAACTGTTATTTTTTTTAACCAAATGTACAGAGCTAACCACAAAGATAAAATATTACAACAAAAACAAAACTTTGACAGATATTTGAAAAAAATATCTTACATGGCCTACTTGAAGATTAAAAGAATTTTTAATTTCTTAGTTTCTTAAAAGTCTAATATTGTTGTAAAGGATTTAATTTTAAAGAGAATAAAAATTGAGTTTTAACTAAGCTATATGCACTAATATGCAGGTATGGCTTGTATTTGAAAAATGTTGGTGTTAATATCTCAAAATCTAAAAGAGTCTAAACAAAAATATTATAATTTTTTCAAAATCTTCAATCTTCAAAAATTCTTACTATACCCAGAAATCGTTTTAATAAAAAAAGGACCTCTTATTTTTTTTAGGAGCGCCGTTTTCGAAAAAATTGCAACCTTTGCGTCGTATTGCCTAATTTATTTGAGAAGTTACCCTTAATTTAAAAAGTTTTTAAAAAAATAACAAAACAAAACAAAAAAAACATTTTTAAATTATAGTAACTGTAACCTCAGTTTATAGAAATTCATTCATTTTTATTAAAATTCAGGAAAAATATTGAAGCTTTTGTATATAAAATTTTTCTGTATTTCTTTAAATAAACTCTGTAGGGTGGGGGGCTAATTATAAAGAAAAACTCTGTACAGAAAATTAATTCATCAGTTTAGTACTTTTTGAAAAATTATTAAAAACACTTCCTAATGAGCCTTATTTAAAGCCCCATATGAACCCTAAAAATTAGATACATAACGGCAAAACAAAAAATACGATAATTTTTGTTTTCGATGTTTTTTATCTGCAGTATTATTTTGGCAGAATTTCATTTAATTTCATTTACTCCTAGCTGCCCGGCACCTCCACCATATGTCATGGTAGGGTTTCACTATGTCATGGTAGGGTTTACACCTCCACCATAATGTTACGTTAGGGGTTGATTTTAATGAAATAAATACTAAGTCACTTTAAGTTATTTTACTAAATAGTTGACTCGCTCGGCATAAATAAGATAAATGACTCGCTTGGCACACGAGAGGGTTTTACTTAATAAGGGTGGTATTTAATAAATTAAAACATAGCGGCAAGGTTCCAACAAAACAATATTTAATAAATAAAGGAACAAGAAAACACATAAACACAATTAACACAAAATAGAGTATTACTTACAATAGGGGTTAGAGTAGCCTGAGGAGATATGCACTTAAACCTAAGGTGCCCTGAAGGGTAACCCTTGAGGCGTCTGGCCTCATCAGCCCCAAAAAGACAACTGCCTGCAACTTCCCAGTCTCTCCGCCACGGTCAAGAATTTCGGCATTAGCAATATTATCTATTACTCAGCAGTTAATTTGTTTAGCATCTTTCCTAACTTCACCAATATGGTTCTACTTTCATGACCTGGTTTTGATTAAATAAAATTATGTACTATACTGGGCGTTGCAGCAAATTACATTTTAAATAAATAATTAAATTGGCCATTTGTGACACTATGTCCACGCGTTTTGGCATAGTCTAATAGGTATAATACATCTTACATAATATAGAACGTATTTCCAATTGAACGAGCTCCGTTTCTCCTTTAGAAGCATTTCAGAAATGAAAATTTCAAATCTCAGCCTCCCGTATATTTCACTTACCCAAGAAATGAATGTTTGTTTATCTATCCTCTTGGACAGTAAGGATCTTCCTATGCACCTAAGTTTGTAGTGACCTGTTAGAACTCTTATTAGGCGATTCAGAGTCATTCTGCTCTAACTCAGTCACCAACGAGCTTGATTTACTCGATCCCATTACAAACTATCAAGTTTTTCTGCAGGCACTGCTCAATCTGCAACGATTTTTCGGTGACTTGTAAGCTCAATCATTAAGGGCGGGCAAGACTTGTCTTTTTGTTCCGGTGTGGCCCGGACCTACACCAGGTTTGTTTTATTGTCCGGTGAGTTCTTCCTACTCGTCTCCAAACACTTGATTGACGGCCGGCTTCGTCTTGGATGAGCAAATTACTTTCAGACCTCAGAACTGAATGTTTACCATGGTTCTTTGACAAACATTTAACACGATATCTAGAATTTTTGAGGTTTGGTCTCCTGCTTTAGTAGTTGTTTTTCAGTGAAAATGATCCTGATTTTCCCCAAGAAGAAACTTGGTTTTCGACAACATTTAAAGCAAAGTTTTTGCACCTGGTGGATTGACTGATTTGAATCGGTAGCGAAGGAGAAAAGGCTGTATTAGAAAATACAGACCTAAAATGATTGAATATCGGAAAGACAGGATTACAATAGACAAGAAATTTTCCAATATAGAACATTTGAGCTTTTATCCAGTGGATGTATGTAACTCCTTGGTGAGATTATTAAAATCATACCAAATCTTGATTTTTGTTTTTTTTTCAATAAAACAATTCGATTAATAGCTTAAATTAGCATGTATTACGGAGGACCAAATATCTCTCTCTTTACTGTTAATAAACAAAATCAACCTGTCCGAAGTCCGAGGCTATTTAACAACTTCTTAACAGAAATATAAATTTTATTTCGTTCGTCCATTTGCAAAGCCCGGCATCTGCAGGCGAGCCAAGACTATTTTGAGTTTTATAATAATCGTCAAAAATTCACTCATACTCATTGCAATGAATATAAGCAAATTTATACATATAATTTTGTCATCCACAAAGCAGTTCCGTAATTATTTGCCAAATTAAGCCATTCTGACAGTACCATTTTGAGGCAATCCGAATAAGGAAATCGCGTGTTGTATTACACGAGATTTTTATAGTCGCAGGGGAGCCTTAAGGTCTCTCTATTTCTCTTCAGCAAATGCATTCTATTTTCTTGACTATACTAAGTCATAAACTACAAACTGTATAAGTAATCTCGCAGATGACCTGTCGGGTTCAGTTAAACCGCTTCAGGCGTAGTCGTTTTTCACCACAGGTCAAGTTTATCGTACGCTCAACACAAATTAGCGGAAGAAAAATACTTCACGAGAATAAGACCTTTTCAAATCATATTGTGTGCAATACAAAAACACGCGAGAGTAATAACCGCTTCCAGAAGCTGAAGAGCACCAATTAAAAATTAATCTTCCTTGGTATACTTCATACAAGTTACAATACCTACAGGGTGTGTCATGTAAGCGGATCTTCTGATTTTCTAATTTTACCCTCCTGTTTTATGGTATATGTATGTAAAACATTGATGACTAGAGAAACTCATCTTGGAATAAGGTATGCGCATGATTTTTGAATTAAATGTAATTTTGTAAATTAACTTACTAAATGGCTATCGCAATAATAAAAAACGGCTAAAATGTTACCCATTATCCAAAAAAAATTAACAAAAATTGGTTATTCCAAAAATGACTGTGACGTCATGCAAATGGCTCCTGTGGTGTTGTGACGTCAGAAACTCGCATTTCCATTTAATGTTTAATGTTGTGTAAAACTTGTTAAAATAGCGTTTAACGCAGCATTTTACAATGGAAAACAAGGATATTATTGATATTAAGCATCCAAGGTATTGTTAAATACCGCAGTGCCAGTCGTCCATAAAAAAAACACCAGAAAAAAGATTTGTCTCTTTACAAATATACGATCAAGCGCTAAATTAAAGAAAAAAACGAAAATTATGGTTACGTACCATGAGAAGGAGTGAAACTGATATATCAAAAAACACCAAAGGGGTTGTATGTGAGGATCATTTCAACGTAAGTGCGATTTTGTACCTTTTTAAAATCATACAATTTTAGGTTATGTATCTTACTTTTTTTTCAATTAGAGGAAGATTTAGAAAACTATATGATGTTTAAATTAATGGGTAGTTACATACATTTAAAAGATCATGGATTTTGATTGTCAAACTGGTAGAAAAATGCGCCCTCCACTTAAAAGTAGTACAGCAACAAAGAGAGCAACATTGGCCAAATTATCTCTCTGGGCTTTTACAAAATCTGTTCCACTCACTTTTCCATGAAAAATGTTAATATTTAACACCGAAATCGCACATTGAATCTACACGTAGACAGTATGACATATTGCACAACGGCGAACATAAAAAAAAGTTCTGTAAAAAAATCGAGTAATTGACGTCACGGTGAGATTCGAATTTCATCGTTTGTTCTCGGCCAGTGGTCGTAAACTTAAAAATAATATGAATTTTAATTAACAAATACATAAATATAGGGTACATTGTTGATAAAATTTTATTGTTATTCATTTTTTTATAGCATTAACTATCTTTCATAACCAATTTTGCTTAAAAATCTCGCATATGCGCATACCCTATTGACGCCATGACACAACCGTTTACATACCCATATGAGCTAGAAAACAAAAAAATAACAAAAATAGCAAGTAGCACTAGTACTACATCTAAAAATGAGCCTATTCCGTCACATGTATCCCAATCGGTATCATGTCATTCAATTTTTTCTGTTTATCAGCCTTCTGGGTTTCATACCCCACGGGGTATGAATTAGCCAATATTTTGTGTCAAAAGATGACACCTTCGCGATGAAATTATTAGAAGTTTGTTTCAAATTATAAATCATGTATAATACTTAATTATATACTACTTTCTACCAAAACAAGAAATCGGTAAATCGTTTTTGATAGTGATTTATTTATTTATTTATTTATTTATTTATTTATTTATTTAAGAAACAAACAGGTTCATACTTAACCTAATTACATGTTTCTATATACTACAAAAAATTAACGTATTACTAAGTGATGGCATTATAATAATAAGATTGTTGAGAGTAGTTACTACAGGATAACCGTATAGTGATAAGGAAATACGATTACTGATTATTTGTGTTAAATAATAATTAAACAAGTATAATTAATTAGAAGCATTTATTCTCCTGAGACTAAGTTTAAAATGTTTTAAAGTTGTATTAAATATATCACATTCAATATTAACTATATTTTCATTAAAAAATGAACACATTCTATCTAGTTTACTTTTGTTATTTTTGACATAAAAAGTAATATTTTTAGGTCTGGTGCTTGTTTGAGGTATTCTAAAGTTTATTCGTGACAGCAAAAATGGACAATTGATTTTATTATTAATTAATTTGTACAAGAACGTTAGAAGTATACATTTTCTCCTATATTCTAGCTTTTTTATATTAAATTCTAACCTAATTGGCTCATACTGCGCAAAATCTGGAGACCGTTTATATTTTTTATAGAAAATGTACTTTATAAATATATTTTGAATTCTTTCAATAGACTTTTTTTGTTTCACAGTTTGTGGGTCCCAAATCACTGTTGCAAACTCCAGTTTTGGTCTGATGAAGGAATTAAAAAGATTTTTAATAGCGTCTATGTTGTTGAAACTACTGGTCATGCGTTTAATGAAACCCAGCATTTTATAGGAATGCAGTGTTATAGCCTCTACGTGTTTGTTGAAATAAAAATTCTCTTAAAAGATAACGCCTAGATCTTTATGTTCTGTTAATCTCTTCAGTGGCATGTTATTTAAGGTATAGTTGAAAAATAATGGATCTTTTTTTCTATAAAACGACATAAAGTAACATTTCTTTATATTAAAATATAACCTGTTTTTTTGTGACCAAATATATATAGTATCTAAATCTTTTTGTAAAGTTGCTCTATCATTGTCATTATTTATCGCCCTGTATAATTTAAAATCATCTGCATACAGTAGACATTCGGAAGATATTTTATCTGGTAGATCATTAATGAACAACACAAAGAGAAGAGGACCCAAGTTGGAGCCTTGTGGTACTCCAGATTCAACATCATATTCAAATGATTCTACTCCCCTGTAATTCACTACTTGTTTTCTTTGTTGTAAATAAGTACTAAAATATTTTATTAGATGTTTACTAAAACCGAAAGAGACCAATTTAAATAACAATATATCATGGCTAACCTTGTCGAAAGCTTTTGCAAAATCTGTGATAGTTAATGACATCACGCGAAAATATTATTTACCTACAATGGACTACCATATTAATGATCTCATCTCATATGGTTAATTTAAAAATGAACAAACATGAATAAATAGGAAACACACATGATTACATTTAATTTAGGACCTAGTCAATGTCCAACGCCAGTTGAATCTGGCGATTAAATTAAACACTAATGT
This sequence comes from Rhagium mordax, assembly GCA_963680705.1. Classification (NCBI taxonomy): domain Eukaryota; kingdom Metazoa; phylum Arthropoda; class Insecta; order Coleoptera; family Cerambycidae; genus Rhagium; species Rhagium mordax. Next base: position 41,688,600 of record OY796662.1, read on the forward strand.
TGATATAAACGCGTGTAACAACTTTATTTTATTTGGCACGGACAAGCTGTTATTTATTTACAAATACTAAAATAGAAAACTACTATAATTTAGAATTAAATATAAGGATCTCACAAATAACGGATTTAAACAATATTTTGAGATCTGCAGATGATAACGAAATGTTTTTTTAATGCTCTAACAAAATACTATTTTGTAATATGAACACAAGATGAAGATCATTGTTAAATATGATAATTGTTTTGCAGAAAGATGAAACAGCAATCATATCAATAATATTTTTGAAATGTAAAACTACTAACATTAATTTAAAACAAACTACATATTATAATAATTACTTTCCGGTAAAAAACATAGGCCTACAACAACAATCCAACTTTTTCCATGTATTTTGACGCGCTAAAACCAAATTTAGCACGAAAAAATTTTTTTGACGCCTCAATTATTTTCTGCGGTTTCCTATAACCCTCGATAATTCCCTAAGGAGGAAATTGTTTAAAGAAATGTTTGTAATAATTTTGTATAATATTTGTTGGCTCACTGATCACGAATCAAAGTCAAAAATGAATTTTGACATAATGACAGCTGTCAATTTTCATGCTAAATTTACTTAAACGTCGATATTTGGAGCATATTATTAAGTTTTTTGGGCTGCTGCTCATGAATCAAAAGTCAAAAATGAACTGTGACATAACGACAGCTGTCAACAAGCAAAAAAGAATCGAATCGGAATATATTAAAAAAAATATATTTCAAAATAAATAAAATAACTGTTGCTTACAGAGCATAATTCAAATAAACGAGCAACTTTATTACGAGTAATGACTTTTCAAGTCTGTGTCAGATTTCATTTTACCGTTTAGAGTAAAGAAGTATTGGACTCCACCGGTCATCTAACACTTTTCAGCAGCCTATGAACTTAATTTTATATCAACTTTTTAAATGTTTTAAGCAATATGACAGTATGTTGACAGCCGTCATCTGTCATTATGTTAAAATTCATTTTTGACTTCCGATTCGTGATCAACAGCCCAAACAACTTAATAATATGCTTTAAATATCGACTTTTACCATTTCTTGTTTGTTGACAGCTGTCGTTATGTCAAAGCTCATTTTTGACCTCTGATTCATGATCGGCAGCCCAAGAAACTTAATAATAAACTTCAAATATTGACTTTTTACATTTTCCATGAAAATTGACAGCTTGCTGACAGCTGTCATTATATTATGATTATACCTATCAGAAAAAAATTGACGAGCGAAAAAAATTTTTTCTTGTTAAATTCGGTTTCAACGCGTCAAAATACATGTGAAGAGTTGGGTTTGATCTCTAGGACAAAACATTTTTTTGTTGTTGTAGGCCCGTGAAATTATTCAAATGCCAAATTCATCTAAATAGTTCGACTGTTTCTTCTTGAAACAATAGACGTTAAATTTGCAAATATTGTTGGGCACTTTATTGGTTTTTAATTCATTTCTCTAGGAAAGTTTAATTCCAATGCAAATGAAGAAGTGATGTTCAATTTTTTTGAGACTTAATGGTGTTTCTTGGTATATCAGTACCTTCTTTATTTTAATATAATATTACAAGTACAGCGGAGTAATACGTATCATTGTGTAATGGTGCCTATTTATTACGGTGCTTTCTTTCTATATACTTACGTAATCTTTTTATACGGAAATCTCGGGCGCCAGTCCTTTAATTTTTAAGTGCAAGGAACTACACTTTTTTGACTCTCCTATTGGGAGAACAACCCTGAATAGCGAAACAGCTGAGATACGGAATAGCCAGAGATCGGAGCTGGAAGTCTATCTAATGGACTTCGACCATACTGCTCAAACGGGTTAATCAGAAATAAATGACAGAAATAATAACTCGTGAATTTTACCCTTTAAAATAACGTATTTATTCAGCAATATTTGGAAACAGATTAATTTACTCTAAAACCTCCACGACTGTACAGTCGAGTGTGTATAAAACTATTTTATAATGATCAAAAACAAGTCAAGCTGATAATCAAGAGTCTTTACGTGCTTTTACGGCGGAATTATCGGATACGTTGGATTAATAAATTACTGTGTACGACAAGCAAACGGACCTTTCCACTAGAATGTATTATAAACGGCGGGCAATCAGTTAGCTATTGATATTTACGTCTTTTACTGATATTCGAAAATACGGCGAACTGCCACAAACGTAGAGCTATTTTTGAATGGCTATTTTATTTACAGCAGGTTTTCTGGTCACCCTGGTACATTGAAACATCACAGATCACCCGAACGAGAAAAATCTGACTAGTTGATATACAATTTATGCAATAATAAAAGGACTAAACCAACGGAGGTATTATTAATTAGCTCTAGTTTGCTTTGGTAGCAAAATACGGCGATACTCACGGAAAATAAGGTCTCTCAATATCTATACTTATAATAATAATAATAATAATAATAATAATAATAATGTTTATTGTGCAAAAAAAAAGACATTTACACAAATGGTGAGAGTTCGGCAATGCCGTTCTTCCACTCCCCCTATAAGGAAACAAAATTTGTATTCACAAAATACCGTTAACATGTGACTAAATGTTAAATCTAACAAAAAAAATAGTTATTGTATCTCAAAAATAGAGTTCACAAGAAAAAAAAAAGTAATAAAAAAAAGTACCTAATGAAAAAAAAAAAAGTAATAACATGTAGAATATGCATGATATCCTAGATAAAGTTTATATTAGGTTAGTTTTATCTTAATTTTATTACGAAAACTAGTTAGAGGTTGATTTAACTCACTTTGTACCTCGTTTAATAATTGTGGAGCTTTATAAGAAAAGGATCCTTCAAACTTACTTGTGTGGTGTTGAGGTGTACTAAATGAGTTACATCTAATATTAACTTGATGCGAATCAGATCTTCTACTTAGTAGATTGAATAAATACTGAGGACTTTTATACATTATTAATTTATAAAGAAACATAATATACTGATATTTTACCCTAGTTGCTACATTAAATTCACACAGTCGATCTAAATGAGGAGATACATGATGTCTATAAGGTATACAACACACAAATCTCATGCAAGCATTTTGTATTTTTTGTAGTTTTTGCTGATTATAATTTGTTAAAAAATAATAATATACTGAGCTGCAGTAGTCTGTGTGGGGGAAAACAAGAGATTTTACCAGTAGCAGTTTGGTTTCCTCCTTTAGTTGAAATTTTAAATGGTATATCGATTTTAATTTGTAATATGACAATTTTACGACGTGGTTTACATGATCTTGAAAACGGAGAGTTTGGTCCAAAAATAACCCCAAATTCTTTGCAGACTCCACCCAAATTATAGCGTTGTCGTTTACTACTATATTTTCTTGACAGATTAAATTTCTTTGATGGTCATTGCCAATGCACAAAGCAGTCGTTTTATTAGAATTAACTTTAAGTCCATTGTCAGAGCACCATTGTATGAATGAGGTTAGGTCTAAATTAATAAGATTAATGGTGTTTTGAATTTCTAGTATTGGACATGCTCTGTACAGTTGAACATCATCCGCGTATAAATGAATGTGGCAAAATTTAATTGAATTAACTATATCAAAGGTGTACATAGAAAATAGAATAGGTCCGAGAATACTGCCTTGAGGTACTCCATTTTTAGTTGTACCTATTTGTGAATAATTAAGATTTGATACAATTACCTTTTGTGTACGTTCTTTCAAATAACTGTTAAACCATTTTAAGGCAGTATTATCGAATCCCATATACTTCATTTTGGCAATTAACAAATCAAAATTGACAAGATCAAATGCCTTGCTTTGATCTAACAGTACCATAATGGTGGGATTTGATTTGTCCATTTCCAAAGATATGTCATTGACAACTTTTAAAAGTGCAGTTCTAGTTCCGTGTTTTTGTCGAAAACCAGATTGAATACATGGTAGTATGTTATAAATATTCAAATGATCTAATATTTGTAGAGAAATTATTTTCTCGAATAATTTTGAGAACGTAGGAAGTATAGAAATGGGTCGTAAGTCCTTTAGGCTTGAAGGTAAAGACACTTTAGGGTAGGGAATGATATTAGCAGTTTTCCACACACTGGGAAATAATCCAGTTTTTAGTGAATCATTAAAAATATTACGTAGGATATCGATACAATATGGCAACACTAATATAACCATTTTTAAATTAATATTATCACATCCAGTAGCTTCTGATTTTAAACAGTTTAGAGCATTATAAATATCTTCGTTGGATATTTCTTTAAATGAGAAGACGCAGTTGCCGTTTGCTGTGTTGTTATTATAATACGTTAATAGGTCCCTACTAACGCTAGAGTCCCCTGCTACATTTAGAAAATAGTCATTGATTTCATCTGCATTTGCCAGTTCATCTGGAAAACATTTATTATCTCTATTTGATTTTGTACATGTTGCCCAGTTAGAAAAATTTTTCCACAGTTTCTTAGAGTTATGTTTATTTTTATCTATCTCATATTGCATATATGCTTTTTTCTCCCGCGCTATAGCCTCTTTAACGTAGTTTCTTAAAGTTACATAATATTCTCTATTATTATCAGTTTTTGATTTTAAATACTTTTTATGTGCTTTATTCTTTATCTTAATCATTTGTTTTATAGTGAATGTTATGTATGGTCGGTAATTATTTTTTGTTGTAATTGTACGTATGGGAGCATGCACATCAAACAGAGACAATATGTGTTCATTCATGACTGAAGTTCTCAGATTTATATCTTCAATAGAATTAGTAAAATACCATTGTACTTGAGCAGCGTCACGATTAAAATCATTAACATTAAAATTATTGTAGTTCCTGTAGGTAATAACTTTTTGTTTAGGTTTTTTAACATCAAATTTTAACTTACAAAAGACAAACATATGATCTGTGTTGTTGTGCATATCTATGGTGTTAGTAGAATCTAGAACTAAATTATCGCTAAGACATATTACATCAATTAAAGACTCGCTTGTTTCTGTAATCCTAGTAGGTTCGTTAATTACTTGTGAAAGATTAAAATTCGATATTATAGAAATAAACTTTTTTGAGTCTGAGACATCTTTTCGCAAAAGATTTATATTAATATCACCCATTAGTATAATCGAATGAGTTTCTAGGTATACACGCTCTAACGTGTCATATACTTCATCTAAGCAAGAAATGTTAACATTAGGTGGACGGTAAATTACACCTATGCCTAATATGATATTGTTCAGGTTAATTAATAACCACAGCTGCTCTAGGCCACTATCACTTATTTCAGTTAGAAAAACTTTAAACTTATACGATTCTTTCAAATAAACAAGTAATCCTCCACCTCTTGTTGGTCGATCCAATCTAGCCATATTATAATTTAGTATGTTTATATATTTATCCGGGTAACCTTCATTTAGAAAAGATTCTGTTACAGCTACTATATCCATTTCGCGATCTTCAATGAAATCTTTAAAGCTATTAAAATTTGTAGTTAGCGACCGAATATTTACATGACCAATGTTAATGAACTGTTTTTTGATTGAGTGATAGTAGGAACACCGTTAATATATCGAATATAAAGACCTGATTCTCCATTTTGTTTTCTTTCCGAAAGCTGATTGTTGAGTTTATTAAAGTATTCCTGTTGCATTTTGGTCTGGTCAGTCGAGATATTAACTTTGTAATTAGAATCTTTAAGTTTCTTCTTGTTCTTTAATATGTTAAGAACGTCATCCCTACTTGATAAAATGACTTTGACTGGAGCATGTTTATTGTTGTTTGACTTACCTAATCTGTAAGTTTTAATGGAATCTACATGTATATCTGGCGATATAGTTTTGATGATATCTTTTACAGTAAGTAAATCAGCGGCCCTTTTTTCAGTCGGAGTGCCATCTTCTTCTTTTAGTTTATAAATAATTATGTTCTTTTCTCTTTTTTGCCTATCTGAGATTTCATTAACTGAAGGCAGTACCTACAGAATGTAGCAGGTCACGGTGAATTCTTACCAATATTATATTCAAATAAATTTACTATTAAAAACTCGGAGCGGCGGTACAGAAATGTTGACGGCTTCGGATTGATCTTCAACTGCTGGTGGTAGATCGGATCTGATGCGGCGGAATGTCTCGGACTGAACCTTGACTGCTGCTGACTTTCTCGGAATCAGAGTGGAATGAGTGCTCCTCTCCCTTTTGTAACCTTTATGACGTATCTAGGTCGCGTGATAGAGGGGCGGTCGCTGACTTGAAACGAAGGATTCGGATGCGCAACCCGGCGTAACTTGCAGAGGTCCAGCGGATTATGCAATTAGGCGCATCAATTCAGAACGTATATAACCGGAAATGAGTTGCTTGCAATTTCTATACTGTATTGCAAAAAGAAACGGATTAAAACGGATACGGATTAACATTTTTAGTAACGAATTATTTAGAATAATTCTCGGATTTTGTTTATACGGGGGATTGTCGAAAATTAATCAATTAATTACTTGACTGCATGTTTACCAGCGGACTTTGTAACAATCATTAGTAACTTAACTAAAACAAGACTTACTTACTAAAAACAGCGGCAGGGTGTACCCATGTGACGGTAATATTTAAAGCAAAAATGAACATTCCTTGATTGGAAAAATCACTTCGTTACAATTGTAACTGGTATAGTATATTTTACTTACTTCTGGAATTCCTTCTAGTCGCTTGCTGATTGATTCGAGATCAGCTTGCCAACTAATTTATTTTTATTTGACTTGACCGACGATCCTATCAACGATAGCGGGGATAAGATACTCTTAGGCACAGTTACAGTCTACTTCAAAAATATACTGTAATGCCATCTCTGAGTATGTGCACTTTGCGGGCGGAAGCATATTAAGATATTGGGATGCCGTAGCACTGTAACGCATCGTCAAGAGCTCAGATCTACTTCTGGGGTTGGTGAAAGACGGTACAGTTCTGCCTTAAAACAGTTTTAATAAGGCAGCAACAAGAGTAGCAGATAAACTTCGCCTTGCATTCGACTTTAGACGAGGAAGTTGGCAAAGAACTGGAGAGTCAGCATATCGATGTGTCTTCTATAACAACATAGGAGGACTGAATTTGCCTTTAAAGTAAAGATGACCTTTGCTTTAAAGCTGGGTCAATGTCGAGAACCACGAGGTATATTGTGACCTGCCAAGACTTGATCTACTAGAATTATGGGTGTAGAATTTCCTGATATCAACTGTCAGGGACAACAGGCGCCAGAGTTGCTCACACGTTACTTTCTCCATATCCCATCAAATGTTTACTACCACTTACAGCAATCGTAGGAGGTAGACAGTTCACTTTGGTTTGAGGTAACGTGTGGCAACGAGTTCTTGACAAACTGAAACAAACATCGTCTTAAAGTAGACAGGGAAGTGGTCTAAATATCGTGAAGTGTTGCACCCAGGCTATTCGATCAAGAAATTTGATCTGACAATCGGTGCAGGAGGTATGAAGACCATTCCGGATTGCAAAAAATCATCAAAGTGATTGACGGGCCAATCATCCTGAGACCCCTCAGTTATCTTAGGGCACATGGTTTTAAAATCTACAGCAGCTATACTATGGCATATTGAGCTGGAGATAATTTGCTGGTGTAACCCCAATGAAGTTCGTAAGGAACTGTTGCTTTATCAGGAAAACTTTTTCCCAAAAAATGTTCCACTACTTTTTTTGGCATCTTATTTCTTTTTGTATCTCTTAATGGTGCATTTGCACAATTCAAGTACAAAAACAGGAGAGAGAGGTAGTTTGCAAATAATGCATCATTCACCTCATTCTGGTATCTTTCTCTCCGCATGAGAAAGTGGAAGCGAACCCATTTATGCACGTTAAATTTTCGTCTAAAGGTTGAACACCTAAGATATAAATAATATTTAATTTCATACAATGTTTTCTTTACGAAATAATTCCTGATTTATTGATACGTTCCGAAAAAATAGCATAGTGAAATATATTTACTACTAATTTATATATTGTAAATAACATATTAATATTGAATTAAGAAAATAAATATTTTATATTGCGGCTGTATTAAACTAATTTTAATAAATGACACACGTACACAATATATATTTTGGCACCCATAAATAACACGGAGTAAGTGCATGTTGAAGATAAATTTATCTATATATAAAAGAAGAATAAAAAGATATTGTTTTAATATATCTAACTATTAATTTTGTGGTCAGCTTTAAGGAAAATTTGATTCATTTTGCATTATATTTTGGAGTATTGAATAAAATATTTAACTATAGAGAGAAATCGTGGCACATCTGGAAATCGTTGAAAATGGAAACATTTTGACTTTGTTCAGACTATCGTAATTTGTATAAATTTCTTGATATTCTTTATAAAACAAATATATAAAAAATTATATAATTCATAAAATCAATCAACATACGTTGAACTTAATATAATATTTTAATCATCTTTTCTATTTTTGTTGTAATAAAAAACTTTCATTTTTCTAAGCCAGGCGAAAAATTTGTCGATTTATTACGTTTCATTAGTCTCATTATCTGAAAGGTGTAAATTATATTTTTATTCGATTTCTTTCAAAATAGTTCATGCTACAGAGCGAACGTCTCGTTCCACTGTAAGTAAAACTTAATCAAAGTTTAAATAATTTGGAAATATTAGACTTTAATAGGTAAGGATGTAAAGTTACTCATCATACAAATGAATTATAAAATTCTGTTGCGCTGCCAGATTTCCAGGATATTTTACAACTTTATTTAGGTTTTTTACAAGCATAATCATAACAAAAATATCCAATTTGATATATTTATATTGATGTTCCACTTCTGAACCTAAAAAGTGTTTTCTCACTGAATAACTTCAGGCGATCTTAGGCATTCTTTTAAACTATAGACGACATAATTGACACTCAATCTGTTTACAGTCCATAAAACATTGCCGAAACGATGCACTATAAGATACTAAACAAAATAAAATAAAACATGTGCTTAAAATAAACAACTACCAAACAATTATTATAGACATGGTTCGACGAATTTTACAGTGTCATTTATTTGACACGAGGAAGTGTATTTATAGAAACAATACTTCTAAATCTTTCGTAGATACATTTTTGTTTTAACTTATTTAGAAATGAAAGGTAGATGTCGTTTAATAAAAAATGCCGTACGAATGTCTAGTTTATTTAATTATAGCTTCTAAAAATATTGGTGCACGTCAACAATTATTTTTAAACTATACAGGAGGGAGATAATATGAGTGTAAGGTGTATTAATTAAATTAAAAGTACAACTTAACTATCTCAAAGCATAACTGAACACACATTTCTTTAAATGCACCTAATTTAACAGCTCACAATAAATATAAACCATACATACGTACTACACATCATGATTAGATGAATTATTATTAAAAAAGTGTAGGTACATTTCTTTTTACAAAGTACAGACATTTACAAATCATGAAAAAGCTATTGAATTGCCACCTAGGTCTTATAATTTAAATTCGTAGGAATTGTTCTGAACTCATCTCAAGAGTATCGCCTACAAAATCTCCTTGAAAATTTAGAAAGTGGTTACTATTTGGTAAAAAGTTAAACATGACATAGGTAAATTAAAAAGGGGACTTGAACGATTTTTATTAAGGTAATTTTTCCATAAATATTGTATTTATTGACATGATGCGTCACTATTTCCCACCCTTTACATTTCCTAGAATTTGCTAAGATAAAGATCAATAATTAACACAAAAACTTGTTTTCAAATTAGTTGAAGTTCCGAAGTGTTAATTTATAATCAGGAAAATTTAAAAAATTCGTTGTTTTCCAATATGGTAAAAACTATATCAGTCAATAAATTTTGACTTTAGATTTTATTAGCGACATGCAACTCTGAATATAAGAAATAAAACTTTCAGCACAAAAATATAAACTGCAATAATAGTCTACGTATTTTATGTCGTCTGGCATTCTTGCACGTACATAATAATATCTGGCTTGCACAAGAGATTTATACGTCAAATTTCCGGGAACAAATCTGATTCCTATATACCATGTGCATAATTTTATTATAAACACCAGGAAGTGCATTTTAAGCTAGATTTTAAGAAACCCCTATATTAAGTCATTTCCTGTCATCTTTAAATAAGTGGAAAACCTGCGTGGCTTGCGGCGAGATTTTGTTCACATGTTAAAGTAAACTAACATCCGCGTTTACCAGAAATAGTGCAGAACCAATATGAAAAAAGATTACACATGGAACACACTTCCGCGCACAGAGAGAGAGAAAGTATTATTTTCTAAAAATCACCTTTAAACAGTAATAATATATATGCAAATGTTTATAGTAATTAGGTATGTGAACCAGCGCTCATCATGTAATAATAATGTCATATAATGTTTATTTATTTAACCACTTGGATATGGAATGGTTGTTAAAGATGAAAGTCCTTAACAAGTGATTTATGCAATAGGTATTTGTTTTCACTAAATTTATTTAAGAATTGACACCGTGAGACCGAGGCGACTATGAAAAAAAAGTATTGGTTTGGTTTGACAATCTCCGGAGTCGTATTTGTTCCGAATAAGAAGTTGTAGCAAAGTGATTCTTATCTGTCAAGGATTGCCTGTTTTATTTTAATATTTCCGTCACTTGGGTACACCCTGTAACTCTGTTAGCATTTAAGTTATAGTTGAGGTATCACTGAATTGTAAAATCAGCTGGTAAATTAATTGATTCATTTTCCATAGTTCCCTGTATATCTAAAATCCGTTAATTGCTCGGAAAGTAATGTTCAAGCCGGAAGTGAAAATCATTAGTTACGAAAACTTGATAAAATATTAATCCGTGTCCGTTTTAAGCCGGTTCTTTTTGCTATGTAGTTTAAAAATTATAAGCAATGCATTTCCGTTGTCCGTTAGCCCGGGTGAATAAGGCAAGTTACATAACACGCGCCGACTTAGTAAACCAAGTTCTTCGTTTAAACCACCTGTCCGAATTCCACACACCGTATGAGCGCGCCGCCCGCCTACGTCAGCAAGAAAGATAATAAATTCACCGGGAACGGTAAAATCCATATCAATCGAATTATCGATACCTTCGCATCAGACACCAAAAATCCGACTAGAAATGTATCCGTTTTTCTTTTATAAACCGTCTTGGTAAGAACAACAGTAGTTGACTTTATTAAGTAGTGTCCAAAACCGAAATAAAAAGAATCTCTGTGACTTATTCATAGCGTTCCGTTATTTTGGGGTGTTTCACTTGCAAGCCGTCCCCGCCGGCCGTTCGATTTCATAGTGTGAATATATTCCGATTCTTTCGCCCTGCGAGCCCATCGCCGCCCGAAATTTAATTAATATAACGTGTAGATACACCGTGTTACCAGCTGATAGGGTTATTGTTAATTTTGTACATAGCCGACTGTGTAGTCAACCGAGGCTTTATTTTTTTTGTAATGAAATGTCTTGTTAATTGTCGTTATTTAATAAATAAATAAGTTAGTATACCTATAAAAATTTCCGAGTTATAATTTCTGTTATAATTTCCGCCGTTAATTTCTGATTAACCCGTTTGAGCAGTGGTCGAAGTCCATTAGACAGATCCCCAGCTTACGACCCCGGACATTCCGTATCTTCAACTGTTTAGCTACCCCAGATTGCTCTCCCCATAGGAGAGCCAAAAAGTGCTATTCTTTGCACTTAACAAAATAAAGAACTGGCGCCCGAGATTTCCGTCTAAAAAGGTTACGTAAGTATACGTCGAAAGTAAGCGCCGTTACAAAGTTAATGACAACCTCTATTTCTGATAGCGCGATTTGAAAAATTACGTTTGCTATACACAGAAAATCCAAGTTTTTGGTAGGTTATGTAATATTTTTGAGGAACATAATATTTTAAGTAACGCCATTTTATATAGTATATCAATCAACGTCACTTTCTACTACTTTACGTTCGTATCGTGTTTTTGTTTACGTTCCGATTTGTGAGCTTTTTCTTTGTTTGCGTGGTGTTTAATTGGATTATTTGTGTTGTTTCAATATTAATAAAGATGTACGATAAAGGATGAACTATTTGTGTTGTAACAAAACACATCAACAAACACGCAGCATAATGAATCTTTCTATTTCTATTTTTCATATTGAGCCATTTTACTTAACGTAATTTGTGTGATATTCTTTGATTTCTAGTCTACCATAATGTGACATACAGTAAAGACGGAGGAGGTTCGAACGTGGGTATTAGGTTGTGCGATTTACTTGTGCCCGTTGTAGGCAAGCGGACACAATGGTGGGAATCGTGGATCTCCGCGCTGTAGCCGATGGCTCTCGCGTCTACTGTTCCTTGTTTGAATTCTTTTATAATAATTTTTATTAAGGCCTAAAGACAATGAAAAAAATAAGAGATAAGAAATAAGAAATAAAACATATGGAATAGAATTAACAAATAATGATATCCGAAAAACAAGGAGCAATTTGAACATTTGAATTTTAAATCGAATCGGCACTAATATCCTATTATCACGCAGAGTATTGTGTATTTAAAACTTGGAATAATTATTTCTCTTATTTCTTATTCCATTTTCTTATCTCTAATTTTTTCATTGTGTTTAAGTCTTTACACGTGCAACACTCGAGGTGCAGCGACAATTAATTTTATGTTGTAGAATCACATTTTTGTTGCGAAAAAACAAACAATGGAAATATTTAAATGTGTTTTGAGATTTTTTTAAAATTACAATAATTAATCCTATCTAGGATGAATTATTGAAGTTAGAAAAATTTCGAAACGTTGGTCCAGAATACGTAAATCAAATTTCTTTCAGACATGAGTTCTACATCCCAACGGTTAATGAGACATTAACAACAGACAGTCTGCCGAGCCGACTGCTAAGCAGTGAATGGCCAGTGGCCACAGCCGCCCTTCTCCTAATGTACAAATTTCGAACTGAAGCGAGTTGTCGGTCACTCGTATATTCGTCCCAATCCCTGTCGTGTTCGAAGCATCTTGGACTTATCTGTATAAGACATGAGTTTTAAAAATATATATATTTCTCGCAAGTGGTAGAACTCGGATAGAATTCGAATTTGAATAATATAATACCTATTTAGTATAAGAATACAATTGGAAGAAAAATTAAGTGGATCAAATGAACCAATCAACATAAACTGTTTAATTTCCATTCGTACCCAGGCTGTATGTATCTTAATATATTCTTTGTGTATGAAACCTCATAATGTATGTATAATAGTTTATTAAAAAGGTTTAAAGAATTCATTAAAGTGAAAACATTTTTATATAAAATTTCAAAAAATTAGATAATAAAATCGATCATTTAATATTGTTGTTTCAGTATTGTTAAGATCTGATTTATCTATTAGATAACTCGATGAAAATGGAAAAAAAATACATATCTACACCTTATCAAGGGTCATTAAAACGTGTAGTAATGCGCTGTAAAAAACTCATTATTTTGTAGAAAATATTGAACAAAAATAAAAGTTTCCAGATCAGTTTAAAAAATTAATGCGTTTCCGGTAGTGTGGATGTAACTATGATAGTAACGAAGTGATTTTAGAAGAGTTAAGCTTTAGAACCGCAATAGTTTTTGAACCAGTAAATTGATTACACGAAACACAGCTCAAGCTAGCAAATAATAAGTAACCAAATAATGTCCCCGTGGTCAGTGAATCACGCAGTCCAATTCATAAACACACGCAGAAGTCGTTGGTCCTCACTAAGCGCTGGTAAAATCATCGGCTCAAGATACCTAGACCGCGAGGCGAGATTGAAATTTTAGTTAGCAGTTCGCTGTTACACCGTTCAGCATGCAATTACCAGACTCCAGAGAATAAGTAAATTCGACAAAATCACAAATGTAGAACCATCAAGATCAAAGGCACCACCAAAACCTTCGCCCTGGTACAGTTAGATACTCTGTGTCTATACAACTTAAATTAATAAATACAATTAAGAATAATTAACTTAAGTGGTCAAATTGTCTGTGACTTACTTTTTGACAATATACAGGGTGTTTCCTGAGTGACTGGCCATACGAGTGACTGCAGGAGGACACGTAATTATTTTTAAAATGGATTTATCGTGAAACTTAGCTGCCAATTCTCGAACCATTAAATATGTGTCAAAAAAAACGAAATACGTGGTTTAGGTACACTATTAGTGTACTTTTAAAGTTGCCATTGAAAATTGCCAAGATCCATATACAGGGTGACGTTTTTAAACAATTTTTTATCACGGCCCTGTTATTTTGTTCTTTTGTTTACTGAATAATGTAGTCATCTATTAGTGAAACATATCTGCCAAATTTGGTACAATTCGGTTGAAGTCATAAAAAAAATATAGCCTATCGAAATTTTGGCAAAAAATAGAAAACATGCTGTATATCAGAAACGAAGGGCATTACGGGATAAAATTATGGGTCGTTATGAAACCGCCATGGGGTTCTCTATTACAGTTATCGTCTCTGAACGGATGACTCCTATTTCACTTCTAATTATGTCCCTTGATTCTTCAATATTATTAGATCTGTTCAAATTCGCTTTGGATTTAAGATCCCCCAAAAAAAAATGGTCAAGTGATGTGAGGCATGTGGAGTCGTAGCAATTAGAAATAATTTTCATCATGTAGTGACCCTGTGACCCTTTCTTAAGAAATGATCTCAAATTTCAAAATTCTAGTACCAACAGTTCTTTCCCACACGGCTTTGTCTGCCTCTTCATTATCTAATGGGGATTTTCAGGTCCCCAATATCAATTTTGTCTGTTCACAGAGCTATTTAAACTTCATCAGAGCATACTAACTATCTCAGAAGTTGTGAGTTATTATAAGTTATTTCATCGCTCAGTCATAACTTCACTTTAAAATCATCTTCATTGAGCTCCATAAATAACTGTACCTTGTATGGATGCTATTCTTGTTCTTTTTCAAGCATTTAAAACGGAAACTGAAATGATTTCTCTCTAAAGAAACTTCTTGACTTTGTGAAGATTTTCTTGCAATGATAAAAAAACATTTTCGAACCACAGGACAACCTCTTGTAAAATTATCCCATTCATGACAAAAATCTCGAACCTTTTTCTATTTTGCAAAAAATATCATAATTTTCTCAAAAATATTGTTACGCAACATTTTATGGCTCTGTATGTAAAATAATGTGCTTTTCAAATAACATTATCAAATGGAGGACATTTGAAAATTTTCAATGACGCCACATTCGGTTTCGGGTTTCTCTAAATACATACGGATTTGCGTCAGACCAAAACCTACAACTACAGTTATACCTATACATTTCTCCATTGGAAGAAAACGTCATTCAAAACTGAAACCGCAAAACCAGATTTATATTTATATCTAATGAAACAGATATTGCACAAGTTTGCTTTGCTTATAAAAGAAATATGTTCGGTGACAAATTACAAAAATATCAATGTTCATCAATTTAACTTTGATTGCTCCAACATTGACTGGAGTTGTATTTATGATATTGTGGATACAGATGAGAAAGTATTTCATTCCAATTTTAGTTTATTTGATCTGTTACATATTCATGCACCTATATTACTAGTAAAAAAACATTTACAGATCTTTTTCCCGTGCATTACAGCCACTATTAGAATTATGAAGAGGCCTCGGGGCAAGGTTCATGAGAAATATTTGAGGAATAAAACAGAAGCTAATAATAATTATTTTGTGTCTCAACAATGCATGATCATCCTTTGATGTTATCAAGATTTTGGATTTTCAAATAACCCACAAAAGTTTCTAACACCCTATCTTGAGGAACGCAATCAGTCCGTTGTTATAACACCAATTAACAAACTATAAATCAACCGCAACTTAAAGATTTACAGGCAGATGTGCCTCAAGGGTCGATTTTAGGGTCGAAATAATCTGGGTATCATTAAAACCTGAAAATCATATTAATATTATTTTATTAAAAACAAAATGAGATCAGTACCTATATTTTTCTTTTTTTTTTTTTCGTTTATGCCATTTTAAAAAATATGGTTTACCTCAAAAAAGTAAACAAATATTTTGTGATACACACTAATATTATCAATGTTTGATTATGGGGATGACATGTATGAAACCTTTTTAATAGAACACAGTATACAGGGTGTCCCGATTTTAAACCGACAAACTTCGGGTACAGAAAGTTCACATGAAATTATGACATACCCCTTCTAACATTTCTTCTCTATCTTGCCTCCTAACGGAGATACAGGGTGATGAAAATTCAATTTATTTTTTGTTTTTCTTTAATAACTTCCACAATATTAAAGATAGGCAAACCAAACTTGGTACACATAGTTATGTTGTGAGGGTCCATCTTTGCTATGGTTCAGAGTTAAACTGAGGCGCGCCAGTGGCGTGCGGTGTGGTCACGTCGACATGATTTTAAGGAAAAAGTATGTGCACTAATTTTTTTCGCAATTCTGATCAAGTTTTCATAATTTACGGTTAATTTTCTAAAAAAACTTGCTCATGTAAAATTTTGACTGAGGCGTTAGTTTTCGAGATATTTGCGTCTGAACAAAACGATGCACCAAAAGCACAATTATCATGTCGGGAATAGTTCTGATGAAATCACGATATATCCCTTCTAAAATTTCTCTATAGCCATTCCTAACGGAAATACGGGGTGTGATTTTTTTGATATTTGGATGTTGATAATTTTTTTATGCAATTTCGTAACAAACAAATTTTTCTTTTGACAGAAATAATATTGACTTGCAAAAGGCCTTAAAAACGCCTCATTGCAAAAGAAGAAAAACATTAAAAACATTAAATTGACAGTTCAGTTCAGTATATCCCTTCGAAAATCAGATTGAAAATAATTTTGAAAAGGTTATCTTAATTAATTAATTGTGTTTTTGGTGCATCGTTTTGTTCAGACGCAAATATCTCGAAAACTAACGCCTCAGTCAAAATTTTACATGAGCAAGTTTTTTTTAGAAAATAAACCGTAAATTATGAAAATCTGATCAGAATTGCGAAAAAATTAGTGCACATGCTTTTTTCCTTAAAATTATGTCGACGTGACCACACCGCACGCCACTGGCGCGCCTCAGTTCAACTCTGAACCATAGCAAAGATGGACCCTCACAACCTAACTATGTGTACCAAGTTTGGTTTCAGTATCTTTAATATTGTGGAAGTTATTAAAGAAAAACAAAAAATAAATTGAATTTTCAACACCCTGTATCTCCGTTAGGAGGCTCGATAGAGAAGAAATGTTAGAAGGGGTATGTCATAATTTCACGTGAAGTTTCTGTACCCGCAGTTTGTCGGTTTAAAATCGGGACATCCTGTATATACAAAATTTTTGTATACGATATTATAATATTCCCTACACTAACCATATTTCATCCTATCCAAAAGAGCATAAAATCATGATTATGTAAAATAGAACTTTACGTCATATTGTTTTACATGGAAAATAATAATCAATAGGAATGAGCCAGTTTACTTGAGATCTAATTATTTGCATATAACCACGGTCATAATACGAGATTTATCATGTCATAGTTCCACGTAGTTCGTAGTTCCACATAAAACAGCTAATTTGAAAAATATTCACCTAGGTAGCAGCCAATTTGTGAAATAAACTTTCAAATGGAATTAAAACATTTTCGACCTGTATTGGAACACAACTGTTATTAGTACCTACAATAATAAATAATAATATTTTCGTGGTGCCACCTCTCCTCTTGTGTTGCTGTCTGATTTTTTACTCATCACTATTATTAATTCTAAGGTTTAGTTGTCGCTTTTTTTTAGTACTCGTAAAATGGAGGATATAATTTATTGCCGAATTTGTAATGTATTTCTTTAATGAATAAACTTAATATTATTTATATTATCATTATTATTATAAGATAATTAATCATAATTACGCAAAATTGTCAAGGCATTGTCACCTTCACAAAAAATAATGGAATCTCGCCTAAATTCTCTATTTTTTAATTTTTACGCCAAACAGGTTTTTGACATTTTATGGGAATAAGGGAGTTAGGCCTGTAGAATTAGACGATGTGAACGGGAATCTGTAACTAATTCGTTTCAGATAGCCGTAGGTAAAAACAGGTGTATTTAGTTATAAGGAATATACCTCTGCGATACCTCCCAAATCAAATAAACAGAACATTGTTTAAAAGTCACTTTTATGTGAAAAAATCATGAAATTTGGAGTTTTTTAAAAATTGCAGTAAGACTGCAGTAGATTAATTTTTTTGAATGTTTCTGTTTACTAGGTAATTCCAAACCGGTTAATTTAAGCCCCGGTTGATTTCATTTCATTGATTATTTATTTAAATAATTGCCGAAAACCATCGAAATTTTCGAAAATTTCAAGCATTTTTTACTCTGAAAGGAAAAATGCTAGACTCTTGAAACTTTGGTGGAATATGTGTCTCATTACCCTCAACTTACAAAAAAAAAATTCGGGTCAAAATGTTTATTAGTTTTCGAGAAATTCTATTCGTTTATTAAAAAGGTCCCGAATGTTTAATGAAAAATTGACCTATTAACGTTATCAAAAATAATTCAACCACAGCTCATTTTTTTCGTCAAAACGTCAATTTTACGAATCTGTTATGGGCGTATCGATTTTCAATAATTTTGACCGTCAAAATGGCGTTAACAACATTGCTACTTTTCGGAGCAGGGTTTTTTGCAAATAACTTTACAACAAATGAACGTATCTGCACAAATCTTTCATATTTGAGTTGCTGGTATTTTTCTACAAATTTATAAAAAAAAATTGTTGCTCTGGGACATGTAGGAGCCGAGATAAATTTTTAAATTGTTTAATGCGCCAAACGTTTATTTATTAATATTTATGGCCAAAATTGAAACTGGTTGTTAATAAGATCTTGAATTTTGTGAATTCATCAAGTCCTATTGAAAACGGGCCCTTTTTGAGGTCAAAATATATTTTTTAATAATTAGTGATTTTAAAGCGTCTTCAATTTGTTTGGCTCAAGGGACAGGCGAATTTTTGATCAAACGAGTTTCAAATTGGGGTAGCGAGAAAAATTCGTCATATCTCCGTTATTTTCCGGCCAATTTCGACGTTTTTTTTTTTTTATTTGGGGTAGCTCACTAAAATAATAACAATGGGCATATTTGCAATATCCAAATAATAAACAAATAATTGTTATAAACAATTTTTTTTTTTTATTATTTTTTATTTTTTGGGCTTATGCAACTTATAATGTGCTAATGTATTAAATATAAATTTATAAAGATTATATAATGGTAACAATGTATGCACAAACTATTTCTCCATCAAACAATATACGATGTTACAGCATTGTTACCATTATATAATCTTTATAAATTTATATTTAATACATTAGCACATTATAAGTTGCATAAGCCCAAAAAAGAAAAAACTAAAAAAAAAAAATAATTGTTTATAACAATTATTTGTTTATTATTTGGATATTGCAAATGTGCCCATTGCTATTATTTTCGTGAGCTACCCAAATTAAAAAAAAAAAAAACGTCGAAATTGGCCGGAAAATAACGGAGATATGACGAATTTTTCTCGCTACCCCAATTTGAAACTCGTTTGATCAAAAATTCACCTGTCCCTTGAGCCGATACATGGTAAGGTGCCACTTGAAATTTTAAGAGTGGCTGTAAGGCGTTAAATGGTTGGTGACGTATCTGGTTTTTTTGCATTAAACTATGTTCGAAGTTCCTCTTGAAATCTTCTTATTGACATCTTTAAATAAAAACAAATTGACTGGTGCCAAAAGAGCCTGCCGGATAAACTACTTGTACATTAATCTTTTTGTCACAAAGTTTCTTTACCCATCCGCATACGGGTGGTTTTTTAAAAGTTATCTCAGTTATACAATACTCTACTACAGAATTTCATTTAATTCAAGATGTCACGTTACGATTATATTCCAATTGTTTATTTTTTATGAAATCATAACGAAGTAAACTAAGCGAAGTGACGCTGAACGTTTTATTCAACTGCGAGGTTGCAAATCGGTTGAATATCTGTATCTTTTGGGTTTTTTTATCATCGAATCATGAAATGAATACGAAATTAGTTCATGTACTTATGACAAATCATTTATACAGTTATCCCAATGTATCTATATATCTCTGGATAAGACATGTCGTTTGAATAGAGAATATTAGATTGAAATTCAAAGGTCACGCCTTCATAAATTGCCACCCACATGGTAGAATATTCTGTTAATTGTGATCACGATAGTGAGCAGAATTTAATTTAAAACTGGATTATTAATTAATAGTAGTTCGAGTTAAGGATTTTTTGTGGAGTATAATGAGAGTTAATATATACAGAGCGGTCTTGGCATAAATACGTTTCTTATGAAAGACGCAAAGAAGCAAATGAAAATATATTAATTTTCGACCGGATTGACGCCCTAGTATCCACAAAAGCCCGTTTCATATAATAAGTAATTTCAACTGGAGGATACCATTACTTTTTTAAGCACCTGAGAGTTGCCCTTCGGGTATAGACAGCAAGAGCTAATATATCACAGAAATTAAACAATTAAAACAGAAAAAAATCATCATATCTATAGAAAGTCAAATTACTTCCAATATTAAGTTTAAAATACATTAAGTGTTAATTATTTTATTTTGCTATTAATTAAGAATACATTTTCGATGTTTATAACCATAACGAAACAAAATGAACCCGCTACAGCAACAATAAAGTAATGATAGAGAAGGCACATGGAGAAATTACGTTTTAACCACTGTGTTAATTCAAGAAAAATAAAAATTGGGCATTTATTTGAAAAATTATTTAAAGAAATTACTCATCTTGTAATTTCAAAGAATATCAGTATGTGCATACAATAGTATATTATTCAACGACCGTATAATGATGGGTATTAATCACGAGGTGAAGTTTACGTCTGTTTGCTCGACCTTAATAATACCCATTAATCACGGCAGTGATTAATGAGTCATTAATCACTACTGTCAGTAATTTTATCCACGACTATTGTATAATGTACCCATTATACGTCTACCCATTAATCACGGCAGTGATTAATGAGTCATTAATCACTACTGTCAGATGCTACCTTGATTTAGCTATAATATTATATTGTTCTGCTACAAACAACAAAAATATTTAGTAGTCGTGGATAAAGTATAGTATTCTACTCCCGTATAATGGCTATTATCCACTCGGTGATTTAGGCCACTCGCCTGCGGCTCGTGGCCGTAAACTTCACCTCGTGATTAATACCCATCATTATACGGTCGTTGAATAATATACTATTAAAAACTTGTAAGTACGTCAGTAGAACTATTTGACTTGGGTTAGTCCACTTTCACGTTTTATAACATACCTTCAATTAAAAGGATATTAATGTTTTTTTGTAAGAATACTTAAAAATAAAACACTTTAATATCACGAGTATGAGTAACAGCATATGCAATGGCCGACACAGATCGAATCTGCTCTTGGACACAATGTGATTGGTTGTATTATGGGTTTTAAAAATTTAACCAATAAAAAAATTCTATTTAAATCTAGCGCGTATTTGTGGGGTGGCGCCTAATTATTTCTGTTTAGTGAATAGAGTATAGTTGTTGTACCTCTGATGAACGTTAAATGAGCCAAAACGTAGTATGATACTTTGTATACAAATAAAAAGTGTCGATAACATTAACCAATAATCATTTGCTGTGCCAATTATAAAGGGTGGACCTTGTGGACCATAACTAATGGGACATAGAGTAGCTACAGATTATTTGGATCAAAATGATGAGGTTTAGGCCAAATACGCCTTAGTAAAATGTTGCTGTGGAAAAAGATTCTTAGTGCCAACGTTGAAATATTTTTTTTTGTTTTGGTAATAATTCTACAACATTTTTATAAATTGTTACAAAATTTGGCAAATTGGTATTACTTCAGGCATGGGATATGATTTTATTTATTATTTTAAATGTTTTTATGTGGCACCACTCTGCCAAATTTTGAATTTTGTAATTAAACAAAAAAATTATTTCAACTTTGACACCCTGTATTTTTTCCCCAGCAATATTTTACCAAGGCATGTATGGCCAAAACCTTATATTTCAATCCAAATAATCTGTGGCTACTCTATGTCCCATTAGTTATGGCCCATCTTGTACATGACGTGGAGTTTCCTGCAAATAAAAGCTTCTTGAATATTTTCCATTTAAATGCATCAAACTTGCCTTGTACAGTGTTATCATGTATTTGGTAGACATTTGAATCAGACTTTGTCAGTTTATTGTAGAAATTAGAAAAAAAAATTTTATATAAAAGTTGCAGGGTATTTACTAGGTAAATTTTTATTTGGCAGTAATAAAAAAAAAATGAATGCCGATTTCTTCAAATATGGATATAACCTATGTTTTTTAAATGGAACACCCTATATGTTTTTATCAAGTTAAATTTGTTTTATTTTTCTGAATATACTGATATAGCATACTTGATAATTTTATTCAGGATGTTTAAAAACAAAAATATTGTAGGTAAATATTCCTACTAGAGTTTAAACATTTTGCGTCAGCACAGAGGGCCATGGATGAAAACAATAGACAATGTATTATATAAAAGTTATAGAATATCTCAACTTGTGGCACTAATATAAAAATAACTGAATAACAATTGTACTAACTACGCAATGGTCAACAAGTAGAACAATAATTATAAAACTGATGATTTTTAGAGAATTATTTTTTATTCTTTTAGTTAAATTATACTAATTTATTAAGTTATATACTAGTACAATTGTTATTCCAGTTGATTTTATATTAGTGCCGAAAGTTGAAAGGCTATTCTACAACTTTTATATAAAACAGTTTCTATTGTTTCATCCACGGCCCTCTTTGATAACGCAAAATGTAGTAGGAATACTTACCTACAATATTTTTAAGTTAGGAAGGTTAATCCCATATGAGTAATTGTTCATATTGTGGAAAAAATAGAATACTACTCATACGATAGTTTTTTCGATAAGAAAATGAAATCTAGTTTAAACCCAGACCATACAATGATACCTAGATTGTATGGCCTTTTGAAAATTCATAAGTCAAATAATTTCCCAGACATCCCAATTAGACCAGTAGTTGCTTATAACAATTCCCCGTCATATAATTTATCCAAATGGTTAAATAATTTCTTAAAAGAATTATATTCAGGACATTTTTCTCATGTAGTAAAGAATAGTATTGATTTAATTGAAAAAATTAATAATGTAAATATTAATAATGATAATATATTGATTTCACTAGATGTAATTAATCTATTTACTAATATCCCGATAGGAGAGGTAATCAACCTTGTTAATGAAAAACTTTTCGAAAGTGATTACTCAGATACTAACGTTATGGATATTTCTAATTTATTAACTTCTTGTTTAGAACAGAATTTCTTTAATTTTAACAATGATACTTTCATACAAGAAACTGGTTTAGCAATGGGAAGTCCTTTGTCCCCTATTTTAGCAGATATTTTTATGCATAGCCTAGAATCAACCCATATTTTGAAAAATAATCCTTTTACTCAACATTTACAATATTATTATCGTTATGTAGATGATATCTTAATTCTATGGTCTGGTCCATCAGAATTGCTACAAGATTTTCTATATTATGTCAACTCTATACATAATTCAATTAAATTCATTTTGGAAACACAGACTGACAATAGATCCCTACATTTCTTAGATTTAACCATTACCTTAAAAGATGACAAACATAATTTTAATATTTATAGGAAACCTACTCACACAGGTGTAGTCATTGACAACACCTCCCTACACCCTTTTTCACATAAAATGGCAGCTTTCAATTGTTACATTAATAGATTATTAAAAATACCTTTATCGTTAGAAAATTATAACCAAGAACTTTCGGTTATAAAACAGATAGCAATTACTCACAATTACAATACTTCCTTAATAGATACCTTACTAATAAAAAGATTGAATAAATATATACAAACTACAGTTTACATAAATTCATATAGAGACATTCCTACAGAAATCCCATATCGTACACTCACTTTTATAGGACCTGCTTCGTACAAAATTTCAAATTGTCTCAAAAATCATTTTCATATTGCCTTTAAATCATCCAACTCCATAGCAAATTTATTTATCAATGGTAAAGATAAAATGGACCCTCTTGATAGATGTGGGGTATACAAGCTTGCATGTAATTCCTGTAACGCCGTTTACATCGGATGTACATATAGAAATTTTAAAACACGTTTAAAAGAACATGTTCGTTGTATAAACTCATCGTCAGGCTTCTCACATTTTGCCAAACACTTAGTAGATAATAATCACATTTTTGATAATAACCTTAAAATATTACACCTCGTGGGTAAGGGCCGTTTGATTAATAACCTTGAAAGTTTGGAAATTCTGAAAGAATCAAAAAACCCAAATTCATTATCTCTTAATGCACAAGTACAATTTGAATCTTCGTTTACCTTTTCTGTTGTTATTTAATTTTGTATTTAGTCTAATCAATCCGTTATTATTCATAATTTAACTATACCACAGAACATAAAGGTTATGGAAGATGCAACATACGGGACTAGAGTTCTGTGATACCATAGGATAGTTTATTCTCCATATTGTCATTAATTGTTATTTATGCCATCTATAATGAAATAGAATAAACTCCAAATCACATGGTTCCTTATACGTGGTTTCCTTTTTATTGATGTTTAACTTATTATTATATGTTTTTAAATTTACTGATAGAGGGCGTCATATATTTTTTGGAATTTTCTAGATTAATGATTCCTCTCATTTGATTTTAATTCGTTGTATTGTCACGTGGAATTTTAATAAGAAACCAAAATTTTAAATAAATAAAAAACACTTTTATTATTAATTTAAATAGATACATATAGTACATTGTTTTAAATTATTGACTATGTTGGAAAACAATCCAAAAATTTTGACTACCCTTGTTTTCAATTTATAAAAATGTAAGTATTTTTCTTTTTTCTTTATTTGTAACTGTATATTAATTTTTATTTAATATTATGTTATAATTAAACTAAATTTAAAGGTGTTATCCAATATTTTTTAAGATTTTTTTAAATTATTCTATGTTTAGTGTGTGTTTTTATTTAGATTTCTTGTGTTTTTATAGTCAAATGTGGTTGCTCTCTGTGATTTATTTTAAGTTTTAATAACTTATTAAGATCAATTATTACATAAAGTCACCTTATTTATTACTTTTAATTAATTGTAGTCCTGTTACGTCTGAGGATGTGAAGCAAAGAATATTGTTCACGAAACCGGTAACGTCCAATAAAGGAATTTTATGAGTAGTATTCTATTTTTTCCACAATATGTACAATATTTTTGTTTCAACTTCCTGAATAAAACTATCAAGTATGCTATATCAGGGTAAACAGAAAATAAAACAATTTTAACTGGATAAAACATATAGGGTGTTTCATTTACAAAAATATCGTTACATCCGTATCTGAAAAAATCGACATTCATTTGTTTTTTTATTGCTGCCAAATTTTTTATATTTTTTTTTAATTCACTTATTTAACGTCGGCCTATTTCCGCTACCAGGGCCTATCACCGACGCCAGGAGACGAGCAACCCCCAACCTGGAAATTTTGCCGAACCTCTTATCTTACTAAGAGTGTGGATTTTTTACTTGCCTAACATTTAATAGACAAGGGACCGACTGCTTTACATCCTCTCCGAAGGATGGTATATCCTCAATACACCTCTCGCCTACAGTTGTATTGCTTCTGCGATATAGCTGATATACAAGCCGCTAGAAGTAGGGAAACGAGACCGCGTCTTTCCGTGGATAGTCACCATCCAAGTACTAAACGCGGTAGCTGTTGCTTAACTTCATATCGCTATGAAGTGAGTCAAGTCAGTCCTCCGCTCGCTGCCCCATTGCTGCCAAATTAAAATTTAGTAAATACCCTGCAACATTTGTATAAAACATTTTCTTCTAATTTCTACAATAAACTCACAAATTCTGATTAAAATGTGTACCAAACAAAATTATACACTGTACAGGGTGGACTAAATTCGATGGGATTTGGGGTTTTCTCTAAAAGTATGAGGGATAGAAAAATACCAATGTAGGGGTTCTGGGCTCGATTTTTGAGCTACAGAGGGTTTTTGTAAAATTTTCATTTTTAGGTAAACTTTATCTCAATTACCAAGTGTCGAATCGAAAAACGAGTAACACATTCTTAAAACACTTTTTTGAATAGAATTCATTGCTCATAAATGAAAATTATGCGTGCATTAGTTTTCGAGATATAGGCATAACTGTGTTCTTTTAAATGGAACACCCTGTATATGCTTTCACTTTTCGATCACAATTTAAAATAGCTTTCCAACGATATATAATTTGCTATATTTATCTCTAGAAAAAGTGGTTAATTTTCGAAAAATTAAATATATTTGTGAGGAGGCCATGGAAAACTAACATCTTATAAAATACATTTGTGAAAAATAGGAAAAAATAAACTAGACCAAATGGTCGAATTGTCTTCCATTGATATCTACGCATATTTATTACATTTTTAATATTTATTGAGAAAGCCATGGAAAAAAAGAAAATCGTAACAATTGTAATCTCGATTGTAATTGTCAAAACTTAATTTGTGAGATGATTAAAATTGGTTCAATTTATTGATGAGAGTCGTTTAGGCATAGACGGTGAATAATCCAAATTTTGGGGGGTTTGAATTTATTTTTTTAAGCAACGCAACTCGGTTGTTTTTGGGGTTCCTAAATTTTCATATTATAATCCCGAGATAATATATTTTTCTCTCTACGGTTTCTCTACCTGCTTTACTCGCATTATACATTTTTGATCGAGGTTTTACAAATGATCCACTTTTTTAAATTTTGTTGTAGCCTTTTGAACACTTTTATGTATGGCTGTCTCTTTTCTGGATATTATCTAAAAAAATTGTTTAAGCGACACTTTCGCCACACAATTTTACTGTCTATAACTAACCTATTAAAGAAAATCTCGGAAGCTAAATTTGAATCTTCTCCGCATTCTATAAAACATTTTTAATCATATCATATTTTTCATAATGAATAAATTGAATCATTTCAAAAAACGCTCACTCACAATCAACTACACATTAGTTTTTCACATTTACGATTGTTTCGATTTTCTTTTTTTTTCTATGGCCTTTTCAATTAACATTAGAAATGCGATAAATATGCGTAGATGTCAATGGAAGATATTTCGAACATTTTTACCCTGGTTTAGTTTTTCCTACTTTTAACAAATTTATCTTGTTATTTATTTATTTATTTAATTTACAATAACCAACGGGCCAGGGCCCAATTACAGGATAAGGCTACAATAATGTATAATTTATAACATACAAAACAAAAAAAGTGTACATGGTATAAGCACAGATACATATAAACAGTGGTAAAAAGAAATATACAAGTATAATAAAAATAATACAATAATAATGATAACAGTGGTGTAGAAAATAAACTAAATAACACAAGATATCACAGATCGAGATAAACAGATAAGAAAAACATTTTCTGGTATCAAGAGTATAACAAAAAGCTACAACACAGATAACACATCCATCAATTAGGCATATTCACAAAAATATTTTTAATATCATTTATACTACATGATAGTATATCCAGTTGGGGCTCAATGTGGGAATAGTTTATTACCATTTGATAAATAGGAGAACTTTTATATATATTTGTCCTGTGGTTTTTCAATTCCAACAGATGCGTGACCCTAGCATTTACCCGGGGTACGTGAAAATCTAGCATAGCTACTAACGAGTTACTCGTAAATATGTTGTTTACTATTTTAAATAAAAAAATTAAAGAGTGCATATTTCGTCTACTAGACAGGCTATTCATGCCAAAATGCTCTTGAAACAATTCCTGCGCAGTACCTCTAGGTGGATATATATTATCTATATTGTAAATTGCAGATTTAAAAAAGCGACGCTGAACTTTTTCAATTGATATAATATGTACATTGTAGATTGGACTCCATACAGTTGATGCATATTCCACCTTTGAGCGAACAAATGTGTTATATAATAGTCGCATTGTGCCAATATTCTTGAAATCTTTCATATTTCTGACAACAAAACCTAGACACTTATATGCACTGGCTACCAGATTATCAATATGGTTAACAAAAGACAGTTTAGGATCAAACGTGATACCAAGATCCTTAATTACCTTAGGCCTGCTAAGAATGGAACTGTCAAGTGAATAATCAAATAACAATGGCATATTCATGCGGCTATATGTCATAACATTACATTTATTTAAATTAAGAGGTAACTTGTTATCAATACACCACGAATTTAGTGCACTAAGATTGTTTTGAAGATTAACTGCATCAAGTTCACATTTAATTTCACAAAATATTTTTAAGTCATCCGCATACAGAAGATATTTAACATTTAAATTTAATACAATGTCATTGATAAAGATAATGAACATTAAAGGCCCCAAAATAGAACCTTGGGGAACTCCCGAGGTTTGGAAGAATTCAGCAGACCTGTAACCACGGCACTGCACAAACTGCGTTCGACCGGATAAGTAAGACTTTATTAGCCCAATAAAATCGGCACTCAGTCCAATAGAGTCCAGCTTGCACAGCAGTAAACCGTGGTCTAGCCTGTCGAAGGCCTTCGAAAAGTCAGTGTAGATAACATCCACCGAACTGCCTCGATCAAGAACCTCACTTACGTATTGAGTTTTACAGACCAAATTTGTAGCTGTAGATCGCCCAACCATAAACCCATGCTGCTCCGCGATTATTTGATTTCTAGTTTGAAATGATAGAATGTTATGAATGGCAAATTCAAACACTTTACTAAAATTACATAAAATTGCGATTGCCCTGTAATTGATTATATCATTTTTATCGCCTTTTTTAAATACAGGACATATTCTAGAGATTTTCCAAACATCTGGGAAAGTAGAAGTTTTGAGAATTAGGTTAAATATTGTGCACAAAGGTTCACGCAGTAAGATATCACAATCACGAATCAAGAACGCAGGGATAAGATCAGGTCCCATGGTCATATTAGATTTAAGTTTTTTTATTGCGGCTGAGATATCTGTAGTGGATAAAATAGTGCTGCTTGACGCACTGCCATGTAAAATGTAATTTGTGTTGAAATCACTGGAAATTATAAATGCATTTGAAAAATAATCGGCAAAGTTGTCTACAATTAACTGAGGGTCTTCTAGTGATTGGTTGTTGTATGTCATATGTGTGGGTATAGTTAGGTTACCCCTTTTAGCATTGATGAATGACCAGAAATTTTTCGGATCAGATTTAATATTAGTTTCAGTGTCAGAAATATATTTCTTATAGGCTTGAGTTACTTTGAGTTTTACCGAGGACCTTAAAATTTTGAACTTGTTGTGATCTTCTTCCTCCTTGGTAGAGTTAAATTTTTTCCAAGCTCTTTTCTTTTGTTTTATACAAGTAATAATATCTTTATTAAACCAGGGAGGATAGTGTTTACTTGTTGGTATTTTTTTAGGCACATGCTTCACAAAAACTGAATTTAATATACGATAAAATGTTTCTACAGCGTCATTCGTAGATTCAAAAGATGTTAATAAGGTCCAATCAATTGTTGTTAATTCTTGGTACAAGGCAAGAAAATTGGCCTTCTTAAAATTCAAGCCTAATTCGGTTTTATGTGTAACTCCTTTTTTGTTCACATCAAAAAAAATATCAATGACTAGTGCAGGATGA
The DNA here is from genome assembly GCA_963680705.1 of Rhagium mordax. NCBI lineage: Eukaryota > Metazoa > Arthropoda > Insecta > Coleoptera > Cerambycidae > Rhagium > Rhagium mordax. The sequence goes on from OY796662.1 coordinate 41,718,377, forward strand.
TGTGTTGATTCTCGGGCAATAAAATGTCGGATGACTTACAAACATTACACTCAAGATTTGACAGCACAAGATCTAACAGTCGATCATTAATATTTAAAATTTTGTTAAATTGTTTCAATTATAAAAACTGATAAAATTGGATAAAAGATTAACCTTGGGGCCAGAAGTGGCAAATAAGTTTTTCGTGGCTAGATCAGGAATATTAAAATCACCTATAATTAGAATATTTGTCTCATATATCGTGTAGAGAGATTCGAAAGCATCAAACAACCTATCATAATATTCAGCGTTCAAATTAGGTGGAATATACACAACAAAGATATATAGGAAACTAGCATACAATTTGATTTTTACAGAAACAATATCAACGCAAAGTAGCTCATTAAATGTATCACAGGTCGATTTAAAATCAAAAACACAGGCATTAAGTCGTTTGTTCAGCGCAAGTAGAACTCCGCCACCTCTCGTAGTGTTAGTTGCATTGATATCACGATCACACCCATAGATGTGTAGTTTGTTGATAGTTTTCCATGACCTTAAAAATATATTTAATTTTTCGAAAATGAACCACTTTTTCTACTGATAAATATAACATATTATATATCGTTGGAAAGCTAATTTAAATTGTGATTGAATAATAAAATAATATACAGGATGTTGCATTAAAAAAAACACAAGTTATGTCTATATTTCGAAAACTGATTCTTTTATAATTTTCTTTTTTATCAGCAATGGATTCTACTCAAAAAAGTGCTCTGGGAATGTGTTACTCGTTTTTCGATTCGACACTTGGTAATTGAGATATAGAGTTCACTTAAAAATGCCAATTTTCCAAAAACCCTCTGTTATAGCTCGGTAGTCGAAATATATAGACGATCGCGGTTTACGCCATTGTTTATGTCTCGAAAATTGAGCCCAGAGCACCTATGTATATTGTATGGTTTTTTTCTAACTCTCATACTTTCAGAGAAACCCCCAAATCCCATCGAGTTTGGTCCACCCTGTACATTTCATTACGGGGTGCAGGAATATTTCATTATATGCACTTCCACTCCACTCAGTTATCTTTTACGGTTTCATCACCGTAAGTATTAATAACATTTCGAAACATTTATGATTTATTACGAAACCCCATAAAACGTAATTCACAACTCCCATTAATATCTAATTTCTTGCAATTAACAAATAGGCAACTATTAATTTCAAACTACTGTTCCCACGCACACTTTTTTTATTTAAATTTATTTTATCTCCCATTTACGGGCATGCCCACAGAACCTGAACCAATATCAGTACTACAACCAATCAAACTTATATTTAAGGCTTTTTTCTGTTGGGACGTGTTTAATTTCCACTTGAAATAGCCGCATACGGCGCCCACGACATGACCCTTTAACTAGAAGTACTGGGCGTAATGAGTGACGGATCTACTAGAAACAACGAAAGGGGCACTGAACTGACTACAGAAAATGTACTCTGGGCGAGATCCTACACGTGACATAAAAATTCGTCTTAATTTTGAGAAACAATGGGCATTATTTCTATGTTCTCCTGACCTAAAGGAAATTCATCTGAGTACGTACGTTACTCTGACAAAGGCAGATTATTCATGCCTGATAGGAGCTGCATCAATAATGTGTCCAGTTCCTATGTTCCTCTTTAATGGAGAATTTGATCGATATTAAAAAAGTTCAGTACATTGTGCAAATTAATCCAAAAAGTTGATAATAACAACAATGTACGCCACAGCAAAAACAAAAGAATCAAGACTTCAAATTTCACTAGACTAAGCTGTCAGCCAAAATTCAGTCAAAAGTTTGCAGTCGTGGAGGCTGTTCATTAAATTAATAAAATCGACATCCTGATATTCTGGAGTAAGAAGAGTCATCCAAATATTTTAACATCTCTCTGGTACAATAGGCAGAAACGACAGATTAAGGCTGACAAGACTCAGACCATATTTTTCCATAATCTAAGAAAGTAGACTCCGGCAGGAGATGCGTTCATGGATGGTTAGATTGAAGACTGAAGTGAAAAGATCGACCGACGATGTCACCAAATTAGTCAGATGAAGAAAGCTTTAAATTTACCTTGTAGTGGGTATGGCCAGCCTCAACCTGAGGAACAAGCTCACAATAGACAAAACCACAGAAATTAATGAACGTGCACTACGTTGGTAGCTTCGGATATACCACTGAGAAGTACCTGAAAAGGATCAAATCCTTGAAAAATGTAGCATTAGATCCAGAGTTGGGCAAAGGCGAACCACGGAAATCTAAGTCAATGGATAACTGCTGGACAACGCATAAGTGCCTTATCACTATGTCTGGATAAAAACTTGAGTTAGAGGCAAAAAAATTGACATACGCACCACTAGCACTTCTATTACGAGTCGAAGCAAAGGTGTGATATGTCGCACCTTCCTTTTGTTCAATTCACGCTTAGGTTACGCTTGATTAACGATTGTTGTAAGTTTAGTTTAGATACACATGTTAGTTTCTACCTAATAGTTTATATACTCTCGATCAGTTAAAGTAATATAAGAGAGTGCCCTCTCATGGTTCCGACAATGTAAAACAACATTAGATAGGAAAGTGGTAAGTGGTCAAGTCAACGTAAGTATGCACAGGTGGTTTCAACCATTATTCAGATTTTTTATCCTAACGGTATCTGTTGGTTTATTTGTCTTTGCTCGTTTCTTTACGCGCGGTATACCCTGAATGACTGAATAACCTACATATCAGGGAGCGGCTTCGTTGATGAATAAATGTTTTAACGAATCAAATTGTTTTATTGTCATTTAACACACGTACAAGAAAACAAATGGTAATGGTAATAACTGGTCCAGAATTAATTAACTGTCGATTACTTTCAGTGCTTTTTGTTGTTATTCAGCCGCATGCAAATGAACATGTTGCAAAAGGTAGCGATAAAGCCAGATTATTTGTCGCACGATTTTATTTATTTTATGAATGCAATTCGCGTGTTTGGGGTTTCTCATTCTTTGATCTTGCGGTCTTGAAAGCTCGGATTAAGGTTTTTTGTTACGGTTGTTTATTTCGTCCGTAGATCGAATTTACTTTAGGCTTGTCAAATCCTCAGTAAGTATTTGGATAATTATGTGGTAGATATTAATACAAATTTTAGAACCTCGAAAATAAGGAGTTAAATGAAAGGAATTAAAAAATCGTTAATATCGGGACGATCATATCACTTACACCTGAAGAGGGGTTGGAACCTTTGGTGTAGAACTTACACTTGGAGTAGTTTTCCACACACACCAAAACACTTTTGCACACACTCGACGTGCGTTTCGCCAACCAAGTTGGCATCGTCGGGAGATGATTAAAACTCATTTAATCATCTCCCGATGATGCCAACTTGGTTGGCGAAACGCGCGTCGAGTGGGTGCAAAAGTGTTTTGGTGTGTGTGGAAAACTACTCCAAGTGTAAATATCACTTATAGTTAGAAATGAAATATTATTAACGTTTTAAGGGCTACTTACCACATCCGGAAAACCTACATTCTACTAATGTAAAGTTACTTTTGCCTTAAACCAATGTATTTCTCTTAATTTTTAAAATCCTTACCTGGAACAAAAACAAAATTAGATTCTTTTGGATAATCACCACAAAATATTAGAAAATGTACACTGTTATCATTTTGTTTGGTACACATGTTAGAATTTGTGAGTTTATTATAGAAATTAGAAAAAAATGTTTTATACAAAAGTTGCAGGGTACCTATACAGGGTGTCCCAGTTTTTTGTAGCAGGACTTTAACAGTCGATAGACATTTGAAAATTACTAAAAAAAGTTCATATAAACATAGGTTGAGAAATGCTTAGTTTTCGAGATACAGGGTGTTAAAATTTGAAAATAAATATGGATTTATATTTATATTTCCATAATGCTAAGAAGTATCGATTCCAAACTTACCAGTTCTTTACACACAATTTAGAGGCCTATTTTAGAATAACAAACTACCACTTTACTTAACCATGGGCGTAGATATATGGATTTACTAAAGCTCCTTTTTACAAAAAAGTAGTACGCCACTGATATTTTCCCATATTCCCAGTTTAATTCAATAAAGCAAGAAAAAACAAGAATTTAATGTCTCTTGGCACTTTTTGATATGACAAGTCGTTGTTCAGAAAATTTACATTTAATCTTTTGATGCACGCCTCTGGACGAATTTTAGACAAACTTGAAGTCGCTCAGAATTTCACCAAATTTGATGATGCGAAAAGTCTCTTAAAAAGAAAGGATGAAACATTTAAAATATTTATTGTAAAAGTTTATTATCATGTAAATCAAAATTTTTATAACACAAATGTATTAAAACGCAACGGTCGAAATAAAATAAATTATTAGAAACACAAACACAAAAGCTATCAACATGTAAAAGTGTCTTACTTCATTACAAGCATCATTAGCGATGTTTTATTATTTCTTTTTAAAAAACTCTTCGTACCATCCAATTTGGTAAAATTCTGAGCTACTTCTAGTTTGTCTAAAATTCGTCCAGATGCGTGCATCAAAAGATTAAATGTAAATTTTCTGAACAACGGCTTGTCACATCAAAAAGTGCCAAGAGACATTAAATTTTTGTTTTTTCTTGCTTTATTGAATTAAACTGGAAACATGGGAAAATATCAGTGGCGTACTACTTTTTTGCAAAAAAGAGCCTTAGTAAATCCATATATACGCTCATGGTTAAGTAAAGTAGTAGTTTGTTATTCTAAAATAGGCCCCTAAATTGTATATAAAGAATTGGTAAGTTTGGATTCGATACTTCTTATCATTCTGGAAATATAAATATAAATATTGCGAAGGGAATCCATATGTGAGTAATATGATAAGAAGGGAAGGTGTAAAATAATAGTCTTAAATCTCACAACTCCTTTTTAACAAGCTACCGGTTTCGGAACCTTTATTTAAGTTCCATCCGAAGCCTGAAGATGGAACTTAAATAAAGGTTCCGAAACCGGTAGCTTGTTAAAAAGGAACTGTGAGATTTAAGACTATTATTTTACACCTTCCCTTCTTATAAATATAAAACCATATTTATTTTCAAACTTTAACACCCTGTATCTCGAAAACTAAGCATTTCTCAACTTATGTTTATATGAACTTGTTTTAATAATTTTCAAATGTCTATCGACTGTTAAAGTCCTGCTACAAAAAACTGGAACACCCTGCATACTAATTTATTTGACAGTAATAAAAAAACAATTGAGTGCCGATTTAGTTTTGGAGATATTATTAGAAAAAAACGAAAACTCTTCTCGTTTTTCCGAGGAATCTATTTTTTTTGCAAAGGGTGCTTTGGAAACAAAAGCAAACTCGGTAAATCGTATAAAATTTAGCCTAAGTGTAAACGCTGAGAGTGCTGAGACCTGAGACTTAAAATTAAACTAAACTGTCAATATTTTGTCTAAACCGAAAATGATGCTTTTGTTTCCAAAGCACCCTTTACAAAACTGAATAATGTTCAATTTCGGCCGAAATATAAAACTGAACTATCCAGTGTCGACATCACCGTAATCAGAGAAAAGAGATATGTATTAAAAAATGTGAAATCCAATATGGCGCCCAAAAGAAAAAAATAAAGTTTACAGTATTGTTTCTCTGCCATCTTAAGCCTTGTCCAGACCAAAGATAACATTGTTAGAAACACGTGTTACTAACAATGTTATCCACAAAGTTAAGCAAAACCCAAAAAAATGTTAATAACGTGTGTTGATAACTTTTGATGTGTAACATTGTTAATAACAAATGTCTTGAAAAGTTTTGAAAATGTTTATAACATATGTTTTCAACAGTGTTATTAACATAAATTAGTTTCCCACCAGTGGTCGGTAAAGATCAAAGGAATGTTAGTGACAAATATTGTTAACTTCAATGTGGACGCAATTTTAAGTATTTTGTATAGGGCATAGTAAACCTTGCTTAAATACGAACCCTCATTTACCCAAAGTTTATTACCATAGGTATGTAGTTTAATTAAATTTACCGAAAAATTCCCATTTTAAAATCATATACTGGAATATCCAATAATTAAGAAGTGATCTGACCATTTTATGATCATTTTTATTATTCTCATTTTCTATACAGGGTGATTCATTGGTAAGTGTACATACTTTACCTGCATATGTAGGTTACTTGGGCGATTCCATATCACCTATGGTTAGTGGGTCAATAATCCTTAATTACCAAGATAACTGGTGTTTTATTGATTTTGCGTATTTTTGTCTTGGACCATAACTTTAGAACCACTAGGTATAATAAAGTAAAATTTGGTATGTATGTTTTACTCAATCAGCCACATCGATTTCTCAATTTAGCAGAATCAAAATACAGGACCGGACAGAAAAAAATAGCCGAATTGTTAAATCTCAAAAACAACACCCTGTATCGAAAGTTTTAAAAATATGTTTTAAGATACGGAAAGAGCATAGAAAAATAAGGCAAATAAAGTACATTTTTAATTTGCGCGTCTCTTTTTTCTATTTATTTTCTTTGATAAAAGGAAATTTTACAAAACTAAAAACCGACTATCTCATACAAAATAGCGTTTTTTCTCTATAATTTACTACAAATTAATAAAAACTTTCATATTTAAGCGAGACCCCCATGCTGCGGGTCGAAAAAAGTACACTCTTGTGGCATTACTTTTAAAATAAGAAATATTTTTAAAATTACGTAAGAAATTCATTACGATGTTGAAATATGAGGAAACAAGTAAAACTAATTTCAAATTATTCGATTATTCTTCCATTTTTTGCATCGTTTAAATAAATTCTGACGAAATCTCAAAAACAACAGCCTTATTATTGATAGTATTAACAATATGTTTCTGAATGAGATTTCACGGTTGGTCTAAATTTTCAATATTTATTTTATAATTTTCTTCCTTCAAAGTTCCACAGAGAAAACAAGTTCAAATCTGAAGTTTTTGGATGCCAAGGAATAGATTTATTAATTATCATCCATCTATTCAAATGGGATATCGTAAAATGAGGTTGCGATGGCAAGCAAAGGTAAGTGTGAAGATTATATTTCTACCGAAATTATATTTCTAACATATTTAGTGCCCCTTCAGATATTGGGAGAACCGAAGTCAAGCAGGAACATAGTGGTATGATAGAAATTACTAATGTAGACGAAGAAATTATAAGACGTTTCCGAAGATTCTTACTAACAATTCCTAATGGGTTTCCGCTAAAGGTAAACTAATTTCAAAAATGTTGTCTTGATACACGATTTGTTCAGAGTTGATCCCTGGTACAATATGCCTTCTACAATTCACAATATATAAATTAATTCAGATAGTAAAATAGGAAATTCTACCTAGAGGTAGCCCTTTTAAACATATGGTTTCTTCTGTACCATCCTGATGCCATATTAATACAATGTTCAGTCTTCTATTCGCATCAGCAACTTGAGCAACTGGTGCATTCGTCTATTAGATTGTTAAGTAAATTATTTGCTACAAAAGATCGTTGAAAAAAAATTTACTTAATAATTACTATGCAAAATGCTGCACCAAACATGCGAACCTTTTTATTTCAAGCAATTTTTCTTAATAACATTTTAACGTAGCTCTTATATAAAAACATTTTACTTGCAGAAAAGGCACGCATGTTTAAAAACCAAAAATGTTCGGTCTTTTACGTCTATCGTTGAGTCGAGGCGGGGACACACTGTAATATACCATTGTTCACTATTACTCTTATTTGTTTCGCAATTAAATAGTCCTAATTTTGTGCTTCAACACGTTAATAAAATTCTTATTTTTTATAAATGACTTTATTTAGGCTTTACACAAGCATAATAACAAAAACCTATCCAATTTGATATACTCACATTGATGTTTCATCTCTAAACATACAATTATTAAGTTTATTGAATCTTCTTTAATGCATGATAAAAATTGGATTAAAAATTAAGTACAAAATCAAAACTTCTAAAAACAAATTATTGAAAAAAAATTTTTTAACTCACCACAAAATTCATTCATTATGGTCACCAACCAAAAACGATGTCCCCAAGAAGATGTACATTTATAAACAATGCATATCAAGCAAAGAAAGAGAATTGTAAAAAAAGATAGAAAGGAATAGGCCTTACCTAAAAGAAAGCGATATATTTTTATTACTAATTAATTTTTGATATCAATGTCATGGTAGAATGTAACTAGTTTATTTGGATTAATTTTGACATCAATGTCAATGTTAGACTGACATTGGATTTAGGTTCATTAATGTCAATTTGACATTAAGAAGTTGTTATTTTTTGAACGTCAATGTCAGAATAAAATTAAAACCAGGGAATTTTTAACGTCGTAATGTCACAATCGAACTAAAACTAGATTGTATTAATTCTTTTATGGAGATTAATAATTTTTATTTAAATGTTTTATTTTTTTATTTGAATGTTATGGATTTTGTGATTTAATTCAATGCTGTATGACATATAGTCCTGCAGAGTATTTTGTTTTCACATTATTCGACAATAATAACGTTCTAAAATGTTTTCAATGATTTTCTTTGAATTCAACATAATTTATATTTGCATGTTCAGAAGTGGAACATCAATAAATATATTAGATGATTTTGTTATAATAGGGCCAGTATAAAACTTAAATAAGTTTGTTTATAAGCAATGAGTCTCAAACGAGAAAGAGAGTAGATTGCAAAGGAATGTGAAAATATAGAAGACATATCAGTTACCTATAGAAATGAAAAATTTGTTTGTTATGGTTACAAAATGTTTTATTAATGTCAATGAATACAATTTTAAGTATAAATTTTCAAGATAAAGGTAGAATTTGAATTTGACGCGATTTGGGTCTCCCTGAAGAGCCGGATAAAGGCGAAAGAACATGTACATCTTCTTGGGGACATCGTTTTTGGTTGGTGACCATAATGAATGAATTTTGTGGTGAGTTAAAAAAAAAAAAAAAAAAATATTTTTCAATAATTTATTTTTAGAAGTTTTGATTTAGTACTTAATTTTTAATCCAATTTTTATCATGCATTAAAGAAGATTCAATAAACTTAATAATTGTATGTTTAGAGATGAAACATCAATGTGAGTATATCAAATTGGATAGGTTTTTGTTATTATGCTTATGTAAAGCCTAAATAAAGTCATTTATAAACAATGCATATCAAGCAAAGAGAATTGTAAAAAAAAAATTCTTATATATTTTTTAATAATTTTTCCTCGAATTTTTCCTTTGAAAGCGGATAAGTTTTTAAAAACGTGATAGACTCGTAATATATGGTAAAAATTATGATGATCGCATTTTGAAGTTATAAAATGAATCAAATAAAGGGAGGTATAATTTTATAGGAACCACACTGTACAACGAGTTGTATCCGCATTTCCCCTAAAATTAGGTTGCTATAATACCGACTAAAGCATTGCCTTGTCACATTATCGCAATAATTTGTCTTCATTTTTTTAGCGCAGTCTGTGTCTGTTCAGTTGCAATAGGAGACTTGCATGTGGGGGCGTTTGCGTCGGGGTTTGGGTACTCTGAACTCTATTTGGGTACTGCGACATACAGTGGCGTAACCAGGGGGGGGCGAGGGGGCCTTGGCCCCCCTCAGCAAAATCCACGTATACCAAACCAAAACAGTGAACACTATACTTTACTTTAGGGTGATTAAAAATCTATCATCAGAAGCTTAAATCATCTTTCAGTTAGTTTTATCACTTGGCTTTGGCTCCCTCCTCAATTCAGTTCTGGTTACGCCACTGGCGGCATAACCTCACTTTATGGTAATGGTTCAGTTTTTCTTTTAATTCAGTTAAATTACTCATTTTTAATTATTTAGACACCTTAAACACAAAAAAATACTTACTGACAGCTGAAACTGCTGACAAAGTACCCAAAGCCGACGCATATCCATCTGACGGTGCCATGTCTTACTAAGCCTATGTAAGTCTCCTATTGTCGTAATATATGGTTGCCAGATATAGATGGCGTTTCAGAAACATTGATTCAGAGACTGTCAGTGTGACAATTTAAACCACACTGACAATTTCTAAGCCAATGCTGCAGAAATAGTCAAACCCATCCGATCCCCACAAATGTACGTTAAATTTGAATATAATGTTTCTATCGGTTAAAATTATGAAAACCCATTATTATGGGTTTGTGTTCAACCAGCCACACTGTGCTCCAAGAGCAGATTCGATCTGTGTCGGCCATTACTTGGTGTTTTGACGTTCTGTGCAGAGATTACTCTAATCTTTGTTTCTGTGGTTTTTGACCGTTTTGTAAAGTTACTGTTTAGTTATTCGTTGTTTTCACTTGTTATACCCATTCATCTAATAACATAGTATTTTTCAATACTTTGGTGTATATGTAGTAAGGTACGTAATGAAAATAATTAATATTGTTAAATGTCAGAACCACATTTCCTTTTTGAGGTTAGAAATTCCATCGATTCGTATTAATTTTTTATTTTTATTCATTTGTAGTGTGTAAAACTGACTGGTTATTGCATACATTGGTCTAAGCACATGGGGAGGGGCTTAACTATTTGTGTTCAGTAAATAAATTGTGATCGTAAAGACCATCAGCGAGAACAGAAGGAGACCTAACTAGTGACGTTAGCTAGTGCGGAAGTGCGGATGGTATCGACGAAGAAGCGGATCTACCTATAAGAAGATGAAAATCGATATCCGATTTAGTCTCCATCATTCCAAATCTTAAACCAAGAATAGTATACTATTCTATATCACGGAGTTAATTTTTTTAATCAAACGAAATTGTCACATATCTATACATATAATAATTCAATAATACATTTTTGAAATTTATGACATCATCTACTAATTAGAATATTATTTAAAGACGATAAAAATTATTGCTGATTGTGGTGTTTTATTAACTTAAAAGGACAACGAATTATACACACTAAATAAAAATAAATATGTACGTAATACACTCCAGATGTTTTCAATTTGGAATGGGGATCAATTTCTAGAAATATTGCGAAAGTGGCAAAACTGTTTTATAATTTGCCAGTGACCTTTTTTTTTAAATTTAAATCAATTTAATTGTAAGTTATAAAAGTATAGTAAGTAAGTTGACACAAATTATCTTCTGTTCTACTATGAAATAAATTCGCAGGGTTACATCTATTGGTTTCCCAGATAGCACAACATATTCCCTGAATATGCCACAAATTTCTTTAAACCTCCCCAAAAGAATATTCCATTTAGAATATTCCTGTCATATTAAAGGCATATGAAAAACATGTTACAGGAATATGCAAGTAACATATGGTCTAGTCATATTTTATGTGGAACACTCCATTTATTACTGATCCAGGTATATTCCTGTATTATTTTTTTAAATATGATTTACATTGTTAAAAATTAACGTCTAGGTCATGAACAATAGCAAAATATATTTGCAGATCTTAAGATATTAATAAGATGCATGTAAAATACATATAAAAAACTGTTTATTTGATTTTCTACCATTTAAATCCAATTTAGCGCCTCATTTAGATCAACTGTGAAAGAAGCACAGTACATGACACTCCAGAAGTATTTTATTAGTTATAATTAAAATATTTAATAATTGAAATATTTGTACTCTGTATGAATTTTTATAATTGACATCTAAAGAGAAATGCGGGTATTTTAGGACACCTTGTATATTGAACTTACACCCAGAATATTACATTAGTAAAAATGTTCTTTGGAATATTACATGAATATTTTGTGGAATATTATATGATTACTTTTTTTGAATATTACATGAATATTTTATGGAATATTCCTCGATTATTTAAAACTGTGTACATTTGAGATTCCAGGAATATTCCTGGAATAGGTATATTGAATATATAAATATCGTTCCAGTAACATTCGTGATCTAGAAAGATACTCCTGCTATATGCTAGGAATATGATTGTGCTATCTGGGTTTGAGATGAAAGTGGAGATGTTTATATTTGGAAAATTTATTTTAGTTTTTCTGACGTAGAAAAAAAAACATTATACATGGCACTATAAAATTGTTATTTCAATTCAAATTTTAAATTTTCCAAGTGATTACGCTCAAATTAGGGGAATTACGAAAAATGTGTGAGCAATGCTGGTTTTCTTATTCAGTTATGGATTTCTCTTTTAGCATCTTTGCTAAGAAATACGAATCTGTCGCTTTACTAAGTAGTCACAACATCCAACTTGGTAAATCTTTAGAATCTAATGCCTATCCATTTCGATTATTGAACTGAACAATATTTATTTGAGAGTCTTATAACAATATGAGTATAGGTATGTGACTGCTTGATTCTTGCAGAAAATTATGACTAAATGTTATAAAAAAACCAAATTGCCAACAAAATTGCTTGTTAATATCCATACATTTTCCCACGTTTATTATTGCACAATCAAGTCGAATGTTTATGTTACCTCATAAAAAAAGAAACAAGGTGCTATTAAAGTACTCATAACTTATTTAACGGTATCCAGAAAAATCACACACATTTACTACGTTTGAGTCGGTAACAATATTAAATATGTAATATAATTCCACAATTATTGTTTTATTTATCGCACTACATAAATTTTAAGCTTTTTGAACATGCCTCAAAAATATTCTGGTGAATTATAAATCTGATACAGGACCGCACTTCATATTTTTGAAAGTCTAAATAGGCGAATTTTTAATCATTTTAATTTCTGGCAGTTTTCCATTATTATTGCGCTGCTTAATCGGCATGCTTGTAAATAAATAATTATTATACTGCAAAACTTTAAGAACACCATGTAAATTTGAATATTAGAAATATTACTTCCGTCTGAACACACACAATCCTGAATGTCACAATACTCGTTTAAAAAAATTGCATGTTGTAGATAAGCAGTAAAATTTGCTTGCTTCACTTCAGCCAAAAACCTTTCTAATAATAATTTTGCATAAACTCCGACAGCATATTCAAAGCAACATTTTAAATTATAACACACAAATACTATAATCGAAACCAGTGAATATGCAAATGATATCGTTTGATACTGGGAACACATGAATGAAAATAACTGGTATATTCAGATGAAGATAAAATACCAAATGACTCAGATTGTGACGTCAAGTTGAGAATAAGCTGATATAAATTTTACAGTGAAAGAATAATCGGGAACAAATTTAAAGAATAGATGTTCATAAATGAAAAAGATCCGTCATTCGAATTACGAGTGATATGAGCTACCAACAAAGATATGATGGTATAATGGATAAACATGTTGACCGCCTATTTGAAGGATCTCGAGAAAGAAAAAAGATATCGATTTGAAATTTTGGTTATGGTCCTAAGTGGGTAGGATCTATTTAATGAAAATTCTATTGTATTTCTAAATAGTATGCTTTGACTTTGACTGTGGACAAAACAAAATACAACAAATGTGACAGCTAATACGTAGGTAACTCGTGTTATTGTTTTTCATTATAAATATTCTGTATTTTGTCTTATTGTGGGAAAAATGGCAAATAATTACTCAAACTCACGATATTTTTAATTTATTTTTAATATTGCAAATTTTATAATGATAGGTATATCAATATTGTTCAATATCTGAGTTTGAGTAATTATTTGCCATTTTTTCCACAATCAGACACAATACAGAATATTTATAATGAAAAACAATAACACGAGTTACGTATTAGCTGTCACATTTGTTGAATTTGTTGTATTTTGTTTCGTCCACAGTCAAAGTCAAAGCATACTATTTAGAAAACGGCACTCTTCAATTTTCATCGATCAAATTAGAAAATCGCAAATATCTAAAGAATCATACATTTTGGGTATAGGAACATGATACATGCTTAGATGCGCATTTTTTCTCGCTATTGATTGGTGTATTTAATTAGATATGGTTCCATTTAAAAAAAATGACTTATTGCTGTTTCTATGAGGTCGATAGATATCGTTAATTTTAGAAACTTTGCAGTTGAGATTTTGACAATTTTATTACATGATGGATAGTTCCAATACCTTGTCTTACCTCAATAAAAAATTCAACGTCTTATCATTAATTGTTACTGAGATATTGATTTTTACATTATACAACTATTCCGTCAATATTTTGGGAAAAAAATTAATCTCAGAAAATATTCATTTTAGATATATGGAACCTTTAATGAAATGACCTTTAAATTTTCCGTGGAATCTAAAAAAAAATTGAAAATGGGGCATCTCATTTAAAATAACAAAGCTAGGGTCAACTTCCGGTATAATCGGAAATGCCACCATTTTGAAAATATTTTCATTAAATACATAGATCCTACCCACTTAGGACCATAACCAAAATTTCAAATCGATATCTTTTTTCTTTCTCGAGATACTTCTAATAGGCGGTCAACATGAATCACCCTGTATATACTAGTTGTTCCGCATAGTCATTATCTCTCCTTACATTACTTCCTATTAACCCTCCCAGGACGGAGCTCAAATTTTTACCTCGTTAACGTACTGGGGTACAATATGTACCCCAACATTTTTCTCTATTGAATGAAATCAAATGCAGTGCTATATGAACAATATATCAACAATATTATCTTCATCTTCAGAAACATCATATGTAATATTTTTTTCCTACGAGCGTGCGGAAAATACCACTTTTCCGCACGCATTTTAGTTTCGAAAGTTGCACATTTTTTCGCACTAGTGCGGAAAAGTGCAACTTTCGAAACTAAAATGCGTGCAGAAAAGTAATTATATTTATAATTACATTTTGAAAATGTGATCACGCTCCTAGAAAAAATATTGTTCCTAACACATGCGGAAACTGTCTTTTCCGCACTCGACTGGCAGTCGCGTGCGGAAAAGTACCACTTTCCGCACTTGTTAGGAAAATAACTATATCAACAAAGTCATCATCACTTTCTTCCAACCACTCGAGAGCTATTTGACGGTCTCGCTCATTTGTGAGGTCTAGTTTTTGTCTTTTAGACATTCTTACAAAGTACAAAAATAACCGAACGCAACGAAACTGACTGTATGGCACGATTTTGAGGTTAGAATTGAAGAGAAATGACGCACACGCCTAAAAATTTATGCAACCAAAATTGACGAAGTGGGGTACAAATTGTTCCCCTCAGTCAATTTTTATTTGTAACATCAAAATAATAAAATTAAACATGAAATTAATCTGTCCATTAGAACAACCTGGTTCTTACATAGGCTTAAAAAAATCAGGGCATCTAGCATGCGGCTAATTTGCTAAATATTTATAAAAACGTTAACTTGGGGTACAGTTTGTACCCCGGTCCGTCCTGGGAGGGTTAACTATGCTATTTCTCTTGATTTTCTATTCATGAAGACCTTACTAGTTTTTTTTAATCAGAATGAAAATTATTTCTTTCCTTTTCTTTGTTTGGGATTTATTACCACATTCCTTGAGATTCCTATCCAAAAAATTCGATTTATGAAAATTGTTACATTTGTTTATTTCAGCAACATCGGAATTCCAATCCTAATATCATTACATATAAAAATAATAAATACTCTACTTTAACAATACAGTCTAAAAAAATTCAATTTTGCCAAATATTGAATTTTAAATGCCTTACCGTAAATTTGGACAAAGTTTAGTGGAACAATAATTTATTTATAACGTAGAAGAAATAAATAAACAAACAAGTTTCCATTATAGTTTAGCTGGTTAAAGCCTCAGCGATTTCGTTGTTAATTAGGATACATATCAAAGTAACGTAAAAGTCGTTTTGGGATAATGTATCAGACTTCAATGATTAGAAAAATAACAACAATTACACAGGCACATATGTCAAGTTTTTCAGAAATCTCAAGAAAGTACCGAAAAATCCAACGAAAATGCCCTTCAATGGAAGACTGCATTGGAAGCTATAGAGGACACTGATCGTATGTATTTTAACTCATCAAGTCCGAACAGGCCATGACATTGTACAAATCTAACTAAACAACCCGAAAATTCCTCACAACAGTTAAACAATAAGCAATAGAGCCAACAGCCAAACCTATAACGGAGCTCAACGGAGGGGATAATTCAACCTAACGTCAGCTAAATCTTACGTAATGTAAATCTCCAAGTAGACCATTGGGAAGAATTGGGGGACAAAGATCTCATGTATTCCAGCTCACCAAATACGAATTTTGGTACTGGGATTACTACACAATCCAATGATGTAGTAAAAAAGGAACCTAAAATGCATTTGAAATAAGAAAAAGAATCATAAAAATGTGACGAAAGATCATTTTTAAAGAAAGTGGACTTGTGGAGCAATCAAATATTTTCTTGTGGCAGCGGACTTTCTTATCCTGGAAGGATCTGTGGAGTGGGTTTTGTTTTCGTTTCACACCTCGTTGAACATGTTCGCGTTTCGATATCCAACAACCGGTGTGAAAACAGCAGCTCAAGATAGCAGCTCAAGTTTACGGAAACGCCCG
This sequence comes from Rhagium mordax, assembly GCA_963680705.1. NCBI lineage: Eukaryota > Metazoa > Arthropoda > Insecta > Coleoptera > Cerambycidae > Rhagium > Rhagium mordax. Next base: position 41,734,839 of record OY796662.1, read on the forward strand.
AGTGTTCATAGACGTTCGTGAATTAAGGAGTTGAGAGTAAAAAATAACAAATCAAAATATTCATTAAATCTACACATAATATAAACCAAAATAATTATAATTATGTGGAGTGGGGTGAGAGGGGCCGATAGGGTAGAGCTGAGTAAATAACAAAAAATTGACCATAATAAAGTTATTTAAACGCTTATTAATTAAATAATTAGCATCAAATGCATTAACAACGTCAATAAAAAATAGAGGTAGTAGTCGTAATCCGGAATTGCATTGACTTCCAAAGGGATCCAGGGGGTTAAACAATTAAACATCCCCCGAAATTCTAAAAAAATTCATATCTCCGGAACTAAAACTGCGCGCACTTTTTAACTTCCAGGGGAGATTGCAAATAACGTAAAGAGTCTTATTCTAGAATTGCATCGACTTCCAAAGGGATCCAGGGGGTTAAACAATTTAAACATCCCACGAAATGCTAAAAAAATTCATATCTCCGGAACTAAAACTGCGCGCACTTTTTAACTTCCAGGGGAGATTGAAAATAACGTAAAGAGTCTTATTCTAGAATTGCATCGACTTCCAAAGGGATCCAGGGGGTTAAACAATTAAACATCCTTCGAAATGCTAAAGAAATTCATATATCCGGAACTAAAACTGCGCGCACTTTTTAACTTCCAGGGGAGATTGAAAATATCGTAAAAAGTCTTATTCTGGAATTACATGGACTTCCAATGGGATCCAGGGGGTTAAACATCCCCCGAAATATTAAAAAAATTCATATCTCCGGAACTAAAACTGCGCGCACTTTTTAACTTCCAGGGGAGATTGAAAATATCGTAAAGAGTCTTATTCTAGAATTGCATCGACTTCCAATGGGATCCAGGGGGTTAAATATCCCCCAAAATATTAAAAAAATTCATATCTTCGGAACTAAAACTGCGCGCACTTTTTAACTTCCAGGGGAGATTGAAAATAACGTAAAGAGTCTTATTCTAGAATTACATGGACTTCCAATGGGATCCAGGGGGTTAAACATCCCCCGAAATATTAAAAAAATTCATATCTCCGGAACTAAAACTGCGCGCACTTTTTAACTTCCAGGGGAGATTGAAAATAACGTAAAGAGTATTATTCTAGAATTACATGGACTTCCAATGGGATCCAGGGGGTTAAACATCCCCCGAAATATTAAAAAAATTCATATCTCCGGAACTAAAACTGCGCGCACTTTTTAACTTCCAGTGGAGATTGAAAATATCGTAAAGAGTCTTATTCTAGAATTGCATCGACTTCCAAAGGGATCCAGGGGGTTAAACATCCCCCGAAATATTAAAAAAATTCATATCTCCGGAACTAAAACTGCGCGCACTTTTTAACTTCCAGGGGAGATTGAAAATAACGTAAAGAGTATTATTCTAGAATTGCATCGACTTCCAATGGGATCCAGGGGGTTAAACATCCCCCAAAATATTAAAAAAATTCATATCTCCGGAACTAAAACTGCGCGCACTTTTTAACTCCCAGGGGAGATTGAAAATAACGTAAAGAGTCTTATTCTAGAATTGCATCGACTTCCAATGAGATCCAGGGGGTTAAACATCCCCCAAAATATTAAAAAAATTCATATCTCCGGAACTAAAACTGCGCGCACTTTTTAACTCCCAGGGGAGATTGAAAATAACGTAAAGAGTCTTATTCTAGAATTGCATCGACTTCCAAAGGGATCCAGGGGGTTAAACAATTAAACATCCTTCGAAATGCTAAAAAAATTCATATATCCGGAACTAAAACTGCGCGCACTTTTTAACTTCCAGGGGAGATTGAAAATATCGTAAAAAGTCTTATTCTGGAATTACATGGACTTCCAATGGGATCCAGGGGGTTAAACATCCCCCGAAATATTAAAAAAATTCATATCTCCGGAACTAAAACTGCGCGCACTTTTTAACTTCCAGGGGAGATTGAAAATATCGTAAAGAGTCTTATTCTAGAATTGCATCGACTTCCAATGGGATCCAGGGGGTTAAATATCCCCCAAAATATTAAAAAAATTCATATCTCCGGAACTAAAACTGCGCGCACTTTTTAACTTCCAGGGGAGATTGAAAATAACGTAAAGAGTCTTATTCTAGAATTACATGGACTTCCAATGGGATCCAGGGGGTTAAACATCCCCCGAAATATTAAAAAAATTCATATCTCCGGAACTAAAACTGCGCGCACTTTTTAACTTCCAGGGGAGATTGAAAATAACGTAAAGAGTCTTATTCTAGAATTACATGGACTTCCAATGGGATCCAGGGGGTTAAACATCCCCCGAAATATTAAAAAAATTCATATCTCCGGAACTAAAACTGCGCGCACTTTTTAACTTCCAGGGGAGATTGAAAATATCGTAAAGAGTCTTATTCTAGAATTGCATCGACTTCCAATGGGATCCAGGGGGTTAAATATCCCCCAAAATATTAAAAAAATTCATATCTCCGGAACTAAAACTGCGCGCACTTTTTAACTTCCAGGGGAGATTGAAAATAACGTAAAGAGGTATTATTCTAGAATTACATGGACTTCCAATGGGATCCAGGGGGTTAAACATCCCCCGAAATATTAAAAAAATTCATATCTCCGGAACTAAAACTGCGCGCACTTTTTAACTTCCAGGGGAGATTGAAAATATCGTAAAGAGTCTTATTCTAGAATTGCATCGACTTCCAAAGGGATCCAGGGGGTTAAACATCCCCCGAAATATTAAAAAAATTCATATCTCCGGAACTAAAACTGCGCGCACTTTTTAACTCCCAGGGGAGATTGAAAATAACGTAAAGAGTCTTATTCTAGAATTGCATCGACTTCCAATGGGATCCAGGGGGTTAAACATCCCCCAAAATATTAAAAAAATTCATATCTCCGGAACTAAAACTGCGCGCACTTTTTAACTCCCAGGGGAGATTGAAAATAACGTAAAGAGTCTTATTCTAGAATTGCATCGACTTCCAATGGGATCCAGGGGGTTAAACATCCCCCAAAATATTAAAAAAATTCATATCTCCGGAACTAAAACTGCGCGCACTTTTTAACTCCCAGGGGAGATTGAAAATAACGTAAAGAGTCTTATTCTAGAATTGCATCGACTTCCAAAGGGATCCAGGGGGTTAAACAATTAAACATCCCCGAAATGCTAAAAAAATTCATATATCCGGAACTAAAACTGCGCGCACTTTTTAACTTCCAGGGGAGATTGAAAATATCGTAAAGAGTCTTATTCTGGAATTACATGGACTTCCAATGGGATCCAGGGGGTTAAACATCCCCCGAAATATTAAAAAAATTCATAACTCCGGAACTAAAACTGCGCGCACTTTTTAACTCCCAGGGGAGATTGAAAATAACGTAAAGAGTCTTATTCTAGAATTGCATCGACTTCCAAAGGGATCCGGGGGGTTAAACAATTAAAATATCGTAAAGAGTCTTATTCTGGAATTACATGGACTTCCAATGGGATCCAGGGGGTTAAACATCCCCCGAAATATTAAAAAAATTCATATCTCCGGAACTAAAACTGCGCGCACTTTTTAACTTCCAGGGGAGATTGAAAATATCGTAAAGAGTCTTATTCTAGAATTGCATGGACTTCCAATGGGATCCAGGGGGTTAAACATCCCCCGAAATATTAAAAAAATTCATATCTCCGGAACTAAAACTGCGCGCACTTTTTAACTTCCAGGGGAGATTGAAAATATCGTAAAGAGTCTTATTCTAGAATTGCATCGACTTCCAAAGGGATCCAGGGGGTTAAACATCCCCCGAAATATTAAAAAAATTCATATCTCCGGAACTAAAACTGCGCGCACTTTTTAACTCCCAGGGGAGATTGAAAATAACGTAAAGAGTCTTATTCTAGAATTGCATCGATTTCCAAAGGGATCCAGGGACTTAAACAATTAAACATCCCCCGAAATGCTAAAAAAATTCATATATCCGGAACTAAAACTGCGCGCACTTTTTAACTTCCAGGGGAGATTGAAAATATCGTAAAAAGTCTTATTCTGGAATTACATGGACTTCCAATGGGATCCAGGGGGTTAAACATCCCCCGAAATATTAAAAAAATTCATATCTCCGGAACTAAAACTGCGCGCACTTTTTAACTTCCAGGGGAGATTGAAAATATCGTAAAGAGTCTTATTCTAGAATTGCATCGACTTCCAAAGGGATCCAGGGGGTTAAACATCCCCCGAAATATTAAAAAAATTCATATCTCCGGAACTAAAACTGCGCGCACTTTTTAACTTCCAGGGGAGATTGAAAATAACGTAAAGAGTCTTATTCTAGAATTGCATCGACTTCCAAAGGGATCCAGGGGGTTAAACAATTAAACATCCCCCGAAATGCTAAAAAAATTCATATATCCGGAACTAAAACTGCGCGCACTTTTTAACTTCCAGGGGAGATTGAAAATAGTGTTAGTTTAGAATTGCGTTGACTTCCAATGGGATCCATGAGGTAAAGCAGCCCCCGAAAAGATGAACAATTCATCGAAACTATAATTCGTCTCATTTTACGTGTCTATAACACGGTGAGGGGGCTGAAAAAAAGAAAGTCTAATATTTGTTCTCATCTCTCGAGAGCACGGTAGGATTTATGGATATTACTATTGAAACACTTTTCGGCAGAATTTAGATATTATTTAATTTTTTTTTAATAGTAATGACATAATTCGCATAAGTTGTTTTTGAATTTTGAAGCGGGTTGAATATTATTCGATATTTCTTCGGCAGAAAGGATACATTTAGTATGACTGAAACGGAGACACATGTTGCATTGAAAATAATCATTGTCCTCTGCGTCTTGATTGCAATAAATGCATTTATCTTTTATATCAGATGATTCTTTTAACAATGTATTTTTTATTTCATTTCTAAATATATCCATGTTTTTATAGATTTTTAAACCGTTGTTTTGACAAATATTCTGAAAAAAATATATGATATACATACCACAATTATACGTGTCTCTTTGTATCAAATGATCTATATTAACAGTAGTCCAATTATCTAAATCAAAATACTGTTTATTTCGTTGGTTTATTAAATTTAAAAAAGATAAAAACTTTTTGAGGTATTTCTGAGTTTTAAATGCAGAACTTCCCAAGGGATCAATTAAGTTAAAATATTTATCTCTTACATTTATTACTGCCAATACGTAGTGTTCATTGTTACCTATAGGCATTACTATATTGTTTTTTTCTATTTTCGTCTGTTCTATTAAAGTTTTAGTTCCGGAGATATGAATTTTTTTAATATTTCGGGGGATGTTTAACCCCCTGGATCCCATTGGAAGTCCATGTAATTCTAGAATAAGACTCTTTACGATATTTTCAATCTCCCCTGGAAGTTAAAAAGTGCGCGCAGTTTTAGTTCCGGAGATATGAATTTTTTTAATATTTCGGGGGATGTTTAACCCCCTGGATCCCATTGGAAGTCCATGTAATTCTAGAATAAGACTCTTTACTATATTTTCAATCTCCCCTGGAAGTTAAAAAATGCGCGCAGTTTTAGTTCCGGAGATATGAATTTTTTTAATATTTCGGGGGATGTTTAACCCCCTGGATCCCATTGGAAGTCCATGTAATTCTAGAATAAGACTCTTTACGATATTTTCAATCTCCCCTGGAAGTTAAAAAGTGCGCGCAGTTTTAGTTCCGGAGATATGAATTTTTTTAATATTTCGGGGGATGTTTAACCCCCTGGATCCCATTGGAAGTACATGTAATTCTAGAATAAGACTCTTTACGATATTTTCAATCTCCCCTGGAAGTTAAAAAGTGCGCGCAGTTTTAGTTCCGGAGATATGAATTTTTTTAATATTTCGGGGGATGTTTAACCCCCTGGATCCCATTGGAAGTCCATGTAATTCTAGAATAAGACTCTTTACTATATTTTCAATCTCCCCTGGAAGTTAAAAAATGCGCGCAGTTTTAGTTCCGGAGATATGAATTTTTTTAATATTTCGGGGGATGTTTAACCCCCTGGATCCCATTGGAAGTCCATGTAATTCTAGAATAAGACTCTTTACGATATTTTCAATCTCCCCTGGAAGTTAAAAAGTGCGCGCAGTTTTAGTTCCGGAGATGAATTTTTTTAATATTTCGGGGGATGTTTAACCCCCTGGATCCCATTGGAAGTCCATGTAATTCTAGAATAAGACTCTTTACGATATTTTCAATCTCCCCTGGAAGTTAAAAAGTGCGCGCAGTTTTAGTTCCGGAGATATGAATTTTTTTAATATTTCGGGGGATGTTTAACCCCCTGGATCCCATTGGAAGTACATGTAATTCTAGAATAAGACTCTTTACGATATTTTCAATCTCCCCTGGAAGTTAAAAAGTGCGCGCAGTTTTAGTTCCGGAGATATGAATTTTTTTAATATTTCGGGGGATGTTTAACCCCCTGGATCCCATTGGAAGTCCATGTAATTCTAGAATAAGACTCTTTACTATATTTTCAATCTCCCCTGGAAGTTAAAAAGTGCGCGCAGTTTTAGTTTCGGAGATATGAATTTTTTTAATATTTCGGGGGATGTTTAACCCCCTGGATCCCATTGGAAGTCCATGTAATTCTAGAATAAGACTCTTTACGATATTTTCAATCTCCCCTGGAAGTTAAAAAGTGCGCGCAGTTTTAGTTCCGGAGATATGAATTTTTTTAATATTTCGGGGGATGTTTAACCCCCTGGATCCCATTGGAAGTACATGTAATTCTAGAATAAGACTCTTTACGATATTTTCAATCTCCCCTGGAAGTTAAAAAGTGCGCGCAGTTTTAGTTCCGGAGATATGAATTTTTTTAATATTTCGGGGGATGTTTAACCCCCTGGATCCCATTGGAAGTCCATGTAATTCTAGAATAAGACTCTTTACGATATTTTCAATCTCCCCTGGAAGTTAAAAAGTGCGCGCAGTTTTAGTTCCGGAGATGAATTTTTTTAATATTTCGGGGGATGTTTAACCCCCTGGATCCCATTGGAAGTACATGTAATTCTAGAATAAGACTCTTTACGATATTTTCAATCTCCCCTGGAAGTTAAAAAGTGCGCGCAGTTTTAGTTCCGGAGATATGAATTTTTTTAATATTTCGGGGGATGTTTAACCCCCTGGATCCCATTGGAAGTCCATGTAATTCTAGAATAAGACTCTTTACTATATTTTCAATCTCCCCTGGAAGTTAAAAAGTGCGCGCAGTTTTAGTTCCGGAGATATGAATTTTTTTAATATTTCGGGGGATGTTTAACCCCCTGGATCCCATTGGAAGTCCATGTAATTCTAGAATAAGACTCTTTACGATATTTTCAATCTCCCCTGGAAGTTAAAAAGTGCGCGCAGTTTTAGTTCCGGAGATATGAATTTTTTTAATATTTCGGGGGATGTTTAACCCCCTGGATCCCATTGGAAGTCCATGTAATTCTAGAATAAGACTCTTTACGATATTTTCAATCTCCCCTGGAAGTTAAAAAGTGCGCGCAGTTTTAGTTCCGGAGATATGAATTTTTTTAATATTTCGGGGGATGTTTAACCCCCTGGATCCCATTGGAAGTACATGTAATTCTAGAATAAGACTCTTTACGATATTTTCAATCTCCCCTGGAAGTTAAAAAGTGCGCGCAGTTTTAGTTCCGGAGATATGAATTTTTTTAATATTTCGGGGGATGTTTAACCCCCTGGATCCCATTGGAAGTCCATGTAATTCTAGAATAAGACTCTTTACTATATTTTCAATCTCCCCTGGAAGTTAAAAAGTGCGCGCAGTTTTAGTTCCGGAGATATGAATTTTTTTAATATTTCGGGGGATGTTTAACCCCCTGGATCCCATTGGAAGTCCATGTAATTCTAGAATAAGACTCTTTACGATATTTTCAATCTCCCCTGGAAGTTAAAAAGTGCGCGCAGTTTTAGTTCCGGAGATATGAATTTTTTTAATATTTCGGGGGATGTTTAACCCCCTGGATCCCATTGGAAGTCCATGTAATTCTAGAATAAGACTCTTTACGATATTTTCAATCTCCCCTGGAAGTTAAAAAGTGCGCGCAGTTTTAGTTCCGGAGATATGAATTTTTTTAATATTTCGGGGGATGTTTAACCCCCTGGATCCCATTGGAAGTCCATGTAATTCTAGAATAAGACTCTTTACTATATTTTCAATCTCCCCTGGAAGTTAAAAAATGCGCGCAGTTTTAGTTCCGGAGATATGAATTTTTTTAATATTTCGGGGGATGTTTAACCCCCTGGATCCCATTGGAAGTCCATGTAATTCTAGAATAAGACTCTTTACGATATTTTCAATCTCCCCTGGAAGTTAAAAAGTGCGCGCAGTTTTAGTTCCGGAGATGAATTTTTTTAATATTTCGGGGGATGTTTAACCCCCTGGATCCCATTGGAAGTACATGTAATTCTAGAATAAGACTCTTTACGATATTTTCAATCTCCCCTGGAAGTTAAAAAGTGCGCGCAGTTTTAGTTCCGGAGATATGAATTTTTTTAATATTTCGGGGGATGTTTAACCCCCTGGATCCCATTGGAAGTCCATGTAATTCTAGAATAAGACTCTTTACTATATTTTCAATCTCCCCTGGAAGTTAAAAAGTGCGCGCAGTTTTAGTTCCGGAGATATGAATTTTTTTAATATTTCGGGGGATGTTTAACCCCCTGGATCCCATTGGAAGTCCATGTAATTCTAGAATAAGACTCTTTACGATATTTTCAATCTCCCCTGGAAGTTAAAAAGTGCGCGCAGTTTTAGTTCCGGAGATATGAATTTTTTTAATATTTCGGGGGATGTTTAACCCCCTGGATCCCATTGGAAGTCCATGTAATTCTAGAATAAGACTCTTTACTATATTTTCAATCTCCCCTGGAAGTTAAAAAGTGCGCGCAGTTTTAGTTTCGGAGATATGAATTTTTTTAATATTTCGGGGGATGTTTAACCCCCGGGATCCCATTGGAAGTCCATGTAATTCTAGAATAAGACTCTTTACGATATTTTCAATCTCCCCTGGAAGTTAAAAAGTGCGCGCAGTTTTAGTTCCGGAGATATGAATTTTTTTAATATTTCGGGGGATGTTTAACCCCCTGGATCCCATTGGAAGTACATGTAATTCTAGAATAAGACTCTTTACGATATTTTCAATCTCCCCTGGAAGTTAAAAAGTGCGCGCAGTTTTAGTTCCGGAGATATGAATTTTTTTAATATTTCGGGGGATGTTTAACCCCCTGGATCCCATTGGAAGTCCATGTAATTCTAGAATAAGACTCTTTACTATATTTTCAATCTCCCCTGGAAGTTAAAAAGTGCGCGCAGTTTTAGTTCCGGAGATATGAATTTTTTTAATATTTCGGGGGATGTTTAACCCCCTGGATCCCATTGGAAGTCCATGTAATTCTAGAATAAGACTCTTTACGATATTTTCAATCTCCCCTGGAAGTTAAAAAGTGCGCGCAGTTTTAGTTCCGGAGATATGAATTTTTTTAATATTTCGGGGGATGTTTAACCCCCTGGATCCCATTGGAAGTCCATGTAATTCTAGAATAAGACTCTTTACGATATTTTCAATCTCCCCTGGAAGTTAAAAAGTGCGCGCAGTTTTAGTTCCGGAGATATGAATTTTTTTAATATTTCGGGGGATGTTTAACCCCCTGGATCCCTTTGGAAGTCAATGCAATTCTAGAATAAGACTCTGAACGTTATTTTCAATCTCCCCTGGAAGTTAAAAAGTGCGCGCAGTTTTAGTTCCGGAGATATGAATTTTTTTAGCATTTCGGGGGATGTTTAATTGTTTAACCCCCTGGATCCCTTTGGAAGTCCATGTAATTCTAGAATAAGACTCTTTACGATATTTTCAATCTCCCCTGGAAGTTAAAAAGTGCGCGCAGTTTTAGTTCCGGAGATATGAATTTTTTTAGCATTTCGGGGGATGTTTAATTGTTTAACCCCCTGGATCCCTTTGGAAGTCCATGTAATTCTAGAATAAGACTCTTTACGATATTTTCAATCTCCCCTGGAAGTTAAAAAGTGCGCGCAGTTTTAGTTCCGGAGATATGAATTTTTTTAATATTTCGGGGGATGTTTAACCCCCTGGATCCCTTTGGAAGTCCATGTAATTCTAGAATAAGACTCTTTACGATATTTTCAATCTCCCCTGGAAGTTAAAAAGTGCGCGCAGTTTTAGTTCCGGAGATATGAATTTTTTTAATATTTTGGGGGATGTTTAACCCCCTGGATCCCTTTGGAAGTCGACGCAATTCTAGAATAAGACTCTTTACGATATTTTCAATCTCCCCAGGAAGTTAAAAAGTGCGCGCAGTTTTAGTTCCGGAGATATGAATTTTTTTAATATTTCGAGGGATGTTTAACCCCCTGGATCCCATTGGAAGTCCATGTAATTCTAGAATAAGACTCTTTACGATATTTTCAATCTCCCCTGGAAGTTAAAAAGTGCGCGCAGTTTTAGTTCCGGAGATATGAATTTTTTTAATATTTCGGGGGATGTTTAACCCCCTGGATCCCATTGGAAGTCCATGTAATTCTAGAATAAGACTCTTTACGATATTTCCAATCTCCCCAGGAAGTTAAAAAGTGCGCGCAGTTTTAGTTCCGGAGATATGAATTTTTTTAATATTTCGAGGGATGTTTAACCCCCTGGATCCCATTGGAAGCCCATGTAATTCTAGAATAAGACTCTTTACGATATTTTCAATCTCCCCTGGAAGTCAAAAAGTGCGCGCAGTTTTAGTTCCGGAGATATGAATTTTTTTAATATTTCGGGGGATGTTTAACCCCCTGGATCCCATTGGAAGTCCATGTAATTCTAGAATAAGACTCTTTACGATATTTCCAATCTCCCCTGGAAGTTAAAAAGTGCGCGCAGTTTTAGTTCCGGAGATATGAATTTTTTTAATATTTCGGGGGATGTTTAACCCCCTGGATCCCATTGGAAGTCCATGTAATTCTAGAATAAGACTCTTTACGATATTTCCAATCTCCCCAGGAAGTTAAAAAGTGCGCGCAGTTTTAGTTCCGGAGATATGAATTTTTTTAATATTTCGAGGGATGTTTAACCCCCTGGATCCCATTGGAAGCCCATGTAATTCTAGAATAAGACTCTTTACGATATTTTCAATCTCCCCTGGAAGTTAAAAAGTGCGCGCAGTTTTAGTTCCGGAGATATGAATTTTTTTAATATTTCGGGGGATGTTTAACCCCCTGGATCCCATTGGAAGTCCATGTAATTCTAGAATAAGACTCTTTACGATATTTCCAATCTCCCCAGGAAGTTAAAAAGTGCGCGCAGTTTTAGTTCCGGAGATATGAATTTTTTTAATATTTCGAGGGATGTTTAACCCCCTGGATCCCATTGGAAGCCCATGTAATTCTAGAATAAGACTCTTTACGATATTTTCAATCTCCCCTGGAAGTTAAAAAGTGCGCGCAGTTTTAGTTCCGGAGATATGAATTTTTTTAATATTTCGGGGGATGTTTAACCCCCTGGATCCCATTGGAAGTCCATGTAATTCTAGAATAAGACTCTTTACGATATTTCCAATCTCCCCTGGAAGTTAAAAAGTGCGCGCAGTTTTAGTTCCGGAGATATGAATTTTTTTAATATTTCGGGGGATGTTTAACCCTTTGGATCCCTTTGGAAGTCGATGCAATTCTAGAATAAGACTCTTTACGATATTTTCAATCTCCCCTGGAAGTTAAAAAGTGCGCGTAGTTTTAGTTCCGGAGATATGAATTTTTTTAATATTTCGGGGGATGTTTAACCCCCTGGATCCCATTGGAAGTCCATGTAATTCTAGAATAAGACTCTTTACGATATTTTCAATCTCCCCTGGAAGTTAAAAAGTGCGCGCAGTTTTAGTTCCGGAGATATGAATTTTTTTAATATTTCGGGGGATGTTTAACCCCCTGGATCCCATTGGAAGTCCATGTAATTCTAGAATAAGACTCTTTACGATATTTCCAATCTCCCCTGGAAGTTAAAAAGTGCGCGCAGTTTTAGTTCCGGAGATATGAATTTTTTTAATATTTCGGGGGATGTTTAACCCTTTGGATCCCTTTGGAAGTCGATGCAATTCTAGAATAAGACTCTTTACGATATTTTCAATCTCCCCTGGAAGTTAAAAAGTGCGCGTAGTTTTAGTTCCGGAGATATGAATTTTTTTAATATTTCGGGGGATGTTTAACCCCCTGGATCCCATTGGAAGTCCATGTAATTCTAGAATAAGACTCTTTACGATATTTTCAATCTCCCCAGGAAGTTAAAAAGTGCGCGCAGTTTTAGTTCCGGAGATATGAATTTTTTTAATATTTCGGGGGATGTTTAACCCCCTGGATCCCATTGGAAGTCCATGTAATTCTAGAATAAGACTCTTTACGATATTTCCAATCTCCCCTGGAAGTTAAAAAGTGCGCGCAGTTTTAGTTCCGGAGATATGAATTTTTTTAATATTTCGGGGGATGTTTAACCCTTTGGATCCCTTTGGAAGTCGATGCAATTCTAGAATAAGACTCTTTACGATATTTTCAATCTCCCCTGGAAGTTAAAAAGTGCGCGTAGTTTTAGTTCCGGAGATATGAATTTTTTTAATATTTCGGGGGATGTTTAACCCCCTGGATCCCATTGGAAGTCCATGTAATTCTAGAATAAGACTCTTTACGATATTTTCAATCTCCCCAGGAAGTTAAAAAGTGCGCGCAGTTTTAGTTCCGGAGATATGAATTTTTTTAATATTTCGGGGGATGTTTAACCCCCTGGATCCCATTGGAAGTCCATGTAATTCTAGAATAAGACTCTTTACGATATTTTCAATCTCCCCTGGAAGTTAAAAAGTGCGCGCAGTTTTAGTTCCGGAGATATGAATTTTTTTAATATTTCGGGGGATGTTAATTGTTTAACCCCCTGGATCCCTTTGGAAGTCAATGCAATTCCGGATTACGACTACTACCTCTATTTTTTATTGACGTTGTTAATGCATTTGATGCTAATTATTTAATTAATAAGCGTTTAAATAACTTTATTATGGTCAATTTTTTGTTATTTACTCAGCTCTACCCTATCTGCCCCTCTCACCCCACTCCACATAATTATAATTATTTTGGTTTATATTATGTGTAGATTTAATGAATATTTTGATTGGTTATTTTTTACTCTCAACTCCTTAATTCACGAACGTCTATGAACACTCGGGCGTTTCCGTAAACTTGAGCTGCTATCTTGAGCTGCTGTTTTCACACCGGTTATCCAACAGTAGTCAGTCATCATGTTTGCTCCTCACTGAAGTCTCCCAAATTCTCTGGAAATTCATCTATATGGGAATTAAGGAAATGCAATTTCAAGTTCATCAAGCATCCCAATTTGCTAAAGTTCTCCGCCATTTTGGAGACAAGTTTTCTGTAGTTTTCAATCTTGTTTCAATTACCTGTACGACCAATTTCCACAACTCTCTGAAGCAAAGGTGAAAAAGGGTATCTATGTTCAATGAACCACAGATTGGAAAAATGTTGGAAGGTCAGAACTTCATCACGAAAATGTCGGATACGAGGGGAAGACTGTCTGGTTCAGTTTCTAAAGAGTCGTTGAGAATTTCTTGGGTAACCACAAGAGTGAAAACTACAGGAAACTAGTTTCCGAAATGGTGGAGAACTTCAGCAAATTGGGATGTTTGGTGAACTTTAAATTGCATATTGTCTAAAAGTTATTTGTGGCATCTTTCTGTATTTTCTTTCTGTTCTTAATTAATTTCTATATACAGTAACCGGCACCCAAGTACGTACACGTACGAACTTATGAGTAGGTAACTAGACATTTCCATTCACGGATGCAACAGATTGAATGCGCAACTATGCAGAAAAATTTAATAGTGGCGCTGGCGTCAGTCTACAGTCCACAAGATCACACCTGCGTGCGCTGCAAGTTTCGCTTGTAAACCCGGCCTTATGTACGTACTTGACTGCTGGTTGCTGTAGATGAATTTCCAGAGAATTTGAGAGACTTCAGTTAGGAGCAGGGTGAACGTATCCCCCAAGACATTAAAGAGACAGAACGCAGATACCAGATACCAGGATGACGGCTGACTACTGTTGGACATTGAAACGTGAGCATGTCCAACGAGGTGTGAAAAGGAAACGAAACCCACTCCACAGATCCTTCAGGATAAGAAAGTACACTGAAAGTACCACAAGAAAAGATACATTTGATTCCTCCACAAGGCCACTTTCTCTAGAGATGATCTTTCGGCAAATTTTTATGAATTTTTTTCGGATTTCAAATGCATGTTTAGGTTTTCGTTTTTACTACATCATCATAGATTCTGGAGTAGTCCCAATACCAAATTCGTATTTGATGAATCGGAATACATGGGAGCTTAATGCCCTAATTCTTCCAAAACTCACCCCAATGGCCTACTTGGAGATTTACAATACGTAAGATTTAGCTGATGTTAGGTTGATTCACTCCCTCTCCGTTGAGTTCTCTTAGGTTCGTTCTATTTTTTCACCCTTTATCGCGTTATGTTAGGTTTAAGTTTCGTGTCTTTCGTGAAGTTTAATTGTTCAATTGACTTTTCAGAGTATATACCATGGGCTTGGTAGAAAAGTTTTGACGAATATGTTGAGTTGAAGTTTTTCATTTATTGCTAAGAAAGCATTCAATATCATTGATAAACAATATAAACAACAGCGGTCTAATCACAGATCCTTGAGGTACGTTACTAAAAGCTGAATTTATATTATTAAGACATATAAACTGCCTTCTATTTTATACTATAATAAAATATGTACCTATTATACATCTGATAAAAACTACAACTGTATTCTAATTCAAATCAAATATATTATCTAATGAAGTAAATTTAGTCGCGCATCTTACTCTCATTGAAATGTTGGTTATGTAAGAAAGGAAAATTTATTGCTTGTTTCTTTGTTAAGGAGCCAGGCGGTGAACTTTAATTTTAATGTAAAACGATTCTCCAATTCTCCTCCACAAAAATTTAAATACACCTGACTTGTAAAATCAATCTTCAACTTTCAGTTTACGAAATAAAATAAATTTCCGTGGACATATAGTTTATGTCCGTTACCTAATACTTCTAATGTAATATTTGCATTAGTTCATTCGCTTTTAAAAAACAAATGCAATTAAATCAGCTGTTTATATGACATGTCACAGTGGGGTGTTGACTTGTAGATATAAACCAACCCACCCACACTTAGTAGGTTCCCATAAAGTATCAGTTATTACTTTTCTTACACTCAACAGAATATGAAAGCGCTTGAACCTAATATCCATGGCGCACGACATTCTCTTCTACGTACTTATTTTTCTCTTACATTCATTCTAATAACAATGGCTTGGAGTTTTACGATTTTGCTTACATTTTATATTATTCCTAGTTGATGATTACTATAAATTTCTCTTACCCAGTTCAGAGCAGCAAATAACAAAATGAAAAGATAACAGGACAACCAACAGGACAAAAACTCAACGATTCATCGCTATTTAAAAAAAAGGGCTACCCTCCATCGATTTACCACCCCCAAAGACAGTAGCGATAATAAAATATATGTTGTAATGTAATAATGGGTATGTTTTTATATTTTTTTTTTCTCCTTTTGATATTTTATTTTTAAATTAACCAATTTTCTCGCCTCTCGTTGGGCACCTAATAAATGTATTGTATTTTGATGAAGGTTTGCATTTCTTTTTTATTTTTTTTCTAACTCAATTTTTACTTTTAGAAAAATGTTTGAATTGAATTTTGTATATAATTACTAAGGTGTTTTAGGATTTGTTTCATTTGGAATTATCTTATTGCTTAATAACACCCACATTACTTACAAATTTATTCATACCTGGGATACATTGCAATTTCTACTATTTATAAACGACATCGTGTATTTACCAAGCCGATTGGGTTAGCTATAAACCCGCATTTTTCTTGTTTCAGGGCGTTCCAGGGATCCCAGTAAATGGAGAAACTTGCCTTTCTCTAATTTCTATTTGATTTGTGATATTAATAAATATAAAGATTTATTTAGATTAACTCGAGTTTAAGGTTTTATTTAAGAATACTTTAAAATCTACGTCATACCAAGATGTGTGTGTGTGACCTGTATTTAATTCTCTTAGAGATGAAACCAAAATAGACTAAGTATAGCTTGAGGCTTTTGAACACAGATGTCACTGTTCTGAGTATTTATACCCCTCTCTCTCTCTCTCTCTCTCTCCATCCCTGCCTCCCTCCCTCCCCCCCTCTCCCCCTATCTCTCTCTCTCTCTCTCTCTCTCTCACGCGCGAAAGCAATGAGTAGGATATAAATCTAAGCTTATAAAACATAGGTGTCTCTCTCTCTCTCTCTCTCTAACGCGAAAGCAATGAGTAGGATATAAATCTAAGCTTATAAAACATAGGTGTCTCTATTCTAGTGAACGATTTTTTTTATTGAACAAATACATCGATAAATAAGATATGGTGGTGAAACTATTGTTACTTGAGACAACTTAAAATTAGCTTAGATTTAATGGACAAAACTGGTAGAGTTATTTAATTTAATTAGAAATGTTCGTAACTATTTTTCATAATATTAAATGTTTTCTATCAATTATATGGTAATGGTAATGGTAATGTCACTGAGGTGGCGCGTAATTCGTCTAATCAGTTCAGTAATGGATAATTTTAATGGCGACTCGTGCTGGGATGTTCTGGGCTATCACATTAAAAGTTGTGGAACTAGCCAGCTTTGGATAATTTTGATGCAATATTATAAGCTAGATGGGTACCTGATTTTATTTATCTTCTAACTGAATATTCCTTGTTGACTTCAGCATACTAACTTGGTCTGTATGTTTATAATGGATAAACGGATTTATTCGAAATCTTCATACTATTTCATATACTCTCCAAACTCGTTCTCCACAATTGTTTTTGTTGATGTTTCCAAGACATTGCCAAGAAAATTCCACTTGTCATAGCATATTAAGATGGAAATATGTCATTTTTAGTAAGTAATTTCCCAATTATCTGCTTTATTTTAAGTTATTTTGCAGAACTAATCTTGTTTTCAGCATCCTTGTCAGATAACCTATCTGTGAATGCCAGTTATGCTATATTACGTTGAAACTGATTTAGGTCTACTGTTCTTCTGAAGGTACGAACACTATGTTTTTAGATTCACTACACTGTCACTACTTATAGTCTAAATTTACAACATAATATGTAGCCATTTGTCATAGATTTTACATAAATTATTATACTAATTCTTAAATTTAAATACAGGTAATCGTAAATAGATCACATTATGTTTTAATTTTCGCTAGAGTAACATAGAATCTCATTCGTTATTGTCAAATTACTACTATTTTAGTTACTGACTAATCTTTAGGCTATTAAAGACTACTTTTGTTTATGTTTAAAGTCATTTTCTAATGAGTTTGTGGTTTTTTAGGTTGGACGAGCCTCATCTACGAGGACTGCTGCTGCTGCTATTGCTGTTCGGTTGCAGGTGTTTACCAGAGAAACATTTGTTTCCAAAACTGTTATCCTTTAAAGCCTTTTATGTTTTAACACATTTGGTTTGCTAAGTAAGTCCTTCGCCGGATTTTATTCAGAGAAGGAAGTTTCATTCATATTGACATATTTTTGATTTATTTAATTTTAAAAGAATTCATTTTTATTTTTTCGGTTAGAATAAATCACAATATGTATACCACAATGCCGTATCATATAACTACTTTTAAGTTTGGTTTCGATGTAATAATAATAATAATAATAAATATATTTTATTAAACATGGGCGGTAGTTAAAGGTATGTGTTCAAAAAATTACCCAAACATCTACAAAACTAATCGGATAGTATCAAAATGGGAACAGAACAATGAACATGTTGAAATCAAAACGGTACCATTTGCGTACGAATAAAATGTAACAATACCAGTTTGTCTCGTACAAGCGTTCTACTTTCTTTCTAGATATTCTAGTAGTTCCAAATTTCACACAAAAACTATTTCACAAGGGACTAGTTTTTCCAAGAAATCCAGTTGTAAATAACGTTGAGGCGCAAAACACAGAGATTTATCAGGTCATAAAAACTGATGCTGGTACAAAATGTAATCCCTTTATCGTTTGCAAACGACCATTATAAACAGTGTCGGATCAGCAGGAGGGTGTTTTATGGAAGGTGCAACGCTTGTAGATACCCTAATGCCCTAATGGGTCATTATTTACGTTTTCATTATCTAATTACTAAAACCTAGAATTATGTTTTTATGATTAGTAACTTACATAGCGTATAAACCTGTTACTTAATTTTACTCCATAACTGAAGTTGAAGAAAATAATGTAAGCGGTGGCAAATTTAGGATTATGCAGGGTAATTCACGTAATGTGAACAGTAGTTTATTTTTCCTTATTATTAAAATTTTTCAATAGATTTAGAATTAGATGATTTAAAAGAAATCACAGCACGAATGTAGGAGTAATTATTTAAAACCAAAACCTCGGTTTCCACGTATATTTTTAGAAAATCATAAAAATTGAGTAAAGGATCGAATATTCAACGTGGAAGAGAACCTGAAACTCTTCTACCACTTGTTTTATTAACAAGCAAATTGATTGATTTTTACAAGCTTTTATTTAACTTGCAATGTATGTATGTCTGTTTGTTTAGGTCAAATCTTGCAACTGAATTTTAAAATAGTTATCACCAACCGATTGAGCTGAAATTTTGCATACACGTTTAGTTTGTATGACAATGCATGTTTAGCTGGGTGACGTCATTCTAAATCCAATATGGCAGACGCCGCAAGATGGCGGACTAGTTATTTTTTATGCACCCCCATGATATGGGTATCAATTGAAAGGGTTTGCTGAGAAGAATGCGAAATATAAAATGACATCACACTAAACTCAATATGGCGGACGCCACAAGATGGCGGACAAAATTTTCGTATCTACCATCATAATATGGGTATCAAATGAAAGGTTTTGCTGAGAAGAATACGAAAAAAACTAAAAAATAAAAAATAAATTAATAGTAAAAAAACATTTTTAAAAACAAGCTTTTATTTAAATGCTCTAAAAAGAAGAAAATAAACTTAAAATTAAATCAAACCCATCAATTTATTACATTATACAATTTATATGATATAAAAGCTTGTCGCGAGATTTGCCTGGGTAAGTAAACAAGAATACAATATTAAACTCTCGCGACAAGCTTTTATATCATATAAATTGTATAATGTAATAAATTGATGGGTTTGATTTAATTTTAAGTTTATTTTCTTCTTTTTAGAGCATTTAAATAAAAGCTTGTTTTTAAAAATGTTTTTTTACTATTAATTTATTTAAATAATTTTTCGACAAACTGCACCAAATTAAAACAGTACCTTACTTTTTGTCAATTAAGCTCATTCATCATTCAATAAATTGTATGTAAACTACAACATTTAGTTATCAATTTCGGCATCTCGCATATTATCTTATTCTTTAATGCATCCATTACATAAACCAATGTTTATGTTACCACAATTTTCTTATTACTCTTAGGTACGTTTACCGTTGGAAATAGGACATTTGAATAAAAACACGTTTTTATCAAGCTTAATATAATTTAACCAGTTTTTATGAACACAGTCCTGCAAAAAAAAATTGTCAAATAATACAATACGTTAACCGATCTTGTAATGCTAAAACAAATATTAAAAACTAAAAATGTCACTTAACAACTTTCTTGACATTATTATGTTTTTTTGACATTTTTTTTTATTTTATAAGGTTTAATTAATGAGATAATGAGAGAAATATTCACAAGCAATTTGGACGGTAAAATTGATTTACAATTATTGATTTACTATTGACGATACTTGAATATGTTTTCGAAGTAACCTCCAGTAAATCCTAGAATTTTGTATTAAGTAAAGAGAGATGAGGCCCGATGGTTCATTGTGGAGTCATATTTATTATTATTATTATTATTATTATGCATTATTATCGACTACACTGCCATTTTGTCGTATAACAAATAATGTTATAAAATTATTATTTCTTATATTTCTTTCTGTATGTAAACTTGTGCTCTTAAATATTTATTTACCTACTTATTAAATATTTTATGCTTTAAATTATGTTTATGTAAGTACACCACCTTTTGATGTAAACTATTAATACCTACCTATATTTATTTAGCTTAAAAATGTTTCCTAAAGGAAATTTTTTTAAATATTTTCTTAACCGCCTCTCAGGTCACCGAAGTAACACTTGGAAAATCCTAGGATTTTGTGTTGGGAAAGAGAGACGAGGCCGTACAGTTTATTGTGCAGTCCGAACCACATCTAAGGCTTCGATAATTCTCTCTCTCTCTCTCTTAAGGAACATATATTTTAAGGATACTTTGTTGCAGATTTTCAAAAGCAACTAAATAATCACATATGTCAATTAAAGTTTATTCTTACTATACAGGGTGTCCCACTTATCGTATTCACGTATCAAAAAAATATGTAGATTTCAAAAAACTGAAAATATATAGGGTGTTCTATTTAAAAATATGCAAGTTTGCTATGTCCCGCTTTTATGGAACACCCTATATATTCAAAGAGATCTCCATAAAAAAAATAATAAAATTCCATACAACTTTTATTTGAAACATTTTTTTTTTAACTTGAAAAATGAAAAAGTTATACGGGGGGTCATTTCTCGTGTGATACCCCTGTACATTTGGGTAAGAAATGAATGGTTTTAATAACGAAGATAGATATGATTACCTGCTACGTATGGAATATACGAAATTCAAGAAATGCAGCCAACAAATATCTGTCGCTTTCCAAAGCGTCCACAGCCACACGAGATGACTTATTGCAACAAAAACAAAACTTTGACAGATATCTATTTGGAACAATTTTTTACATGGCCTACTTGAAAATTAAATGAAGTGATAATTTTTTAATTTTTTAAAAGCCTAATACGAGGCCTAATATTATTTGAACAATACGTAGGCACCTAATAAATTTTTAATCAATAAATAAAAATATGTTTCGAGTGTTTTTTGTTTTATTTCATAAAAATTAGGGAAGAAAATAAAAACAAAAAATGGCGATAACTCCATTATTTTTGAAAATATAATTATTGTAATATATCATTTCAAAGAGAAAAAAGTCTGGTTTTAACTAAACCATAGCCACCTATTTGAAAATGAAAGTTGGTGCTAGTATCTCAAAATTTAAAAGAATTAGTAAAAATATTATAATTTTTTCAATATCTGCATCAAAAAGTGCTCTCAGAAATAAATAATCGCATTAAAATATTTTCATAAATAAAGAAATTATAAAGAAAAAATCGAGGAAAAATGAAAATTATAAAAATCAGTTTTTGCTTATGAAACAAAAACGAGTTCATTTTAATAAAATATTTTTGCACATGCCTTGATGAGCTCTATATTTGATTATTTCCAAGATACTCACGGTGAACAAGATAAGTGGGACACCCTGTATATGTTACATAAAATTTATATTTTAATTTTAATTTAATCAGGTTCTGTAGAGATAGGTTTAAATTATCAAAATTTTGAGGTTCGACACCAAGCCTGTTTAAAATTTAGCTTTTACATTCATTGTTTATTGAGTATTAAATAATGACTACGTGTAGCCTGTGAGGTTTTTTTATGTGATAGGTCTAGCTGGTGCATATTTGCTACATTTGTGGCAAAGTAGATCCTGCCATTCTCTACTTTACAGTGGTGTAGCCTGGGTACGGACCACGTTAGGATCTGGCCAATAAGTCAAATTAGGATTTATATAAATTTGCCCAAAGTGAGTGATTTTTAGATGTATTTTTAGATCTATAAGATCTATTTATCTTTTTTTCGTGTATCTAAAATTAATGTTGCATGTGCTATTTAATTTTGTGTGACCTGAATATTGTGCCATAATTTGCTATATAGACGAAGCTACTCGAGCAGCATTTTCTGCTTGAATTAATTTAAGCCATAACCAGTCAATAATTTTGAATATTTAATAACATTATCTTTCAGCACTGAATAATAGTATATTGTTTTATTAATAGTAAAAGTGATACTTTTGTGACGAGTCTGTAGGTTTGCTGCACGAACGAAGTGAGTCCGGCAATTACAGACGAGTCATAAAAGTGGCTTTTACTCCGAATAAAACATGCTATTTTTTCTTCAAACGTCGATTAGCTATAAAAAAATAAAAATAAAAAATCTGAATTTCACCACCAAAAACGCATTGTGTTGATACTGTTAATATCCAATATCTAATATCGCCATCGCATGGCCAGCGTATTAAACAAAATACGCGTTGCTATGGATACCTATTATGTACGCGTTGCTCGATTTGACAATTGTCAGTTTAAATTGTACTGCGACTGTCTTCACGATTTGTAAGTATTTTAATAAATATTCTTTTGATATTATTCTTTCAAACCACACTTATTCTAGATTAAAATGACAGACTCAGTTTTTGATTGTACAGCTTAGGTTGCGGAAATTGCCGCAGATGCTATGAATAATTTATTACCTATACTAAATAATTATTGTTCTTTTAATACCTATAATGTTTAAATAGTGAAATTGTGGTGTTTTTTTTTACTTAATAATTAAAGCATATATATTTATAGGTAAGCAATCAGTCCTACTTTTTCTTCCGCTCACAGCGTAAGAAAAAGTACTTTTGGCTCCGCTGCTATGGCAATGCACAGCCGTTCGAAATGTCAAACTTTAATGTCATGAAATGAGTTAAGAAATTGTTAAATGGAGTTCACTAAATAAAAGATCGGAACACTGATAACTAAATTTATTCATACGATCTGTATACAACGACAGCTCAACAAATACTAAACTAAATAACTAAATATCTAGTAAGACCTCAACCGACAACTTATATAATACTGACAAAACACTTAATTACAAAAACAAGGATAGGAATTTAACAGACTTGGTTACTTTATGATTCCGTAACACTCGGCCATCCTGTATCCTTCGTGTCCTCGCGATGCGGACGATGCGATCCCATCCTGTTCCACTCATAGTGATACTGGAGATATCGGGTCCTGAAATTGACATTAACAGCAGTATTAATTCAAGTGCAGGTAACGCAAGTTAGTTACTTCTACACAACCAGGGGCCCCCAACATTCATTCTCATAACCAACAATCAGAATTTCTATTTAATTGCTACTCACTGATCTTTTTTTTTTTTTTTTTAAACATCACTAGAGTCGCAGGCAAGTCAGATCCCTACAAGAATTGAATCTCGCGGGCAAATCTGGCCCCTACAATTACAACAATTAACGCAGGCAAGTCAGATCCATACAAGAATTTAATCTCGCGGGCAAATCTGGCCCCTACAATTAGAACAATTAACGCAGGCAAGTCAGATCCCTACAAGAGTTGAATCTCGCGGGCAAATCTGGCCCCTACAATTACAACAATTAACTCTCTAACAAATCAATTATGTCTTCTCGATCACGAATCTCCTCATCTGACTCCTGGTCGCTATCGATACCACCAGGAAATGGTCTTAGCGAGTCGGCGGCGACCAGTGTATTGAAGTTTTTATATCATTTTACCCCTTTGACACTTCTAATCTTATATCTATCGTTATCAAATACCTTCTCTATTACGTAAGGCCCTGTAAATTTCCGATTCAACTTTTTATTTATACCAGTAAAGGAGCATGCCGATCCATCTCTCCACAAAACTAACTCCCCTTTTTTATATTTTCTGGCAGGTTTACGCCTTTTGTCGTATCTATTCTTCATGCTTTTACTGACCTCCTGGAGGTTCTTATGTGCCCGTTTTCTTCTATTTTGTATATCTTCCTTACTTGTATTACCTTCGAGATCGTTTAACAACCTACCCTTGTGACTAAACATTAATTCATATGGTGTATACTTGGTGCTCGAATTCACAAGGTTATTCATTCCCCAAACGCATTGCGGGATAGTAGAGTCCCATGTTAGGTCACAGTCATGCGACGTTCGGATGGCATCCGCTAATGTTCTGTGGAACCTTTCTAGTTGGCCATTTGCTCTGGGTGTGAAAACGGCTGTACATATGTGCTTTATTTGATTTTCCGTGGTGAAGTCCTTGAAGTATCGGCTGGTGAAAGCCAAGCCATTGTCCGAAATGATTTTCTTTGGAAAGCCCATAAGTGAAAATGTATCCCGCAAATGTTTTAGGCATTCTGCCGAACCCAAAGTTTTCGTAGGCTTGGCGATCATAAATTTTGTGAACGTATCGATCATTGTCAATATATATGAATGCCCTGACCTACTCCTAGGATACGGACCCACGTAGTCTATATGTACTGTGTGCATTGGCTCATTAGGTTTACTGATGGGATGTAATTCACCTTCCGATTTACCATAGTTTCCCTTGTTATACGCACAACTGATACAAGAACTAACGTATTTCTTTATAAAACGTGTCATCCTTGGAAACCAATAATTGCTTTTAATGAGATTTTCACAACGGCTAAATCCTGGATGTCCTATCTCATCGTGATATTTTTGTACTAGCCGCCACCTTGCCATTTTTGGAACAATCAGCCGATCTCCGTATATGGTTTTCCTGTAAAGCCGCCCGTTTTTGAAATTGTAATTACTGTTTAACTCCTTATCACCGCCGTCTTTCATTTGCTTAATTATTTGTTGAATTGAATCATAAAATAATGGTTGGTATAATGGCATCTTTCCCGGATATGGTCATGGCACTTAACATGTTCACCACGTTTTCCTTAAGTCGCGATGTCCCTTGGCTCACTAGCAATGAAATGCCATCTCGATTAATCACGGGTTGTCCAATAATTAAGTCCACATCATCCATGTTTGCATCTGTTATAATAGCACTGATTACTAGCGATATCTCATCGATTCTTATTGTAATGGAGGTCTCCGCAAAACAATTTATTACAGAACCACCGAAACCCCGTAGACTGCTATTTTTTTTAATGGTGACCAATCTTAATTTTTCCACAATCCTTTTAGAAATAATGTTCGCTTGGCTTCCTGTATCAATGTATGCCACAATCAGATATCCGTTGACCGTACATTGTTTCCGATAAATGTCATTGATTTGGGAGCTATCAATGACTTTTACATGTTTTTCTGGGGATGCGTGTTGTCGATTTGGTCGCCGGAAGCAATTATGTTGTTTATGACCATATCGATTGCAAGTATAACATTTTATGGCTTTTTTTAAAAGGAGCATGTCTATTTTCTGAGTATTTTGTCGGGGGATCTGAATATATTGCCCTCTTCTCAGGTGTTTTGTAATTGTCCATGGGTGCTATGAAACCGGCATACAACTCGTTTGGCTCTGTACACTGGAAAGCACGAGCATTTGGTTGTAGCTCCAATGAAAGTGTTGCCTCAGCTAGCTTGGCGTGGTAGTATTGGGTCATCGTCTCGTCTGTAGTCTTTTTTCTTAACACTAGCTCTTCTAGTACTGTTGCGTAGTCTGAACATCTAGGGAAGGCACGACCTAATGCAGTTTTCCATTCGGCCCAAGATTTTTCGTAGTTTTCTAACCTATTAAACCAGTGACGTGCGGACCCTTTGAGTTTGGCTTGCATAAAACATATTTTTTCGTAATCCGTCCATCCATGAATACCTGCGAGTTGTTCAATTTTCTGTAACCATACCATAACTGTGAAATCATTGGCGTCCGGATCAAAATACGGGACGATATCACCATTCATTCTGGGCGGATTTAAGTGAAATGGATTTACATGGATGGAATGACTAGCTGTTGATGGGGTCTGTTTTCGGTACTTCTGCTGCTTTCTCCCATACTGGTTTCTCCAAGTTTCCGTTTTAAATACTGGTTAACCTTTCTGCTAATTTGTTTTTCGAGTAAGCTAGCATATAGTTCCCCTTCGCTTCCAGAGTCACTCATTTTTATTTTTGGTGTTCTACTGTTAAGTTTCGTTAATTTACCACTTTGTTTTACTATTAGCACTAATAATATCAACTCTGTAACTGCACATAAGTTCGTCACACTTCTGAATTTGTTAAATGGAGTTCACTAAATAAAAGATCGGAACACTGATAACTAAATTTATTCATACGATCTGTATACAACGACAGCTCAACAAATACTAAACTAAATAACTAAATATCTAGTAAGACCTCAACCGACAACTTATATAATACTGACAAAACACTTAATTACAAAAACAAGGATAGGAATTTAACAGACTTGGTTACTTTATGATTCCGTAACAAAATGTTATGTTTTTCTGACGTTTGAAGAAAAAAGAATTATCTTTATTCGATGCTTTCAGTCATATAAGTATTTAGCACACATCATTTTCTTGAGTTTTACCTCGAGTTTTACTTTAAGTAGCATTTAGCACCTTTGTGGTATTAGACTTTGGTCTATTTAATTTTCCTTAAATTTTACATGTTAATTTATTTTATTAGACATCAAATTTTTTTAACTATTTTTTTGCTTCGCAAAATTTTGATTAATTTCTTATTTAGAGTCTCTTCATATAATTTTACAGTTTCTAGTTTTCTCTTTTCTGAATTGTTATAGTTTTATTAACCGGAACTATTGGTAATTTAATTGGTTGATGGTAACAACCAATTGAGTGTCGTTATAATAGCACTTTTTAAACACTCAATAACGATAAATTGATTTTTCATATTTTTCGTTTAATACACTGGAGTAAAATATCGAATTTAAACCTTGGAAAAGTTCAAGGAGCTCGGAAAAGAATTTTTGGTTCTATGTATTAATAGTACATTAAAGAAGATGAAAAAATCACTTTCGTTGATTTGATTTTCTAAAGAGCAATAACATCGAGTAATATAATTTCTTTATTTGATGCATGATTTTTTCTTCCTTCTAGGATGAACAAGCTTAAAAAAATTTAAAATAAAACAAAGACACAATATAGTTACAATATTACGACTACTATAGGCTTTTGTTTTCTGGAAATTACATTCCTTCTATCTCTCGCTCTGTAATACAAAAGTTTGTTGAATTAATTAGTTTAAAATAATATATTTTGCATCACTAAGTGCCTACCTAACATTTGCTTAATAGGATTCAAATAGGGTTACCACGTAGGCCACGGTATAGTTGATTTCATGACTTTTGAGAACCTACGTACAATTTCCTTTGGCAGCATTTGACATGAGTGACCCCTGGGTACCTGTATTCTTGCTACATAATATGGGCAAACAATAGCTTGTAGACTGTCATTTAAATATCGCATGGCGAGAAACTCTATATCATTATAATTTTTTTCGATTTTTGACAGTTAATAAAGATGGTATTTTTTTAGCCTCAAGACAAATAAATACAAAAGACAAATGTAAAAAGTTACTCTTCGGATATGACTGTTTCCAGTCAATCATCTCTTGAAAATTTAATTAGGATTTTGGCAAAAGCAGCAAGCATCATTTATTTCCTACATTTATAAGTATAGCAGATTTAACTCTAAATACCAGTGATTTATACAACGTTTATTATTTCGCAAGCTGGAGTACAAAACATTTAAATACCAATAGGCCCGGTTTTATGATCCATATCTAGTTAACAGTCGGCATTAAACTACGGTAGAATTTATTATATCGTTTCATGTAGGAAAATTTTAAGGCAATATAAACAAACAGGAAGTAATATTTCTTTGAATGAAATTAAACAATTCTTTCATGATCAATTTATATTAATTTTAAGGTTAAAGTTGATTTCAGCTAAGGTCATGCTAGGTGTGGAACTGTAAACCTGCCGGAAATGCTCATTTAATTCAATTTTATGTTTTATCTGTAATCCGACGTTCTTTTTTTAAACAGATATTTTTATTTATCATCACAACTGAAGAAAAATAATTTCGGTACTAAGCTAATGCATGGAGATTTCCCCGGGGAAATTTTGAAGTAATCCTGCATTATTTCTGGTTAGAGATAACCTGCCAGCTTCCTAGGTCTTTTGGGCAGCAAGATTTTTTCGACATTGGACAAAGAATAAGGAAACTGGTAATTATTAATGATAAACAAGTCATAAATATAACGTCCAAAAAAAAATGGAAATAAATCAGGCTTTATTGTTGCTTATGATATATTGTTGACATAAATAAAGATTACGTTGACAAATAGCTTTAAATGTTTAATACAACGCAAATACGGGAACAGTTTAATAATAAAAGAGGTTGAAATATAGTGGTTTTAATATTTTTGGCAATTATAAACTGGCAACTTCGCCAATATATATTTTTTAGTGATTTACACCCAGATAGGAACTTGTACGCTCCTGAACCTAAGAAGAACATTGCACATGTAATTGCATCTGCGCTGCTATATCGTAAATCGAACGGCAATTTTGTTTCACACAATTATAGCTATATCTTGCTCTTGCATGTGAAAAATGAAGACAATGAAGACCTACGTGAAACGCATGTAAAATGTATTGATTTTGTTAAATGTCGCATGTATTTTTTAAATGTTAACTATTAACAATTTATATTTTTAACAAAAACCATTATACAGGACTGATTTAAGTTACTGTCACATCACTAGTGCCAAGAGAAAAAATACAATACATAAATATGGCAAGAAATTTCTTCAATCATTCGCAATCGATATCAATTTCCAACTTCACGCATTTCACTTTCACTGTACCCTTAGTATACCTTTGATAGTTAAACAGTGTGCACTTTCTTCTAAATAAGAGCTGCGTGAGAAAAAACAATGTTTTGTTCACCACTTATAGGCCAAATATCCAGTTTTATTATTTATCTATTTTATTTTTAGTTTCATTCGATTTTACGTTCCAGTAGTTCCTTCATAATTTATTTGTGCCCTAAATATTCTCAGCTTGAACGTTTTGATAATTTTTTGTTGTCTTAACTGCTTTACTACCATCTGCGTATTCTATTTTCATCATGTTTGCATCATTAAAGACTCTTCGTTCAAACTGTTCAAACACCGATTGTTATTAAACTAGTTTACTACTTTTAATTTTGTTGCAATATTGTTTGCCTTATTCTTTTTCCGGTTTATTACTTGGCCGAGATTTCTGTCTTCTTCTGTACTTTGGTGTTTATGTTGGCATATTTCAACCGAAGTCTACTATTTTTATGAGGTTTCTATTTTAATTATTATTTATTACTCCTCTTTAATCCCTGTGAAACCCAGTTCCATGCTTTCCCTCTTCATCATATTTTTAAGCTGCAGAGTCGACGTTCTCCTCCAATTTCGAGTTGATGAATTGACTTGTGTACATAGTTTTAGTTTATTTGCACATCCTCAGTAAGTATCTCATTGTTTAAAGATAGATCCTCTTGTTGATCTCAGCTTTTGTTCTACACCGTTGTGCCTTTGTTATGGAGAGATCGCGCGTACAGTTTCCAAATTATCTCGTATCTCTGGGCTTTTATAATCACGGATGCTTTTGTTTAATACTATTATTGGCGACTCCAACTACCGATGAGGACGCTGGCGATTGTAAACAAATTTGGACAAAGTGAGTAAATTTTTCTGTGCCTTGTACAGGGATTCCTATAACGTTCTCATCCCATTTTTTTGGTTTGTCTTTGGAAATAAAATAAAAATATTTAACGTATATTTTTTCCAAGAATTTCGAAAATTTTAACAAAAAAACAATTGAAAATTTTAAATGGAATGTCCTGTATATTTTTACAATGTTGATAAAAGATTTAATTTAAATTCTCTTTCCAAAAATATATCATAACATATATTTACCTTCATATTTAGTAAAATACTAGTATTAATTGAAATAATAATTATTATTATTATCAGTATCTTACTAAATATGAAGGTAAATATATGTTATGTTATATTTTTGGAAAGAGAATTTAAAACTATGTATTTTCAAAATTGTAAAATTGTGAATGTTGCAAAATGGGCAAAATCTAAATTGCCATGGAAAAATTAAAACAATTATTGTTGTAATACGGTTTGACAGTCCTTAACAATGTTAAAGCACAATTAGAACTGTCAAACCGTATTACAAAGTTCAATTGTTTTTTTTTAATAGTTCGTCGAAATCGCAAGAAAATTTCCCACAACTCTGATCTTTATCATTTATTTCTACGTAAAAAAAAAAAACAAAAAAGTTAGCGGGGGTAAAATGTTACGGTACATAACCCTGTGTGCGGGGTGAGTCAACTGTGCGAAGAAGTCAATATTTCCTTTATTGTCGATAATACAAACATTAGTTTTATAAGGAAGTTGTATAGGAAACCAAAATGGCAACGTTTTAAAATTAGTTTGAAATATACGGGATGATTCGTGAAAGCGGGGCGCTATAGATGTCAATTTTTTTAAATGGAACACCCTATATATTTTTGAAAATTTGAATTCTTTATGAAATTCTCTATATTACTATATAAGGATATCAGTAGGTATGGCGATACTTGAGACAGGGCTCCGCTGCGCCCCCAAAATGGGGCCCCCGGCCTCCGTAGGGCTCCGCTGCGCACCCTCTAGAATGGGCCCCCAGAATATGTATTGCGGGTTGCATAACACCCCCATAGTAAGATACGACTTTTTAACCTTACTTTTTGCGAGCCCCCGAAAATTGCATTGTTAGTATTTTTAAATATTGAAAAAAAAAAGTTGTTGAGTGCAGCGAGATTCGAACCGCCGACCTATGGGTTGGTACGAAGACGTCTTACATGTTTAGCTACAGAGTAACTAGTTTACGAGTGTAATTGTGTATTCGAGCCTGAGCCAAACGGCTAAGTAGAAAATTACCGCACTGGAAAAAAACGTGCGCGATAGAAAAAAAAAACATGACGGCGCGTTAGGTATGAGAAAAAAAAACATGACTGCGCAGTAGATATGAGAAAAAAAAAACGCGGCGACGTAGTAATATTTATTACATGCCTAGAATGTATAATAAGCATAGGTTGCGCCATCTAGTATTAGTGCAATATGTAATACTGTTTGCGTTTCTGCTGACGTTGACGTTTCTATTGACAGTTAACCTTAAAGGGCCGTTGCACAAGACAAGTTGTAAGTAGATTAATTATTAATTAAATTATAGGCATAGAAAAAGTATAGTCTGTAATTCGTTTGGAATGGCATATTCTGCGCTCGCGGACCGTCCTCATCGCTTCGCTCGGATGACAAACTTCCGCTCGCGCAGAATATGCTTCATTCCAAACTAATTACAGAATATACTATTATTCTCTTGGAACTCATAAAGCTTTATACAGAGTATGGCAGGTTCTGAGACAAATTATTTAATCTATTGTAGTATTTGCTCTGATGCACAAGCGGCTTAATCCAACAACCGGCCGGCGGTGTTGCATCTCGCATAATATTAATAGGTATATAAAGAACAAAAACGTGCGATAACCTCGCGGCAAACGTTCTCGTATAATTAAAAATCTGATTCAAAATGAATTTTCAGCCCAATAACAGCAGATTCATCAGTAATACGTTTTGAATGACGAAATTAATTGCAATATTAACAGTTTTGCAAAGGCGAGTTTTAAATATTATGTTAAAATCTCTCAACCTGATAATACGTTTTGAATAACGATCACGTGACATTTTCAGATCACATCTCGCCGACACACATCGGCTTAGAGTTATTAAAACTCCAAGTACCAAGGCCGTCTAGTCAGTCTTTCGAGCCTTTCGGCATTCATTGAACGAGTCAGTTGTCTGCTGCTGCTGCTCCCTAAAAAAAAAAAAAAAAAAAAAAAAAAAAAAAAAAAAAAAAAAAAAAAAAAAAAAAAAAAATGGAGAAGTTTATTATTGTAAAAGACTTTATGAAAAAGGTGCGTCGTTTTCACTTGACGGGGCGCACTCTCGAATTTAAAATTAAACCTGTTCCCGTGGACAGCGAACCTATAGCCTGGGTGCGAGACGCCGTCAACCAGGTCATCCAGAGGGGCACCGAGGGACTTGCTCCTGGTGATAAAGTGGGGTTCTCCTTCTGCTGCAAAGATTTTAAACGTGGAGAAGGCTGGGTTCGCTTCAGGGCTGTGGAAGAAATTACATACGACGATATCTGGGGCGTCATTAGCAGCGTTTACCAGTCTAACTCCGCAGGTCTCAACACTGAAACTTTTTGTCTGGGTGTGACCACTGTGAAGATGCCAGCGGGGAAAGGAAAGGGTCGCCTCTACAACACCTTCGAGGAGGAGTGCGGCATGCGGCGGGGAATAATATGTATAAACAATAAAGACAATTTATGCCTACCAAGGGCATTAGTAACGGCCGCGGCTTGTGTAAATAAGGACCCTGAACAAACCAAAGTACGTAGGGATATAGGGAAATTGCAGACTCAAAGAGCTCTTCGACTGTGCACCGAAGCGGGTGTCGTTATCCCCGAAACAGGATGTGGTATCACTGAACTGCAAAAGTTCCAGCAGCATCTAACAAACTATAAAATTGTAGTTTACAATTATGGGTCAAAGGGCCGCGACACTATCTTCAGAGGAGCTGCAGACGGCCCCGCCCTCAATCTGCTATATCACGAGGGCCACTTTAATGTTATAACCTCCCTCACAGCTGCCTTCTGCTGCGGCTATTTCTGTGAAGAGTGCCACGTGCCCTACGATACGAAAAATAAACATAGATGTGGGGGTAAATGCCCCAGCTGTCAGGGGGTGCCTGTTTGCCCCCAGAGCCCTAAAATCACATGCCAGGATTGCAAAAGGTCGTTCAGAGGCCAGAACTGTTATGACAATCACAAAAAGATAGGGTCCATGGGACGAGGTACGGTCTGTAGCCAAATCAATCGATGCGAATCCTGCTACAAGACAGTACAGAGCGGTAGGCAACATACTTGCGGAGAGGTGTACTGCAAGATATGCAATAGACATGTCCCCCAAGACCACCTCTGCTACATTCAGCCGGACATAGGAAAGCCAAAGATCAGGGATACTTTATTTGTGTTTTACGACTTGGAAACACGGCAAGAAAAGGTTCTGGAAGACGGCTCCCTCCAGCATCAGCCTAACCTCTGTGTTTTCAAGCAGTGCTGTAACGAGTGCTTAGAAAAGGACATTAAAGTGTGTAAAAAATGCGGGGTTCGGTTACAGGTTGTCAAGGGAGAAGATTCGGTGGCCTCATTTGTGCACCTGCTACTTGAATTGAGGAAGAAATTCAAACAGATTGTAGTTGTCGCCCACAACGGCCAGGCTTTCGATCATCAGTTCTGTCTGAATTACATTCTGACAAAAACAGACTTGAAGCCTGAACCTATCATGCGCGGAACGAAAATTCTTATGATGGCCGTGGGGAATGTTAAATTCCTGGATTCCCTCAACTACTTCCCCATGGCGCTTTCGAAGCTACCTAAAGCCTTCGGACTGGGAGATAATTTCAAAAAGGGTTACTTCCCCCACCTCTTCAACACAGAGGAAAACGCCAACTATGTGGGGCCCCTACCTGCTGTAGAATTCTATGATCCTGATAACATGAAGCCGGATGCTAGAGAAACCTTCCTCAGGTGGTACGAGGTGCACAGAAACGATGAATTTGACATACAGCGCGATTTAGTAGACTATTGTATATCGGACGTGGAAATTCTGACCGCGGCTTGCCTCAAATTCCGACAACAACTGTTGGAGACAGGTAGTGTTTGTCCCTTTACAGAGGCCTGCACAATAGCCTCGGCATGTAATAAGGTGTTTCGTCGTAACTTCCTCAAACCAAACACCATAGGCATCATACCAAAAGGTGGTTACAGATGGCGAGATAACCAATCAAGGATAGCCATACAGTGGTTGATATGGGAAGAACATTGCAGAGACATTAACATACAACATGCTGCTAAACAACAAGAAGCCAGAGTGCAGGGTGTTAAAGTGGACGGGTTCTGCCCTGAAACCAAGCAGGTGTTCGAGTTCCACGGTTGCTATTATCACGGATGTACTAGTTGCTTTAAACATGGGCGTGATGAACCTATGCACGACGACCCTTCTGCTACATTAAATTCCCGTCACGAGGCCACGGTAGCCAAAACAGAAAGACTTCGAGAGCTAGGCTACGAGATCACCGAAATGTGGGAATGTGGTTTTCGGAAGCAAATAATTCAAAATAAAGAAATTGGGGAAAATACCGAAGGACATCCACTGCTATCTCAATCTCCTCTCAACCCTAGGGATGCCTTCTACGGAGGGCGCACGGGAAATACTTCTGAATATTATAAGTGTCAGCCTGGAGAGAAAATTAAGTATATGGATGTTTGCAGCCTTTACCCCTGGGCCTGTAAATATGGCAAGTTCCCTGTCGGACACCCCGATGTTTTTGTGGGCGAGAAATGCCCCAAGGATATCACCAACATCGACGGGGTAATAAAGTGCAAAATTCTTCCCCCACAAAACCTTTACCACCCTGTGCTCCCAGTCAAGATTAATGAAAAACTTATGTTTGTCCTATGTCGTACTTGCGGTCAGACAATGAATCAATCTGTCTGTAATCACATAGAAGAAGAGAGAGCTCTTGTCGGTTCGTGGGTCATTGACGAAGTGCTAAAAGCTGTTGAAAAGGGATATGAAATAAAGGAAATATATGAAATTTGGAGATATACCGTAGAGCAGTACGACAAGATGACAAATGTTGCTGGTTTATTTACCGCTATGATGAATAAGTTCATCAAAGTTAAGCAGCAAGCCTCCGGCTGGCCTAAAAACTGCCCCGCAAAAGAACAAAAAGACAGATACATCGAAGAGTTTCTGGAGCGCGAGGACGTTAAATTGGAATTTGCTGAAATTATCGAAAACCCCGGCCTCCGCTCTTTGGCTAAATTAATTTTAAATTCATTTTGGGGTAAACTTGGCCAGAGAGAGAACCAACCTAAGACAGCCATAGTCCGCACCCCCGAAGAATTCTTCGGCATGCTGTCAAACCCCAGTATACATGTTAACTCGGTGCTACCGATAAATGAGGATACGCTCGTTGTTAGCTGGGGACATAAAGAGGAGGCCGCCGACCCACTATCTACTGTCAACGTCGTAATTGCGGGTTATGTTACAACCCAAGCACGCCTTAAACTTTACAGCTACCTGGAGCAGCTGGGCGACCGTGTTTTGTATTACGACACAGACTCTGTCATATATGTGTCTAAGTCCGGTGAATACGATGTCCCTACCGGAGAGTTTATCGGCGACATGACCGACGAACTCGAGTGTTACGGTCCAGGCTCCTACATTACGGAGTTTGTGTCCGGAGGGCCGAAAAATTATGCATATAAGGTGTTCTCTACTAACGACCAGAGAGAACACCTTGTATGTAAAGTCAAGGGCATCTCTTTAAATTACTCGGCATCTCAGCTGTTAAATTTTGAGAGCATAAAGGAGATGGTCCTAACAACTGTAGACCCTGTATACATTACCTCCAAAAATATCCGTAGGACGAAAGAGCATGAAGTCATCACACAGGTTGAGACTAAGATTTATCGTCCAAATTCTACAAAGAGAAAATTTTTCGACGACCATAGCTCCACCCCCTACGGATATAAAAAGTTAAAAATATAGGTGAGGCCTGTAGGTGTCTATTATTTTATCACTCTTGTAATTTCAAAACATGTACACCTCTAAATAATTTGTAAAGCTATGTTTTTACTGTATATACTCTGCATTTAATCATATATTTCAATATACACCTTATATTTAATCATATATTTTACTATGCCTTTGTATCAACCTCAGTAAAATTGAGGACCCCTGTATATACATAGTAATATTTAACATACCTTTGTATTCTATAACCTCTGTTTATACAAACTCTGTAAATTGAGGACTATATTTTAATAAATTATTCTATTTATATGTATGTGTTTTATTTGAGATCAATTACCTTTCCTCTTCATCCAAAAATTATATGTCTTCAGTTCTCCTACGTTTGTGGCAGTAGAGCTCTAAAGATTTTTATATGTCTTCAGGCCTCCTACTCTTGTGGTAGAACTGTGAAAGAAAAGGTGGCAGTCGGACTAATTATAAATCATAAGTTGCGCCGAAGTATTTTTCATATAAACCAGTAAAATATTCTCATATAACCTCAACGTTTCATGGGTCTTAAGCATAAAGAGTTTTTGAGGATGAATAACAAAGAAAAAACGATGGAAAAGCTTAAGTATAATAAATTATAATATTTTGTATAAATGGTAATAATCTGCCTAGGGCGAAATATCCCCAAAGGTGGTTACAGCTGGCGCGACAGTCAATCAAAAATTGCTGTTCAGTGATTCGTTTGGGAGGAGCATCAAAGACAAATTAATATTACACACACAGCCAAACAACAAGAGGCCAAAGTTCACGGTGTCAAAGTGGACGGTTATTGTGCCGAAACTAATCAAATTTTTGTAGATACTTTGTCATAACCAAGGCTGATGGAGGAGGAATTTCTAGAAAATCCCAAGCATTTTTGAGAATAAGGGCTATAGAAGCCAAATACTTGATGAAAGAAGCTGGAGCAGATATCCACATCGGATATGCGTGTACTATAACAGAAGAGCATTTTATGATAAAATTCAGGGGTGGTTGTAATAGATTCTTAAATTAATCTTTACAGTCATTAAGATAATATATTATGTACTCTTGTTTTTAAATTATTATTTTTTCCGTTTTGTGTAGATAATTGTATTAAGAGTACCTATATAATTTATCAAAATTATATTTTAATAAAGTAATTAAATAAAGTATTTTTAGTAATATGCCACATACCATATAGTAATAATTAAGTACCCCTTAAAGACTTACCTCAATGGTTTAATTTATAGCGACTCACGCCTTCATAAAATCAACAAACTGAAAAACTGGAAATAAGTCCATTAACCTTTAACTGAGGGAGTGGAAGAACGGCTATGCCGAACTCCTTCCAATTGTGTAATTTTTCTTTTACACAATAAACATTATTATTATTATTATTATTATTTAAC
This sequence comes from Rhagium mordax, assembly GCA_963680705.1. Classification (NCBI taxonomy): domain Eukaryota; kingdom Metazoa; phylum Arthropoda; class Insecta; order Coleoptera; family Cerambycidae; genus Rhagium; species Rhagium mordax. The sequence goes on from OY796662.1 coordinate 41,771,763, forward strand.
TACTCGCGTTGGTGTAAAAAGTACACCAAAAGTGCGCTGCAAGCTGCCGATTTTTTCTGAATGCTTCCTCGGCGTCACCGAACCAGCTAACCCTCGCGTAATGTGTCTTCTACCTGTATCTGCAATATCGCACTGACTGTTGAAAAGGGAAGTGAGATATTTTGCAAGTTTTGTCGTGGTGTACAGAATACACCAATGTATTTAAGTACGTTTGCAAGTTCTTTTTTTAATTTTTTGCAACGAATTATTTCTTGTCAAATTTGTGAACATGTTAATGTTAAAAGTATTTAGTTTTTATGGATTAATAATCTATTTTTAGGGATAAATATTTTTATCTTTTAGAATCTATTTTTTGTTATATAGAGGATATTATTTGTTGCTTTCTCTATTTTTTTCACTTTTTTTTTGTGTCAGTAAACATGCTTGCACCTTAGTTAACCTGTGTTTTTTTTCATAGATGTATTTTTTAAAGTACATTAAAAAATGATAAAACATTTTATCATTATAAAAAATTAACGGTGTACAAAATACACCGCGCGAGCAGAAACGTGAAAATTTGGTGCGCGAGTAGTTGCGAGTAGTTAAAGGTTAATACAAATACCAGGGAATATTATGGAAATCCTACAATTCATAAGTTTTTATAATTCTTCACCTTCAAACACAATTTATTATTTTTTATTCATACGAGATATTTACAACTTATTCTAAATTAGTTTTACACTTTTATACTATTCGACATCAATGCAGCATTAGCTGTTAGTTTAGTATGAGCTAAAAGAAATATTAAAATACCTACGTGCCAACATTATTTTCATTTATCTTAGCAAGAATAATTGTCAAATCGAATTATAAATGCACACGGCATAAAAGAAGACATTTTAAAAGTTGAATTAGGTACAGATACATGACATTATATTGCACACAAATAGAGATATTGGGGAACAGAAACCCACTGATTGATTATTTTTGTAGCAAAAGTATAATATGAAACAAATTGAGTTATTACGTTATTATTGTATTAACATTGATTGTTTCTCACCATAGCTGTAAAATATTACTAAGAAAAAAAACCCCTTGTTACACGTCTCTTAACTCAATGGCACGTATAGCTAGAAAAACAAAGAAAAGGACCTAAACTTCTTATTCTTATTCTATGTCGAACTCGACATAGAATGACCTCCTTTAAGAAACAACAAAACAATATATTACTAATCTCATTAGCTAAGCTACGCAATGCAATTCACGGTTATAAAAAATAATATTCAATATCTCAAATAATAAGTAACATTAATTAAGTAGTAATACAGATTATTCAAAATTTTCTAAAAGTTAATTAACATCCTTAATTAACTACATCACTCTAATTACATAGCCGATAGTCCCTACCAATATTAATCAAGATAACATATTGTACACCCTCATTATTACCCATGTGGCCCAGAACATATTCTACGGCCTTCCTCCTCATTGTGGCCTAGAACCTACCAAGCCTTGTAGTAGGTTTTGGTAGGTTCTAGGCCACAATGAGGAGGAGGGAAGGCCGTAGATGCGGTTCTGGGCCACATCGGTACGGGTGTACAATAATGTTATCTTGATTGACTATCGACTATGTATTTAGAGTGATGTAGTTAATGAAGGATGTTAATTAACTTTTAAAAAATTATGAATAATCTGTATTATGTTACTTATTATTTGAAATATTAAATATGATATCATTATAATGAGGAGCATTAAAAAATTCGGAGTTTTTATGGAAAAATTTGTAGAATACTTTGATTAATATTGGTAATGGACTATCGGCTATGTATTTAGAGTGATGTAGTTAATTAAGGATGTTAATTAACTTTTACAAATTATGAATGTTCTGAATTACTACTTAATGAATGCTGCTTATTATTTGAAATATTAAATAATTATAAATAACACCACAGATAATGCGATTCGCTTTATCCCTGAAGACTCTGAAAGTCTTGTGTGGGAGGGGGCTACACATTTAGAGACAAGGGACACACATCCAATATCCGAGAGAGGCCAGAACTGTTATGACAATCACAAAAAGATAGGGTCCATGGGACGAGGTACGGTCTGTAGCCAAATCAATCGATGCGAATCCTGCTACAAGACAGTACCTCGTCCCATGGACCCTATCTTTTTGTGATTGTCATAACAGTTCTGGCCTCTCTCGGATATTGGATGTGTGTCCCTTGTCTCTAAATGTGTAGCCCCCTCCCACACAAGACTTTCAGAGTCTTCAGGGATAAAGCGAGTCGCATTATCTGTGGTGTTATTTATAATTATTTAATATTTCAAATAATAAGCAGCATTCATTAAGTAGTAATTCAGAACATTCATAATTTGTAAAAGTTAATTAACATCCTTAATTAACTACATCACTCTAAATACATAGCCGATAGTCCATTACCAATATTAATCAAAGTATTCTACAAATTTTTCCATAAAAACTCCGAATTTTTTAATGCTCCTCATTATAATGATATCATATTTAATATTTCAAATAATAAGTAACATAATACAGATTATTCATAATTTTTTAAAAGTTAATTAACATCCTTCATTAACTACATCACTCTAAATACATAGTCGATAGTCAATCAAGATAACATTATTGTACACCCGTACCGATGTGGCCCAGAACCGCATCTACGGCCTTCCCTCCTCCTCATTGTGGCCTAGAACCTACCAAAACCTACTACAAGGCTTGGTAGGTTCTAGGCCACAATGAGGAGGAAGGCCGTAGAATATGTTCTGGGCCACATGGGTAATAATGAGGGTGTACAATATGTTATCTTGATTAATATTGGTAGGGACTATCGGCTATGTAATTAGAGTGATGTAGTTAATTAAGGATGTTAATTAACTTTTAGAAAATTTTGAATAATCTGTATTACTACTTAATTAATGTTACTTATTATTTGAGATATTGAATATTATTTTTTATAACCGTGAATTGCATTGCGTAGCTTAGCTAATGAGATTAGTAATATATTGTTTTGTTGTTTCTTAAAGGAGGTCATTCTATGTCGAGTTCGACATAGAATAAGAATAAGAAGTTTAGGTCCTTTTCTTTGTTTTTCTAGCTATACGTGCCATTGAGTTAAGAGACGTGTAACAAGGGGTTTTTTTTCTTAGTAATATTTTACAGCTATGGTGAGAAACAATCAATGTTAATACAATAATAACGTAATAACTCAATTTGTTTCATATTATACTTTTGCTACAAAAATAATCAATCAGTGGGTTTCTGTTCCCCAATATCTCTATTTGTGTGCAATATAATGTCATGTATCTGTACCTAATTCAACTTTTAAAATGTCTTCTTTTATGCCGTGTGCATTTATAATTCGATTTGACAATTATTCTTGCTAAGATAAATGAAAATAATGTTGGCACGTAGGTATTTTAATATTTCTTTTAGCTCATACTAAACTAACAGCTAATGCTGCATTGATGTCGAATAGTATAAAAGTGTAAAACTAATTTAGAATAAGTTGTAAATATCTCGTATGAATAAAAAATAATAAATTGTGTTTGAAGGTGAAGAATTATAAAAACTTATGAATTGTAGGATTTCCATAATATTCCCTGGTATTTGTATTAACCTTTAACTACTCGCAACTACTCGCGCACCAAATTTTCACGTTTCTGCTCGCGCGGTGTATTTTGTACACCGTTAATTTTTTATAATGATAAAATGTTTTATCATTTTTTAATGTACTTTAAAAAATACATCTATGAAAAAAAACACAGGTTAACTAAGGTGCAAGCATGTTTACTGACACAAAAAAAAAGTGAAAAAAATAGAGAAAGCAACAAATAATATCCTCTATATAACAAAAAATAGATTCTAAAAGATAAAAATATTTATCCCTAAAAATAGATTATTAATCCATAAAAACTAAATACTTTTAACATTAACATGTTCACAAATTTGACAAGAAATAATTCGTTGCAAAAAATTAAAAAAAGAACTTGCAAACGTACTTAAATACATTGGTGTATTCTGTACACCACGACAAAACTTGCAAAATATCTCACTTCCCTTTTCAACAGTCAGTGCGATATTGCAGATACAGGTAGAAGACACATTACGCGAGGGTTAGCTGGTTCGGTGACGCCGAGGAAGCATTCAGAAAAAATCGGCAGCTTGCAGCGCACTTTTGGTGTACTTTTTACACCAACGCGAGTAGTTAAATAATAATAATAATAATAATAATGTTTATTGTGTAAAAGAAAAATTACACAATTGGAAGGAGTTCGGCATAGCCGTTCTTCCACTCCCTCAGTTAAAGGTTAATGGACTTATTTCCAGTTTTTCAGTTTGTTGATTTTATGAAGGCGTGAGTCGCTATAAATTAAACCATTGAGGTAAGTCTTTAAGGGGTACTTAATTATTACTATATGGTATGTGGCATATTACTAAAAATACTTTATTTAATTACTTTATTAAAATATAATTTTGATAAATTATATAGGTACTCTTAATACAATTATCTACACAAAACGGAAAAAATAATAATTTAAAAACAAGAGTACATAATATATTATCTTAATGACTGTAAAGATTAATTTAAGAATCTATTACAACCACCCCTGAATTTTATCATAAAATGCTCTTCTGTTATAGTACACGCATATCCGATGTGGATATCTGCTCCAGCTTCTTTCATCAAGTATTTGGCTTCTATAGCCCTTATTCTCAAAAATGCTTGGGATTTTCTAGAAATTCCTCCTCCATCAGCCTTGGTTATGACAAAGTATCTACAAAAATTTGATTAGTTTCGGCACAATAACCGTCCACTTTGACACCGTGAACTTTGGCCTCTTGTTGTTTGGCTGTGTGTGTAATATTAATTTGTCTTTGATGCTCCTCCCAAACGAATCACTGAACAGCAATTTTTGATTGACTGTCGCGCCAGCTGTAACCACCTTTGGGGATATTTCGCCCTAGGCAGATTATTACCATTTATACAAAATATTATAATTTATTATACTTAAGCTTTTCCATCGTTTTTTCTTTGTTATTCATCCTCAAAAACTCTTTATGCTTAAGACCCATGAAACGTTGAGGTTATATGAGAATATTTTACTGGTTTATATGAAAAATACTTCGGCGCAACTTATGATTTATAATTAGTCCGACTGCCACCTTTTCTTTCACAGTTCTACCACAAGAGTAGGAGGCCTGAAGACATATAAAAATCTTTAGAGCTCTACTGCCACAAACGTAGGAGAACTGAAGACATATAATTTTTGGATGAAGAGGAAAGGTAATTGATCTCAAATAAAACACATACATATAAATAGAATAATTTATTAAAATATAGTCCTCAATTTACAGAGTTTGTATAAACAGAGGTTATAGAATACAAAGGTATGTTAAATATTACTATGTATATACAGGGGTCCTCAATTTTACTGAGGTTGATACAAAGGCATAGTAAAATATATGATTAAATATAAGGTGTATATTGAAATATATGATTAAATGCAGAGTATATACAGTAAAAACATAGCTTTACAAATTATTTAGAGGTGTACATGTTTTGAAATTACAAGAGTGATAAAATAATAGACACCTACAGGCCTCACCTATATTTTTAACTTTTTATATCCGTAGGGGGTGGAGCTATGGTCGTCGAAAAATTTTCTCTTTGTAGAATTTGGACGATAAATCTTAGTCTCAACCTGTGTGATGACTTCATGCTCTTTCGTCCTACGGATATTTTTGGAGGTAATGTATACAGGGTCTACAGTTGTTAGGACCATCTCCTTTATGCTCTCAAAATTTAACAGCTGAGATGCCGAGTAATTTAAAGAGATGCCCTTGACTTTACATACAAGGTGTTCTCTCTGGTCGTTAGTAGAGAACACCTTATATGCATAATTTTTCGGCCCTCCGGACACAAACTCCGTAATGTAGGAGCCTGGACCGTAACACTCGAGTTCGTCGGTCATGTCGCCGATAAACTCTCCGGTAGGGACATCGTATTCACCGGACTTAGACACATATATGACAGAGTCTGTGTCGTAATACAAAACACGGTCGCCCAGCTGCTCCAGGTAGCTGTAAAGTTTAAGGCGTGCTTGGGTTGTAACATAACCCGCAATTACGACGTTGACAGTAGATAGTGGGTCGGCGGCCTCCTCTTTATGTCCCCAGCTAACAACGAGCGTATCCTCATTTATCGGTAGCACCGAGTTAACATGTATACTGGGGTTTGACAGCATGCCGAAGAATTCTTCGGGGGTGCGGACTATGGCTGTCTTAGGTTGGTTCTCTCTCTGGCCAAGTTTACCCCAAAATGAATTTAAAATTAATTTAGCCAAAGAGCGGAGGCCGGGGTTTTCGATAATTTCAGCAAATTCCAATTTAACGTCCTCGCGCTCCAGAAACTCTTCGATGTATCTGTCTTTTTGTTCTTTTGCGGGGCAGTTTTTAGGCCAGCCGGAGGCTTGCTGCTTAACTTTGATGAACTTATTCATCATAGCGGTAAATAAACCAGCAACATTTGTCATCTTGTCGTACTGCTCTACGGTATATCTCCAAATTTCATATATTTCCTTTATTTCATATCCCTTTTCAACAGCTTTTAGCACTTCGTCAATGACCCACGAACCGACAAGAGCTCTCTCTTCTTCTATGTGATTACAGACAGATTGATTCATTGTCTGACCGCAAGTACGACATAGGACAAACATAAGTTTTTCATTAATCTTGACTGGGAGCACAGGGTGGTAAAGGTTTTGTGGGGGAAGAATTTTGCACTTTATTACCCCGTCGATGTTGGTGATATCCTTGGGGCATTTCTCGCCCACAAAAACATCGGGGTGTCCGACAGGGAACTTGCCATATTTACAGGCCCAGGGGTAAAGGCTGCAAACATCCATATACTTAATTTTCTCTCCAGGCTGACACTTATAATATTCAGAAGTATTTCCCGTGCGCCCTCCGTAGAAGGCATCCCTAGGGTTGAGAGGAGATTGAGATAGCAGTGGATGTCCTTCGGTATTTTCCCCAATTTCTTTATTTTGAATTATTTGCTTCCGAAAACCACATTCCCACATTTCGGTGATCTCGTAGCCTAGCTCTCGAAGTCTTTCTGTTTTGGCTACCGTGGCCTCGTGACGGGAATTTAATGTAGCAGAAGGGTCGTCGTGCATAGGTTCATCACGCCCATGTTTAAAGCAACTAGTACATCCGTGATAATAGCAACCGTGGAACTCGAACACCTGCTTGGTTTCAGGGCAGAACCCGTCCACTTTAACACCCTGCACTCTGGCTTCTTGTTGTTTAGCAGCATGTTGTATGTTAATGTCTCTGCAATGTTCTTCCCATATCAACCACTGTATGGCTATCCTTGATTGGTTATCTCGCCATCTGTAACCACCTTTTGGTATGATGCCTATGGTGTTTGGTTTGAGGAAGTTACGACGAAACACCTTATTACATGCCGAGGCTATTGTGCAGGCCTCTGTAAAGGGACAAACACTACCTGTCTCCAACAGTTGTTGTCGGAATTTGAGGCAAGCCGCGGTCAGAATTTCCACGTCCGATATACAATAGTCTACTAAATCGCGCTGTATGTCAAATTCATCGTTTCTGTGCACCTCGTACCACCTGAGGAAGGTTTCTCTAGCATCCGGCTTCATGTTATCAGGATCATAGAATTCTACAGCAGGTAGGGGCCCCACATAGTTGGCGTTTTCCTCTGTGTTGAAGAGGTGGGGGAAGTAACCCTTTTTGAAATTATCTCCCAGTCCGAAGGCTTTAGGTAGCTTCGAAAGCGCCATGGGGAAGTAGTTGAGGGAATCCAGGAATTTAACATTCCCCACGGCCATCATAAGAATTTTCGTTCCGCGCATGATAGGTTCAGGCTTCAAGTCTGTTTTTGTCAGAATGTAATTCAGACAGAACTGATGATCGAAAGCCTGGCCGTTGTGGGCGACAACTACAATCTGTTTGAATTTCTTCCTCAATTCAAGTAGCAGGTGCACAAATGAGGCCACCGAATCTTCTCCCTTGACAACCTGTAACCGAACCCCGCATTTTTTACACACTTTAATGTCCTTTTCTAAGCACTCGTTACAGCACTGCTTGAAAACACAGAGGTTAGGCTGATGCTGGAGGGAGCCGTCTTCCAGAACCTTTTCTTGCCGTGTTTCCAAGTCGTAAAACACAAATAAAGTATCCCTGATCTTTGGCTTTCCTATGTCCGGCTGAATGTAGCAGAGGTGGTCTTGGGGGACATGTCTATTGCATATCTTGCAGTACACCTCTCCGCAAGTATGTTGCCTACCGCTCTGTACTGTCTTGTAGCAGGATTCGCATCGATTGATTTGGCTACAGACCGTACCTCGTCCCATGGACCCTATCTTTTTGTGATTGTCATAACAGTTCTGGCCTCTGAACGACCTTTTGCAATCCTGGCATGTGATTTTAGGGCTCTGGGGGCAAACAGGCACCCCCTGACAGCTGGGGCATTTACCCCCACATCTATGTTTATTTTTCGTATCGTAGGGCACGTGGCACTCTTCACAGAAATAGCCGCAGCAGAAGGCAGCTGTGAGGGAGGTTATAACATTAAAGTGGCCCTCGTGATATAGCAGATTGAGGGCGGGGCCGTCTGCAGCTCCTCTGAAGATAGTGTCGCGGCCCTTTGACCCATAATTGTAAACTACAATTTTATAGTTTGTTAGATGCTGCTGGAACTTTTGCAGTTCAGTGATACCACATCCTGTTTCGGGGATAACGACACCCGCTTCGGTGCACAGTCGAAGAGCTCTTTGAGTCTGCAATTTCCCTATATCCCTACGTACTTTGGTTTGTTCAGGGTCCTTATTTACACAAGCCGCGGCCGTTACTAATGCCCTTGGTAGGCATAAATTGTCTTTATTGTTTATACATATTATTCCCCGCCGCATGCCGCACTCCTCCTCGAAGGTGTTGTAGAGGCGACCCTTTCCTTTCCCCGCTGGCATCTTCACAGTGGTCACACCCAGACAAAAAGTTTCAGTGTTGAGACCTGCGGAGTTAGACTGGTAAACGCTGCTAATGACGCCCCAGATATCGTCGTATGTAATTTCTTCCACAGCCCTGAAGCGAACCCAGCCTTCTCCACGTTTAAAATCTTTGCAGCAGAAGGAGAACCCCACTTTATCACCAGGAGCAAGTCCCTCGGTGCCCCTCTGGATGACCTGGTTGACGGCGTCTCGCACCCAGGCTATAGGTTCGCTGTCCACGGGAACAGGTTTAATTTTAAATTCGAGAGTGCGCCCCGTCAAGTGAAAACGACGCACCTTTTTCATAAAGTCTTTTACAATAATAAACTTCTCCATTTTTTTTTTTTTTTTTTTTTTTTTTTTTTTTTTTTTTTTTTTTTTTTTTTTTTTAGGGAGCAGCAGCAGCAGACAACTGACTCGTTCAATGAATGCCGAAAGGCTCGAAAGACTGACTAGACGGCCTTGGTACTTGGAGTTTTAATAACTCTAAGCCGATGTGTGTCGGCGAGATGTGATCTGAAAATGTCACGTGATCGTTATTCAAAACGTATTATCAGGTTGAGAGATTTTAACATAATATTTAAAACTCGCCTTTGCAAAACTGTTAATATTGCAATTAATTTCGTCATTCAAAACGTATTACTGATGAATCTGCTGTTATTGGGCTGAAAATTCATTTTGAATCAGATTTTTAATTATACGAGAACGTTTGCCGCGAGGTTATCGCACGTTTTTGTTCTTTATATACCTATTAATATTATGCGAGATGCAACACCGCCGGCCGGTTGTTGGATTAAGCCGCTTGTGCATCAGAGCAAATACTACAATAGATTAAATAATTTGTCTCAGAACCTGCCATACTCTGTATAAAGCTTTATGAGTTCCAAGAGAATAATAGTATATTCTGTAATTAGTTTGGAATGAAGCATATTCTGCGCGAGCGGAAGTTTGTCATCCGAGCGAAGCGATGAGGACGGTCCGCGAGCGCAGAATATGCCATTCCAAACGAATTACAGACTATACTTTTTCTATGCCTATAATTTAATTAATAATTAATCTACTTACAACTTGTCTTGTGCAACGGCCCTTTAAGGTTAACTGTCAATAGAAACGTCAACGTCAGCAGAAACGCAAACAGTATTACATATTGCACTAATACTAGATGGCGCAACCTATGCTTATTATACATTCTAGGCATGTAATAAATATTACTACGTCGCCGCGTTTTTTTTTTCTCATATCTACTGCGCAGTCATGTTTTTTTTTCTCATACCTAACGCGCCGTCATGTTTTTTTTTTCTATCGCGCACGTTTTTTTCCAGTGCGGTAATTTTCTACTTAGCCGTTTGGCTCAGGCTCGAATACACAATTACACTCGTAAACTAGTTACTCTGTAGCTAAACATGTAAGACGTCTTCGTACCAACCCATAGGTCGGCGGTTCGAATCTCGCTGCACTCAACAACTTTTTTTTTTCAATATTTAAAAATACTAACAATGCAATTTTCGGGGGCTCGCAAAAAGTAAGGTTAAAAAGTCGTATCTTACTATGGGGGTGTTATGCAACCCGCAATACATATTCTGGGGGCCCATTCTAGAGGGTGCGCAGCGGAGCCCTACGGAGGCCGGGGGCCCCATTTTGGGGGCGCAGCGGAGCCCTGTCTCAAGTATCGCCATACCTACTGATATCATAGTCTAAAACTTATAGTTCCCGAGTTATTTAAGAAAATTAAGAAAAAAATGAATTTGTCAGCATTTTTTATGGTTCCATTTGAAACAAGCGAGATAATGGGCTTCGAAGTTTTCTGAAAATGTCAACATTTTCTGAACACCCTGTAACAAATAAATCAATTCTTGTCTAAACTAGTAGTTAAAATAAACTTTCTTTTAACCCGAAATGAAAGGGTTCTGGTTTAACTTAACACAGTGACGAAATAACAATAATTAAAAAAAATGTTTTCTTAATTTTTTTAAATATCTTGAGAACTATAAGTTTTAGACTATGATATCCTCATATAGAAATATCGAAAATTTCATGGAGAATTCAAATTTTTTTAAATATATAAGTTGTTCCGTTTAAAAAATTTACATTTATAGCGCCCCGCATTCATTTCAAACTAATTTGAAAATGTAGCCATTTTGGTCTCCTACAACTACTATATAAAATTTTTGTTTTTATTATCGATAATAAAGGAAGTGTTGGACTTTTTCGCACCTTTGACTCACCCTGTACAAACATACATCCTCTTGGGGATATCGTTTTTTGATTAGTAGCCGTAATAAATGAATTTTATGGTAAGTTAATAAATTTTTTTGGTTCAATATTTTTTGTTTTTGAGGTTATGAATTCCGCTATTTAATTCAATGTTTTATAACATATAGTTATGAAAAGTAGTTATTTTAACGAAAACAACAATTATTGCGTTCTAAAGTGGTTTTAACACTTTTAACACTTCTATGCTTTGGATGCTATAAATTCTATTATTTCATTCAATTTTTATCACATATAGTTATGAAAAGTAGTTGTTTTAACAAGTTCGACAATAATTTCAATCTAAAGTGGTTTTAATGATTTACTTCCAATAGATTTTATATTTGTATATTCAGAAATAGAGCATTAATACTCGTATAAATATGTATACCAAATTGGATATTTTTGTTATTATTATGCTAGTATAAAACCTAAATAGCTAAATAAGCGATTTTTATTTCACTTAATAATATCTTAAGACATTTTTAAGTAATTTAGAAATATATGATAGATATTTCTAAATCAATTCTAGATATCTCTAATTCATAGCAAATGAATATATAATATTATTAACAAAGTTCCTTTCAAAGTAACATATTTCGATTGAAACCGTTAGTAAAAGTATAAGTAAAATATTTCGAACGAAACCGAAATGATTTCACTTAGGTGCATCTCGACAACTTGCTGTCCACTTTTTATAACAGAATTCCATCTGTCACGGTCTTGAATATAGAAGGCTGTTATTATACACCTTATACGCCTACATTTTCCTATAAAAATGTAACTAGTATCTAGTTATATGTAAGTAGGTTACATTGTTTAATTGTATGTCTTTCACAGACTACATTGTTCAAATCGTACCTAATCTACTCTACCCAACAGTATGGAATGGTTGAAGTTAAGCAGCTGCACAATTTAAATATGCCAATTACAATTACATGCAGTAGTTGTTCTTGAGAGTTCCAAAATAGCAGAAGAAATTAACGAAATAACTAATTAATATATAAATATATATAAAGGACACCACCGAATGCACCACCACTGCACTTTGCAATAAACCCCTTGAATCCAATAATTCCAGCGCTGCCATCATAGTAATAAACGACCGGTATAACTCATAAATAGCTACCCTTATTGTTTAGCATGCTGCCACCAGCTTACGATTTTTCTGCGCACAGATGGTATTTTTACTCATCGGTTCTTCGGAGAGCGAGCCCAGAATTTGGAACAAAGCTCAGGAGATATGATACTCATATTACTCATGAAAAATTAAATCATTTTCAGTAAAAAAAAAGAATCAATTTAAGTGTAATGTAAAAAAACGGTTGTCAATTTGAGAATTAAATCCTCACCAATACCTTAGGAAGCGAATTCTTGTCGATAAGAAAATCGATGAAAAAATTAATGTAAATATAAATCAAGACCAGTTTCTTTCAATTTGAAGTTTATTTATTGCATAATTTGAAATCTCGAAGAATTAAGCAAAAAAACATGAAATTGTAAATATCGTTTTGCCTTAATCTTGTTTTTTCATCATAATTTTTCAAGATTCGTTAGGAAATGTGAAAAAGTGATGAGAAATCAATTGTCTGAAAAATAATGTTTCGTTGGCTTTTACTGTTTATTCGTTTATATTTTAATTAATTTTTGGATGTAGAATCTGCGCGTGCGTTGGCGGAGAAGTAAGTTTCTGACTCATATTGATCGACTATTTCACCTGCATATACACTACAGTCTAATGATCATTAGCGTGCATTCTACACACCAAATTACTAGTTTACCATTTTTTATACAAGCCTGGTATTCTTTTAAATTCAAATTATTATTAAATGTTTGTGCAAAATACACTTTTTTGAAATAATATTTTGAGGGATTCAGCTTTTGAAAAATGAACAACATTTTCTTAAATGGGTGGTCGAGTGTAAATGCCCACTTACTTGCAAGAATCGATGGTTCGATTCCGCACCCTGAATTTTAAATTGATTTGCAATTTGTTTCGGACTTGGGAGAGGAAAATGTCAAAGTTCTAAATTCAATAACTGAATAGCCACGTCACAAAAAATTAGAATTTGTTTTTCATTTTTTAATGCAATTTTAGTTCCTCATACTCTATTGTCTGTTTGGTTTTGAAGCAATCAACACAATAACTAACATGAACGCAGATATTTCCAAGATTCTTTACCAATTTACATCACCACTTTCTACTTATTTGTAATCAATAAGTTAAAATAAGAAGCTAGGTATTTAGAAAACGTGGAACAAAATATTAACATTACTTCGAGTGCTCACGAACTTCAACACTTTCTTCACTTTTCGCAAATAGTTAAATCATCATTCATAATGAAATAATTGCAAATACGAGAGATTTTTACATCCTAATGATTTTATATTAATTATTATTCTTCTCCTGAAGCGATTTGTAGACCACCACTTGACACTTCAAAACGATGGCCAAACATCAGGAAATTAAAATAATCAACGCGGATGAGTATCCGGAAATCTTCTACAAATTATCAGCATTTTGGGCAGTTGTTAAAATAAATAATAAAATCTTGGTTTAATCTGGTGCTTAAATTTTGTTTTGACGAGAAAAGGAAAAAATTAGTCCACCTACCTAATCATTTTAGGCCATGCATTTGATTATTAAAATGAATTTATCTCGAAAACGGTGCATCGAAGTTACACAAGAGGACGTTACCTTTGTGAAAAACCCTGACAATTCATAATTTGAAGTCAAAACTCAAAAAAATTTACAAATAAAAAAGTTGCGGTAATTTTTACCCCCCCCCCCCCCCCCCTCCTACAGCTTGACCCAGCCTTGGTAAATATTTTGAGATGATGTTTACCTCATTTTGTTAGGCTTGGAAAGTTTAGTGGATGTGCAAAATTTCATCACTTTAACTTGAAACGTTTCGGAGATAATAAATAAAAACTATCTTCAGGGGCCCACTTCTATGGGTCTGCAGCTCTCTTAGGAAGCATTTTGGTATAGAGGTAAGTTTGGTCCAATCTATTTATTTTGACGTCGGGAATATGTGGTTTCTTTTTGTGCACTTATTTCTGGGACACCCTGTATAAGAATTTGCAGTAAGTTTACTGAGAAAGTACTGAAGGATTCGTATAAAAGCTTGCTGCCTAGGGAATTAGAATCGTAAGCTTACAGATTATAGTTTCCAGTTAATGAAACTTAAAAACTTACTATAAAATTCAGTGACGGCTGATGAATTTTCGATGTTCGATATTTTAATTTATAGACATGGGACCTATACCAAATTATAAGAAGTTTCATTTGGGATCAAATTGAGAATATTGGTGAAAAAAAAATTGAAAACAATTTGCAAATAAAATTCCTGAATTTTTGCAATTATTGTTTTTCAATTCTTTTTTGCCAATATTCTCATTTTGATTCCAAATGAAACCTCTTATAATTTGGTATAGGTCCCATGTTTCCAAATTGAAATATCAAACATCGAAAATTCACCAGCCGCCACTGATAAAATCAACAGTGAACATGTTAATGTCAAATCCAGTTACCAAGCAAATGAAGTTTGTTTAAAAGTTTTGCAATAAATATCAAGAAATCTTCTGATTTTTTCATGTTACCATCAACTCAATCGTACGAGAATAACACTAAAATATGCTTCATGACACCATAATAAAAGAGGACCAAATTCTGAACAACTTTTCCTTATAAAATGTGTTTGTATCTATAATAAAAAAATAAAAATAATACACCACATGTAATTACGACCCCCTTTATCTCAGAAGGCTCTAGAAGAGCCTTGTGCGGGAGGAGGCTACACATTTAAAGACAAGGGACACACATCCAATATCCGTGTATAATGGAAAAATCCCTCTCACAGTATTTTCCATTGCCACGACCGGGATTCGAACCCGGGACTTTTGGGTGAGAGGCAGGTACGCTACCATCTCGACCATCAGTCTCTAATACTTAATGAGTTACGGCGCATTATATAACAAAAATTGCGCACGCTGCAGGGGTGGTCTTGTAAACATGCTTTTACAAAAAAATTTTATAACGAAGTTGATCAGAATTTGATGCTCTAAAACTTTTATTAAGGTCATTTTTTTCTAAAATATGTTTACAAGACCACCCCTGCAGTATGCGCAATTTTTGTCATATAATGTGCTGTAACTCGTTAAGTATTAGAGATACAAAAAAATTTTATAAGGAAAAGTCTTGAGCCTCTACAACTTTTATTAAGGTCATTTTGCTTTAAAGAAATGTTTAGGAAACCACTCCTATAGCGCAAATCGTACCAGGAGTAAGTGTATAATCTTTTGGTTGAATACTCAGACTCAGGATGCAGTTCCCAAGCAACCCTAAAAAAATCATCCAGTTTGTTTATTTTTTTTTATAACTGATAATCTTTATCGGATTACAATCTAAGGTTAAAATAGAAACAAATTAAGGTGTTTTATTTTTTTATATTTCTCTTATTCATTAATAGATAATAGTAAAGTAATAAATGAACATTTTTCCATTGGTTAGTGACACATAATTTTTGAAAATAAGTAAAGAGGTAAACAGTTTAATAAATAAATATCAATAAAAGTAAGATAAAATTATTCCAAATTCTTAATTTAATAAATGTTCAAACAGTTGACCGTTTTGATTTGTAGGTTAGGTACACAAATTAATCCTATCTTGGAAGGAACTGTTAACATTTATTGAGAAGTTCAATCGTATCAATTAGTTCGTTGTCAGAAAAATTCACGTTTGCTTTACTATTTGCTCGACTATTTGTTATATCACTTTAGTAATACAAGAAAGTTGAGTAAAACCTAATTATTGTGACAACTGTCAAAATAAATTTAGTACAATAAGATTTATGAAATTTTGTTCCCAAAGCCTACTTGAAATTTAACTAAAAAATTTTAAACAATGAACTGAAAAATATTTATTTTGAAATCATTTTTTACCGCAAATTAATTTGCTGCATTATCACCTACTTGAAATCTTGCAAAAATGTATAAAAAATTGAACCATATTTGACAAAACGTAATTCTCTATTTGATTATGAAATAACATCATACAGGGTGTATTATTGATGTTTTTAAATTTATATATTCGAAATAAAATTATGACACCCTGATGTAGACGAAAGTTTAAATTCTAATACATCGCTTGAAAGTTCGCATCTAGCTTAATCAACTGCCACAAAAAAAAGTTTAAAATTATTTTTAATTTGAAAAATATAGTACTTATATCTTTAGGCTCCACATCTGTCAAAATTTCGACAAAGTTTAGAATATTTTAGAAACCGCTCAAAACAAGTATACGTTATGATAATTGAAAAGCTCTCGATATTCTCTCTAATCAAATTTGAAGTAATATACAGGGTGTTTCATTGGGAGAGGGACATACGTTAACTGTGGATAAGGCTCACCGAGGTGGTTCCAAATAACCCATACTTAATGGATCTGTTGCCCTTTATAACCGAGATACAGGGTGTTTTATGAATTTTACCTATTTCTTTCTCCATTGATAACTAACAAACCACTGTGTATATTTTTTTGACATTTGGTACACGTATTCTACATTACTTGATGAATCCACTAAGACATCAACAAAAAAGAAAATCCAGATCCGGCTTCACAAAAAGTTTACAAAATCTTCCATCCTCAAAACAACACCTTGTATATCTGAATTTTTAAAATTTGTTTCCATATTTTAAAAGAGTGTTGAAAACTGAATCCAACCATGTACTTTTTATTTTGCCACAGAAGATTTTACTACTAAAATTTTTAGTTAACATTTTATTTTATGAGCAATGAAATGAGACGGATTTTTATTAATTTTATTATGTTATGTTAATGAGGATTACTTAATATGTATTTCTAAAACTTACATAGTTTGCATTTGTATGCCTCTAGACCACTAGAAAATGTATTTACAGGTCCGCATTTAGGACTACAACGACAACCAATAAAGAACACTAATAATTAAAGAAAATAAATTAAAACCGAATTACTATGAAAAAACTACAACAATTGCTCAAAATGACCTCCATTTTGTTCGATGCATTTTCTTGCCCTTTTTTTAAGATCGTTAATAGATTTTCTAATCACATCCGGATTATTTCTCATTTCTTCACATGCATCTTCTATCCTGTGAAGAAGTTCTACCCTATTATTTATATTAGTGGAATATACTTTAGATTTTAGATATCCCCAAATGTGGTAATCCACAGGATTGAAGTCGGGAGATCTTGGAGGCCATTCATTAGGACTACCTCTGCCTATCCACATGTTTGGAAAATTCTCGTTCAAAAATTGTCTAACAATTAGCCTATAATGTGGTGGAGCACCATCATGTTGAAAATGTAATCCTGCTACGTTTACACCTGCATCGTCTAACAATACCGGCAGAATATTCTGAAGAAAATCCAAATAGACTTCTCCAGTCAGTCTATGAGGAAAAATATGTGGTCCGATTAACTTTTTGTCAAAAACACCGCACCAAACGTTTAATGAAAATTTGTGTTGTGAATGGGCCTCCCTTATAGCAAATGGATTTTCTTCTGCCCAAATATGACAGTTCCTCAAATTGTAAACGCCGTCTCTTGTGAACTGGGCCTCATCAGTAAATAAACATCTACGTATAATTCTCTCATTTCGGATGATCCAAAATTCATTCTTGTAATTTCATCCCTTGCCACTAGCCGCTGTACTTTCTGCACATGAAATGGATAAAGACGATGTTTTTTTAGTAGTCGCCAAACAGTAACATGGGGTACATTTAGAGCATGACCAATTCTTCTGGTGCTAATTTTTGGATTATTATTAACCATATTCAAAATATTTTCTTCCATATTTAAATGGCGTCTCTCATGATGCTCGTTTACTTTTACTAATGGGAACCTACCATGTTCACTCATGTAATTAAAGACACGGAAAAATGTTTTGTAATTTGGTGATCTTCGACCAGGAAACCTTATTTCATATTCTCTTTTTGCGGCTCGAGCATTACCATCACAAAAACCGTAAACGTACATCATATCTGAGTATTCTCGATTAGAAAATTGACGAGGCATTATTAATAATTATCAGATAAAAGAGATAATTAATAAAAACACGGAAGAAAGTTCAGGAACAATAAATACTGTTTGACAGAAGATGTAGAAAAGCATTGATGTGTCAAACTCATAGCCTACTTCTAAGGCAATAACTTAAGAAATGAGAAGTAATATATCCGGATGTGATTAGAAAATCTGCTTATCAATCTTACCATATCAAAGAAAGGGCAAGAAAATGCATCGAGCAAGATGTAGGTCATTTCGTCATTTTGAGCAATTGTTGTAGTTTTTTCATAGTAATTCGGTTTTTATTTATTTTCTTTAGTTATTAGTGTTCTTTATTGGTTGTCGTTGTAGTCCTAAATACGGACCTGTAAATACATTTTCTAGTGGTCTAGACAAATGCAAACTATGTAAGTTTTAGAAATACATATTAAGTAATCCTCATTAACATAACATAATAAAATTAATAAAAATCCGTCTCATTTCATTGTGTACCCCCAAAATGCTCATAAAATAAAATGTTAACTAAAAATTTTAGTAGTAAAATCTTCTGTGGCAAAATAAAAAGTACATGGTTGGATTCAGTTTTCAACACTCTTTTAAAATATGGAAACAAATTTTAAAAATTCAGATATACAAGGTGTTGTTTTGAGGATGGAAGATTTTGTAAACTTTTTGTGAAGCCGGACCTGGATTTTCTTTTTTGTTGATGTCTTAGTGGATTCATCAAGTAATGTAGAATACGTGTGCCAAATGTCAAAAAAATATACACAGTGGTTTGTTAGTTATCAATGGAGAAAGAAATAGGTAAAATTTATAAAACACCCTGTATCTCGGTTATAAAGGGCAACAGATCCATTAAGTATGGGTTATTTGGAACCACCTCGGTGAGCCTTATCCACAGTTAACGTATGTCCCTCTCCCAATGAAACACCCTGTATAGCGTGTTTTATTTAACTTAACAAAGTTGGTTACTGCCCAGCCTAAACGGAACACCTTATACAATACAATTAGAAATATGTTTGGAATATGCAGTATTGATTGCTGCATGAACAACTTTTCTTTTAAAGATTTTTATCTATCTACAATTGATAAGGAGTTATGGAAGAAATACGCACTACGTGAACACCCTGTATACTTTAATGCAAATAATAAATCAAAAGCACAAACTGGTGTTTTGTCTTTGGTCTATCATAAACAAAACTTCAGTAGTAATAAAACAAAACAAAAGCGATAAAAGAAATAAAAATTGATAACAAGATAGAAAAAGACCCAATATCAATGAAATTTTTTCAACTGTCCTAAAATTAGCGACAGTCATTGAGTTTTATAAAAGAAGGACATTTTATTATCTGAAAACTACCCCATATACCCGTACTCATACCTCTTTCATCAAGCATTTAAAAAAAAAGTTATTCATACAATTTTTTTGGATTTTATCATTCAAAATAAATTTTTTCAAAACCGCAACATGGATTTCTTAAAGGCCATTATGATTTTTTTTTAATGCTGTCTATGATCATTCGGAGTAGAATGAAAGTGCATTGGAATTTCATGGTAAAACCACAGCCTATCAAATAAAGCCTTTGATTTAATAAATCATAATTTGCTAACATTAAAACGAGTGATGTGGACCTAGGGAGAAAATAGCAGATTTTATAATCAATTTTATACCTCTCCGATAGGAAACAGCTCGTTGAAGTAAATGGCACCAGATCCAATTATTTGAATGCTGAAATAGCGCCTTAAGGTTCAGGAATTAATAGCAAACGTCCAAAATATTGCTGGCAAATGTGTAAAGTGGTACAATAATTATAAGCTATTTATAAATTTATATAAAACTATATTTATAATTTTCACCGAGATCTTTATCTTTTGACAAAAGTTTCTTGTTGAAAATAAACAGATACCTACTTATATGACGATAGCAAAATATGGATTTTCAGGATAAAAGAATGAATCTAGTTAGTAGATGGATATAATTTGCTTGTGATGGCATTAATGGTGAAACATCTACTACTAATTCACAGAGATCTCCAACTATAACTACACCATTCATATGGTCCAATTTTGGGTAGAACCAAAACCTTAAGGGAAGAGTTAAATGCAGATTCCCTTGTATCGAAGGCCACGAAAAATCGATGCCTTACATTGCAATTATTAGAGCAGTTGTTGTGGAATAAAGTAGAAATTATCTCTGTATAGGAGAGCGAGTTTCAATGCGATTGACTTAGTTATATGGATAATATTTAATATTACTACAGATAGACAATCTGAGAATAGATAAAGTATTTACGACTTGGTCTGGCGGTTATGTTTAATTAATTTTTGTTATATTTCTATGCTAGAATGCGTTTTAATTTCATTTAGAATAAGGTCAACTAAATTATTGAACATCATTCTACAAAGTCATGAACGCGACTCCTTTGAAAGCAGAAATGTTATGTCCTCTAGGGGGACCGATGGAACGATTAGACGAGTAGACTAAAAATTATAGGTATATATGTATTTATTTATGTGAGGGTTTCTAAATTTTGAAGTCAATTCTAGGCTTTGGGACCTGTTTAAAGTTTTGTAGATTTTAAACTTATACAATTTCTAAAGTGGCTTGGAAACTTGTCGGATGTACTCACACTAAATTCAGACCAAATAACCTGAAATAGAGATAAAAATAAATCCTTCGACGGACGACGATGATGAATGGTTTTATTTTACTGTCCTGAAGACTGACTAATTGATAATAATCAGTAGTCACCCGCAGGCACAGAAATGTTACGCCTGCTCCAGGGATAGACGACTAGTATTTATTATTTATCACTAAATATTTCATACCATCTAATGGTTACTCAAATAAACCAAACCATCAATGTAAATATTTCATTATTTTTGAACAGCTTAAATTTTTATTTGTACAATAAACACAAGAAATATACTTACCTATTTTATACAAAAAGAACAATAATGAATAGACTATAATAAAAGCGTATTATT
The DNA here is from genome assembly GCA_963680705.1 of Rhagium mordax. Lineage (NCBI taxonomy): Eukaryota > Metazoa > Arthropoda > Insecta > Coleoptera > Cerambycidae > Rhagium > Rhagium mordax. The sequence continues at coordinate 41,793,068 of OY796662.1, forward strand.
TGCTAAATCCTCACTGGTTATCGAAAACCAAGTAACGGTAAAGGCAGCAGATCTAAATCATTTTATTGACTGATTTTACTAACGGTGTCTTCCTTTTAATAATAATCGTTATTGTCCGGTATTTTAATGATAACTTTCAATACACAATCTAAATAACAAAACAACTTCATTAGTCTTTTATCAACTACCTTCATCTAAAAATTACACAATTTTTATTTTCAATTCACCGCACAAAGTAAATCTTTTTATTGCACACTGCCAAGATCAAGGCGAATGCATCCACGTACTGATGCGTGATAAGATTTTTGAAATGTCGGTAATTTAAATTTTACACATAGTCACGTTCATACGTCTCGAGAATGTACATACTACATAACGTAATGTTGCGTAGGTATTGGTATCACAATAGATACTTTACATTGGCTACGTACTGTTTTTGTTACGATTAAGTGAATCTATAACAAGCAGCATATATGATCTTTTTTAGGAATTTACCTTGGTATTAACGATTATCGACCATTACAGCGTTCATAGTTATCAACATTTTTGTTACAAATTAAAATAGATGAGACCACAGATTTTCAATTGCTAAAGCAAATCGAATGCCTGACGAGGACGCCTCTTACTTAAAAGTTGGACCACCGACCGACATGGATTCGACTTCATACAGAATGATATACCTATAGATTGAAATCAGGCAGTTTTAAAAAATGACCATCGATTGTAAAATATTAATAACATCAGTTTAAAACCAGTGGGAGAAGTAATTTTTTGCAATTAAAACTTTAATTGTTAGTATCTGCACCGAAATGTACTATTTAAGGTAATGACCCAAAGTATATAAAACAGTAGAAAATTTAAAATTAGTAATGATTATGAAAAATTAAAATAATACAGAAATATTTAAAATAAATAAGTTTTAATAATTTGTCTTTTTCCAGATATATCTAAACCTTAAAACCTCCAAATTCAACACCTGCAGAAATATCTAGAAAACGAAAATCAATTAATTCCGGCCATCACTAAAGAAATTTGAAAGTTTGACCGACATCGACATCTTAAAAAGTCGTTCTCGCTTTTTAAAAAAGCTAAAAATACTAGTAATCTCCCTAGTGCTTGAATTATTACCGGAAATTTTTGGAGTGCAAAAATTTTCTAAAAAAATTTGTGCGTGAGAAAAATTTCCGGTAATTAATTCTTGTATGTATGTGGGGAATTCGGTAAGAAAATTTTATATCAATCATTATTAGCCAATCGGACACGTTTATTTTGTCATTATTGCTAGGACAACCATCAAATTTTTTGGAAATCTTACTTACTCATGAGCACCTATCTATGTGATTAATAAGTGGAAATTTCCCTAGTTTGACAGTAATATCACATTACTTTAAATCACAGCAAATATCATTTCATGTCGGTTTCCCTTTACTGTAGTATAAAGATTGTATACGAAATAAATAATTATGACTAATATTAATTCGCTATATTATTTTTATGCGACTAAAGCTTGGAAATATAAAAAATTATATACTAAACTTGTTTTTTCGCATTTTGACTGATATTATGCTATTTTACTAAATTCAAAATCGTTTAATAAAGTGGCACTTTACCACATAAAAATGTCACTTTACTATTATAGTAATGTCAGTGTTAATAAAAAACAGTTTGACAGAAAATATTTCACATACCTTCTCGTATTTTTCCTTGGATTTTAAAGGAAGTAAGCTCGAAGTTGCTTCTCGAGCGGCATTTAAAATGTCTTCAGAACAATTTTCTAAATTGTTTTCAGCAGCAAGATTCATTTTCATTTTTTTATAATTAATATATGTAGGTATAACTTAAAATCAATTCTACTCACAAAAATTATACCTACTTAACTGTTATTGTATAAATAAATAAAGCAGTGTCAGTTCCTAGGTTACGGAAATCCCGCACAAGTACCTACTATGACATTTTTTAAATTTCAAACTTTGTAATGCCTTTATATCTATTACTATTTGCTTATAATTACGTGCTAACACAAAATGCGAAAAATAGTATAAACAAATTTCGTAAGAAAAGCAGTTTTACTAAACTCATATAGTTTTTGAGTTACTCGCTCGCTGCGCTCGCTCGTACTCAAACACTATATTCGTTTGAATATAGTGTTTGAATCTGAATCCTAGTACGAAAAATATAAACAATAATATATTTTTTTACCATATTTTATCTACTATTAAATATTTCATTTTACTAAGGCATCAGGAAACCACATAAAGAAATAAAAACCAAAAAAATAGTCTGCAATCAAAACCGTATGCCATTTTTTTATAATATATTTTTATGTAGATACTTTTTCTATTCTGTAATAAGAAAAAATTATGTAATATAAATATAATCTATTTATTTTAGACAATTATTTACACCTTATTTTACTATTTACTTATTTCTAAAGTTTTTATTTTGTCAAGTGTAATTTTGGTCTAAAATTTTCTTACTGAATCTCCCTCGCTCGTAAATTAAAAATCCGGATTTTTTTCTCGCTCACGAATTTTTAATGAGAATTTCCCTCGACTAACGCCTCGAGAAGATTTTCAAAAAATTCGGACCTCGAAATAATTCAAGCACTAGGGAGATTACAAGTGAAAATTTCACACCTAATTGAATGAATAATGAAATAAATGAGGTTAGAAAATTCGAAACGGCCAATTTTATGGTAGACGAGTAGACGTCAAAATCGCCACTTTTCGTTCGCTCCACCTGCTCCGAAAATTGCAGTTGGACCCTCTACCTTGGATTTCTTGCCAGACCGGCGATACGGCGGTGGTTTTTTGTTCGGAAATAGCGTTTGAAAAGCAAATGTCATATATGATCATTGATCATATTTCAATAATTTGACAGAAAAATTTCCACTTACACATTCATTTCGCTCGGGTACCCTGGAGGATAAAAATTCCCGAAATTTTTTGGGTTGCCATGGTAACGAAACCAAAAACAAACTTCTGATTGGCTAAAAATGCGACATGTGAAATTTTCACTAATAATCGCACATTGACTATGTGCAAGGGGGCGGAGCTATTACTAAATCCGACGCGAGCGTTTGCGGTGGCCATAATTGTAAATTTTGAGCCCCCAATTTTCCCATTTCCCATTTGTCAAGATCATATGTTTTGTGCTGTCAAAAGTGTCAAATAATAATAATTGTTGTTTGAACGAGAAGAGTCGTAATTTAATAGTGTTTACCTACGACCACTACCGTAAATACTTAAAAACACACCGTCTGCGATCAATGTAAGATTCCTATTAAGCACGGTAAAAAAATCGCACAACTTGGAAAAAAATCGCACAGTTCGTACAGTTTTCCTAGCAACCGCCTAGCAACGGTCAATACAAACAAACTTATTCTCTAAAAATTATTAAAAATGACAAGTGCGATACTTAATTTTCTGACGCTGTCAAAACTGACATAAGCGATAAATAATAAAAATGAAATACAAACTTTCAATAAATACGGTCGTAGGTAAAGTATAGTACATAATTCGAGTTGTAAAGCAATTACGCACTCATGGAATTGCCACACTCGCCGCTACGCGGCATCGTGCGTAATTTTTCCATTCGTGCGTAATATGCTATTTACAACTCTCATTACGTAATATACTATTACCTACGACCACTACTGTAAGTACTTAAAAACACACCGTCTGCGATCAATGTAAGATTCCTATTACGCACGGTAAAAAAATCGCACAACTTGGAAAAAAAATCGCACAGTTCGTACAGTTTTCCTAGCAACCGCCTAGCGACGGTCAATACAAACAAACTTATTCTCTAAAAATTATTAAAAATGACAAGTGCAATACTTAATTTTCTGACGCTGTCAAAACTGACATAAGCGATAAATAATAAAAATGAAATACAAACTTTCAATAAATACGGTCGTAGGTAAAGTATAGTACATAATTCGAATTGTAAAGCAATTACGCACTCATGGAATTATCACACTCGACGCTAACGCGTCTCGTGCATAATTTTTCCATTTATAATACGCTATTTACAACTCTTATTACGTAATATACTATTTTCGGTTATAAACGAAACATGCATGGGAAAAATTAAGCGACCTGCAAATAAATGTTGTGTTCTAGACTGTCGTATTAGTGACATTTTCCATAAAATAAAGTTTTATAGAATATTACAGATTTCCTGTGCGGAAACACAACCTTAAATAATGCGCGAAGTGGATCAAAGCTGTGAAAAGATTCAAGTAAAAGAAGTATTTACCTACCTCTAAATTAAGCTTATAAAGCGTATCTGTTGCAGCCCTTTGTTGAACGCACTTTGCTGTAGTTTTATTATTGCAGCTGATATCAACATATTCTTCTACATGTTTCACATGACAAAATGACAATTTCTTTCTTTTTTCTAATACATCTCTCACTTTTGGTAAATTTATTGGAACACGCAATTTATTTAAATTTGGTACACAAACTTATATTCGTCATTATTTTATGTTATTCTGTCATGTCGTGACATTGACAATCAAGTACTGACATTGACAGTTTAGGGGTACAAATATTAAAAATTTGACCACGAGCGGCGCTACTAGAACCCTTGCACATAGCGAATAGTGCTTGAATTATTACCGAAAATTTTTCGAGTGCATATACAGGGTGTCCCAATCTTCTGGGATTTGATTAAGGGGACAAAAACAAAACGAAAATATGGAGTGGAAAACTTTCCGATTGTCTTTCTTTGTCGAGTTATTAAAAAAAACTAAAAATGTATGCACGCTGCTGTCGTGTTAATAAGAGATGCTACAAAGGGTTCGTGCTCCATTGTTCAATCGTGACTATCTTTGCCTCGAAGTAGAAGGAAACTTATTTGAACACCATTTGTATTATTTGAGCACATTATGTTTTTAGTTTATAAGTTTCTTTCTCTCCTTTTTATAAAATTGTTTTATTATTAAAATATTTTTCTCTATCCTTTTTGGGTTAAAATAATTCCTTACACACAGGTACAACCGACAATCGGAAACTATACCTATTATTGATTATAAATTTGTCTTGGTCCCCATAAGCACAGACCTCAGTTTGGGACAAAAAATGGGATTTTCACTTTTTTGTTTTTTTCGAAAACTCAACAAAGATAGATAGATAGATAGATACATTTATTGGTGTTAAAACATACAAAGTATATATACACACGTCACAATGGGGTATAAATATTTAAAAATACACTTAAAATTATGATAACAGTTACAAAATATCACAGTCCAAAAATTCTTTAATATTATAGAATGCCTTTTCTATTAGATATTTTTTTAATACATTTTTAAATTTAAAAAAGAAGAACATAATCGGAAAATTTTCCAATCTTGATTTTCGATTTATTTTTGTCCCCTTAATCAAATCCCAGAAGGACTTTTGGGACACCCTGTATATCTACTGTAATGTTTTATATTGTTTTCTTCACTAAAATGGGTGGAATCCTGTTTTTTATATTTTCAAACTTTACAACAGTTTATTTATGTGACTGCAAACGTCAAATATAATCATATGGCAATAATTTGACAGAAAAATTTCAACTTTTGTTTGTCATCAAAGTGTAGTGCAGAAAAGTGTAGGTTTAAAAGTGTACAAAATGTTAACTAGTGCAGATGTGTAATTCTATAACAAACAACTTTAGAGTGTACGTACTCTTGTCAGAAAATCAACATAACCTATAAATAATAGCAATAATAGATTCACTACCAGTATCTTCACTCTCATCATTAAATAACTGTGACAAAATCACATTATTTCAATTCATACCTCTGTCAGACAAACGGTTTCAGTAAATCTCAAACTTCAAACCACAGAACAGCTTCAAACTTCAACTCAGGTGCCTGCGCTGCACTATCGACACTCGTTACACCTCCTCAGGAGTCAGTGTCAAAAGTGCAAGAAAGTGTACACTATACTGGTATACCAAACGGCTAGCACTGTCTGCACTAATTTATAACAAACGACTTATTGGCAAAAAGTGTAAAAAAGTGTACACTAGTGGCTGATGACAAACAAAGCTATTAATTTCGCTCAGGATACCCTGGAGGATGAATAATTTCCGGAATTTCTTTGGCTTGCCATGGTAACGAAACCAAAACCAAACTTCAGATTCGCCAAAAAAGTGAGGTGTGAAATTTTAAACTACAAATTTTTTTCGACCAAGTTTCCAAAACTTTTGTAATTATTGTTGTCTATCATTTTAATAAAACCTTTAACAAATCAATATATTTATATACCTGGGTCCATTTAGTGTTTATAAATATCATATAATAATGTAGAAAATATAGAATTTTTGTTAGTTGGGAAGTTTCTCGAGGTTGTCATTGATCATTAATGCAATCAAGCGCCTGTAGTTATTAAAACTCAGCATATCATTAATTTTTTTCGCCTTAATCTGTTTTAATAAAACCATTACTTCTAACCCAATTTACGAAAAAAAAGTAACAGGGATGTTACTTTATCGACAGCCCGTATAAGTACACCTAATTATGTTGACCTGCACCATATAATTATAATTTTCAGTGTTAACCCTTACTTGCTTTAACAATTGATAAATTAACAAGCGAATTAAACAGTTATTTAGTTCGTTTAATGAGGCTAATTACTGATACGATACTTCCTCGTGTTTTTAAGACAAAAATTAATCATGCCATCATAACGCATTAGAACACGGCATTTAAACATCCTTTCCTTACGAGGAGAAAATGTTATTTTAGATTAAGTGACGCATTAAACATGGCATAAAATATGATAAACGTTGTATGTTGTATAATAAACTATAAGTTATGAGGAATTTTTAAGAAAAGGAGGTTTGTTATCTATCTCTTACGTTTGTAATAAAATTATGAAAATCAACCTAAAATCATATATAAGACCACTTTATGTCCACCATTTTTTTAACATGAATATACGGTAATTGGTAAAGGAGTGCAGTGTTACAAAAATGTTTGAATTCGTCGAATTTATGGGCGGAATAAATTTAAATTAAACACCACATGCATGTAATACGACATTGCTTTATCCTCGAAGAGATATCTTGTGGAGGCGTGGGCTACATATTTAGGGACCACACATCTAAAAACCACCAATACTGGGAATAAATCCTTATTTAGAAAAAAAATCCCATTGCCCAGATCTAAAGTCGATCTGGGACCTAAGTGCGCCTGCTTCTTAGCAAAAAGGCATACGTCATAAATAAATGCAAAAATTACGGATATCCAAAGCAAGATTACCAATTCACTTTTGATTGGGTTCTTATTAATATACAGGGTGTTAGAAAAGTATGGGAACGGTGAAGAATCTCGAACACTTTGCATCAAATCGAAAAATAAAAAAATACGTGTCAAAAATTTTTCTAAAAACTATCTACTGATACCAAAAATGACCTCCCCACCCACCACCCAGTGGGTGGGGCGGGGGGCAACTTTAAAATATCAAATGGAAACCCCTATTTTTTATTGCGGAATCGGATTCCAAGGCAAAAAATGCGTATTTACGTATTTGCGTAGGGTCATTTTTGGTATCAGTAGATAGTTTTTTGAAAAATTTTTGACACGTACCTATTTTTTTATTTTTCGATTTGATGCAAAGTGTTCGAGATTCTTTACCGTTCCCATACTTTTCTAACACCCTGTAGAATGGAAAACACTGACACTAATATTTCGGAATTATTGTCTCTGATCAAGGAGGAAGCCCAGCTCAAGGAATGAGCTTAACCCTATGTGGAAACACTGGCAGAGGTAGAAACCAAGCATAATAAATCAAACCGCTCTCACGCAATAATGTTATATATATTCGAATTTACGAACAATACATTTTTTTCAGCGCAATTTCCTTGCGAAGAAATTATTTCGGATCAATAGCATAATGAGCCGTACCTTGTAAAGAAATCATGTAACAATGGTTTGAATCTCAAATAAACTAAAATGTTAAAAACGCAAAAACTATATAACTGTTTACTTCCGTACAAAAAACGTATGATTTATACCTTAAAAATGTAAATCATTACGAATTGCCTGGTACTATTTCTCAAATCCCAGTCCATAGAATTTAAAATGTGGCTTTCTCACAGTTTCTTTGTTGTGCACCGAATATAAATGTGTATACAAATTTTTAATTAGCGTTTATTAATTACTTTTAACTTGAGGTACAGACTTAAAATTAAGACGTTAGTAAAGAAATAAGTGTGGGTGAGAGTACACTCGTGATTTTCTCTCTTACCACACTGGGCGTTACTGTATTAAATTGAGTACTTAGATGTGTTACCTGAGAAGTGAGAGTGTGTGAGAAAATTCCAAGATGCTTCGAGCGGAATGAGTGGATACCAAATCAATAAATAAAAAATAGGAGAATGGAAGTTAATAACAGTCATTGACATTATTGGGCACCAAAAAATCCTAGAAGAATCCTAAACAGTGTCCCCAAAAACATGGTCATCCACTCGAGTGAAAGAATAGCATTTTTTCTCTTCCGTTTCTTTTTGGCATTTATTACCACATTTCTTGAATTATACAGGGTGCCCGTTTTTCGACCCGCAGCATGGGCATCTCGCTTATCTTAAGAGATACGAAGTCGGTCAAATTAGAGCAAAGTTGCACATTTTAATGCTGATCAATAATCTGAACAGAAATTTGATGTAACGTTTTTAATTTTTAAATTCTTAATTCTTCTTCTTAAGACACTTTTTTCCGGGAATTGTAATAAGTCCACAATGGGGACAACTGAAACATAAAATTTTGTTAATTTGTTTCAAACTAGACCAACCTTACACAGTACAGTAGGTACAGCATACTACATAATGAATATCCAGGTAAACCAAAACTGGGTGAAACCTGCTATCATATTAAGAAACTACCTCTGAAACTACATACATACGATCACTGTAATATGCAAATTAATATATGCCGCCTGAGGAATATTCTTATAAATAATTACCTGACATATTTGCACTAAATTACATCGACATAATGTTGCTTTAATAGGCAGTCAGCCATTATAAGTAGAAAAAATAATAAACAAGTGTGTTGAAAATGACTTCACAAGAAGCTGCAATTAAATATGACCTTGTCATATTATGTTTACAACTCTTTCAAATTGGTATTTATTATTATCATGGTAATTAAAAAGGTCAAAATATCATTAAAGGCTTAACGAATAATATTCATATGGCCCATTAAAATCTAAAAAAAATATACAGTAAGGTTTCGTTTTGTTTGGAAAAAAATGAGTTATTTTAAGTTTGAACTAGACCAGGGTTTGGCATGTGGCCCATAATTATATCGTGAACTTTGTGATTTACGAAAGCATAGATTTTGTAAAACTTCTGTGAAACAAAAATTGGCTAAGAATTAATGTCACGTTGTCAAATAATTATACAACTTTGACTCAGTTTAAATACTTAGTTGTATCACGTGACCAGAGAATATCTGGCACGAGTTATTAACTTGCTTGAAGTTAGCCACAAGCCAATAATTTATGTCAGATTAAAATGTAAACATAACCAATGTTTTAAGAAGGTTTTTGTACTGTCATCATGTAAGTTAAATTCTGATAATAATGGTACATTGAAGTTAAAAAAATAACACATATACAGGGTGAATACCAACTACTCATTTTAATTTTAAGGGATGGTAGGTCCCTTAATGGTAAGGCCATATACCAAAAATAAAAAATATATACCCTGTAGTTCTCGAGAAAGAAAATAAATTAAAATACGTCAAAATTTTCAGAACTTCGTAACTGATAGGTCAGTTACGAGATTCTGAAAATAAATCAGGATAGGTCTTTGCCTCAGGCATTCACCTTGTCTTTTGCAATCATAAATTCACTAGTTTTTGCTGTCACTGTCAATTAACTTGTCTCCGACCGCAAATTTATAACATTAGAACAGTGTCCGCCTGTGTTGCATTTATGATTTTTTTCCCTGTGTAATTTGCAGGTGGTCGAATATGAAAGACCGCCGAACGGCGGCTTAATTATTAGACGTTTTTTGTCACGTTTTTTACGTTAGAACTTGGAGTCTGTGACTTAATACAAGACATGTTGTTCACCCCATAAAAGTGGGTCAGTAAAGCGACGAAGCGGTACTCAAAAGTTTACCAGAATTTTACGTAGGGTAGGTCAGTGTTTCAACTTTCTTTTTTATATTTCTTTATTGGTAATTTGTGTTATAAATATCAACAGTAACCCCCTCTTAAAATTAAAATGAGTAGTTGGTATTCACCCTGTATATCTTTGAAATCTTTTCAATAGAGTCTAAAAATGAAAAATATACGGGATGTTCCGTTTAAAAATTAATTATTAAATGAAATAAATACAACTGTAAAACAATTGGAACAATTTAACTTATTCTTTCTTCTATAGCCGGAACTACAATGAGTGGTCAAGATAACATCATAAAATAATAAACCGGATTGCAAATGAGTTTAGTCGTATATAATCTTATTATAGAGATTATACATAGGTTTCCACTAGAACCGACACCATAAATTGCAACACTTTTATTTTATATAAAAAAAAATACAAAATGACCTCATCACTTAATTATATATTTAGAAATTTTGTTACAATAAATATACGAGTATATAAACTTAATAACTAATAAAATATCGTGATCTGGATCGTGATAAAATCAATTATTCTGGACAAAATAGTTATTATTTGTGCAATTACTGCATAATAAAAGAAGTACCCAGACTTCGAACTAATTCAATAGCTGCTTGTAAATTTTTTTTGTGGATTCTTAAACTTTTAACGTGCTTTTACCCCTAAGAGGGCGAAAATCATCCCTGAAGTTCAAAATTTAATACTAACTCGAATATTAAGAATTAGTTATTAATAAAATTCATGTAGTATATGTGTGTTTGAGGTGGCTGATTACGAACCTCAAGTCAAAATTTTATAATTCGCGATTGCACAATGGGAAAACATATTTTGTCTGCTTTGAGGAAATAGAATTTTTTCTATTCAAATTCTTATATTTTAGGACGCATAAAACTTATATCTTAATAAGAAAAATTATTGCTCTTACCCCGAAGAGGGTAAAAAAAAGCCTCCCCTTAAATAAAAAAATCAATAATTAACGAAGTACTGAGAATAAATTATCGAAACTTATATTATTTACGTTTTTGGAGTCGCTAATCACGAATGTGTAGTCAGAAATTCAAAATTTTATGTTGCACCCTCAATATGGCAGACATAAAAGGGGTAAAATGGATGAATTAATCATTTTTATTTATTTTGAGAAATTAGAACTTTCTTAGCAGATTGTTACATTTTGAGACATAAAACCCATCCCCTAATAAGAAAAATGATTGCTTTTACCCCTAAGAGGGTGAAAACCACTCCTAAAGTTAAAAAATTAATAATAGACGAAGTTCCGAGACTAAATTACCGCCAAACGAGCAATATCGTAATTTGATAAAACGAGGTGCGCTTCTTATTTCTGTCATATCTCCTTTGAAATTAACGTTAGCTAATTTCCGTGGGTAAAATTGGACAAAAAATGTTTAAATTTGTCCAATTTTACCCACGGAAATTAGCTAATGTTTATGAATTTGGACACAAAGAACTTTAACAATTTGAAATTAACGCTAAAAATCGTCCAAATAAAGCATTTTGAAGGTCTCTTAATCCTCTTTAAGGTCAGGTAGGTCAAAACAGTAGGACAAAGGTTGCTAGTTTTTCTATATTATGTACATGCGTCAATTTAAGAAAAAAACGTTAAGAGTTAACTTCAAACACTTCTATCTTCTAAGCTAATATCTTTATCAAAAAAATTAAAATAGTAAAAATTTATTGCCATCATTTTTTGTTTCTGGTAACATTCCCTGCTAGGTTATTTAACCGCAAAGCCAAAAAATTCATTACATACTTCAAAAATTTTCAAAATGCATTAAGTGTAAAATCTTTTAGATAATGTATCCATCACAGTCAAAAAAATTTGAGCGTATACATAATGTTAATGACTAACAAAAAACACAATTTGGAATTTGTTTTTCAATTTGTAATTTACTGAAACAAAGAAACGGGCACATTTTTGTAAAAAATTAAAATTTTGCCTTTATCTTCCTTGTATCATTTTTGATTTAGCAGATATCAAAATTTTCCAAAAGACAATTTTAAGCTACTGTAATAAGCTTTAATTTGATTCAAGGTAGGTACCTACATGTCAAAAAGTTTTTTTAAACCAGAGTTATTATGTTTGAAGCGCGTGACCTTTTCAGGGCTACGTTTAAATGCACCTATAAAAAAAATATATAATGGATAATTTTTGTTCTTTCATTAAACTTTTTCAAAAATGTGATCCCGAGTGTGATCCTCTTCGAGTAATTTGCTTAAAACCTTTGAAAAATCAGTGTTTTTTTGCTTAAAAATCAACGTTTTTCAACCCCTGTAATTCAGCGGATATTAAAGCAAAAAAACGTTATAGGGGTTTCTTGGGGGTAGAATTCGACGATTTACACGTTCCAATAGTCGTTTTTTTTCGAAATTCCTGTGTTGGGGTAAAACTCACCCCAACGAAAAAGCACCCTTATTCCTTTTTAATATTTGTTATTTGACCCAGTTTTAACCAAACTATCCAAAAATATTTGAATTTAAAACAGCTATAGAATTAGTTCGAAGTGAGATCACCAAGTGACTACTATACATTTTTGTATCAAAAACCAATTTTTATTCAACTGCTTTATAACAATAAAATACATTTTTGTTTGTAAAATCGTTTGCTGTTTTAGGGTGAATTCGTGCGCAAAATATTGTATCTATTTCCGTGATAAAAAGCCTACTTTTACCATTAATTTGAGTTAGGAAATAAAGTTTATTTCCGCACTAGTCGAAAAAAGAAACAATCACCCTGGTAACAAATGACTAAGTGGCTTGATTAATTTATTAATTTCACATTTGGCAGAATAAAATAAAAAAAATGTGACGACCGCTTAATATTTATTATTTATTTATCTAAATGAATCGAAAAAGATGAGGCTAGAGTTAGTTATTAATTGCAATTTGCTGCTATTATTGCTGGTGGACATCGTTGTAACGTCCGATATTCAATCAAAAATGAATTTTTACTTAAAAAATCAATACATAAGTAGTATCATTCCTGAAGAGTCAACCTATCATTAAAAAAAAAAAAAGTTCAGGAAAATCGAACAAAACGCCTCGGGAAAAATTCGAAATTCTGGTGATGCGACGACAATTATCATGGTGCGTAAAAAATTTTAAAATGATGAATTTAAATTAAAAGTACATTTAGTTCAAAACCGGACAAGAGAAATTTACAATGTTAAATATTTTAAACGGCTTTTTCAAATTCTGCATACAAAAAACAAGACTGAATCGCAAATTTTTTAGCATTTTTCAGTTATTTTTCTTACCTAAAATCTACGCAAAATATTTTAAACCTTTATCTGTGCACTTTTTCTTCCATTCCATCAAAAATTAAAAAGTTAAGGGAACGTAAAAATATAAAAGTTCACCCTGTCCTTAATACTGTTACAAGATATACAAGATGTTCAGAAATAAACATTTAAATAATCTGGGGCTGATTCTACATCTGAAAATACGAAAAACTCCAATGAATATTTCTCCGGGAAAGCTTAAATTAAACTGGTCAACAACCAAGTGGGTGTCGTTAAAACTGTTAAGATTAACTTTGAAGAACATCCTGTATTTTTTTTTAAATTATCGTTTCAGTTTGAATTTCATTGTCGCATTTTCAGTCATTCTATTTAAAACATATCTATGCAAAGTTTCAAAATTACTTTAGTCCTTTCGAATATAAAATAAGGTCAACCTACAACAAGAACGAACATAGTATCATTTTTTAAATCAGGCCATGCTACATCTCGTTTCAGATTACATTATTTACATTACTTTTTCCTCACTGAAACGATGAAAAATAAGTAGGTATTCAATTTTCTCCTATAACGATACTTCTGTCGTTACACTGTTTGAACATTCATTATAATAGAAATAAGTTAGTTCTAGTTTATTTAATTTAAAACGTCTGAAAGACGTAAATAAACAGTCAATTTTACAGCGACTGGTTTGTTGGTTTGTAGGTAGATAGATTAAAGGAATTACATGGCACTCATAACGTATTTATTTATATATCAATGAAAATTGTCCTTATGTACAATTTAATAACGCATTTTTTAGCATTATAGGATGTGTTGATAAAATTGCTTTAAAATAGCACCAGCCTAATGTATTTTTTCTTTCGATACATAAAAACATTGGATCAAACTTATAATTATTTTAACCTTTGTTCTAGGACTAAGACCATGAAACCCGTAATAAAAAATTAAGCAAATTCAATCTACAGTCAATGTATTGTAGATGAACATTGTATAAATAGTGCAAACTTTGAAAGTTAAAATTATGTCCAAAAAATTAATACAATCATAATTTTGACGATCTAAAATGAGTGTGGTCACCAAATCACCTGTTCCAGTTATTGTGTTATTAACGGTATCATCTTCATAAATAAAGGAAATATGGTATACAGAATTATACTGTCCAACCTCATGTCGAAAATATATTGCATTTTATCTAGAGAAACGGTATCTATAAAGGAACAATTTTTATTCTAGTATAACATCGACTCTTTCCTAATAAACAAGTTAATCATTTTTGCTACTGTTCACGAGAAAGTGCAGAATTTCCTACGGAAGAGAAAATCAACCGAACTTAAGTAAGGCAAAAAATTAATGAATTATATGTAAATCATGACCTTGACTATTTTAGTCAGATCGTTGATTGCCTTAACGATATGATGACACAAAAAGTGACCTGCGAGAATTAATTAAAAATAACTTTCACTGATGACCGTTCATTATTAATTTTGTAGGTGATGTAAAGCCGAGACAATAAACTGTGAAAGTCGGTGGTGCATCTCATTAGCTCACCAATTTATCGCTTATTAAAATGATTGACCAAGAAGTTCAAAAATGCATCAATACGGTCAATAACGTACGTACGCAAATTTATGATTTTTTTTATTATTTCCAAGTGTACTGTTTAGTAAGTTCTGTACAGTACAGGGCGAGTCAAATTCGACGCTCATCATTGGAATCTCGGAAACGGTAAGAGATAGAGAGTTGGTTAAATGGGGGCGAAGTTGCACAATTTTATATCCAATAGTGATGAAATCAAGAATATCTTGTTTGGTTTTTGAGATATTTACAAAAAAACAAAATTTTGAGTTTTCGTTTTTGTTTTTTTTTTGGAGAGATATCAAAAAACTGAAAGAACTTCTTCATTGCGACTCCTCCAGCTCTACAACATAAAGTTACAATATTTTGGTTAGAACATTTCGTCAGATCGGGGCCACCCTAACCTATGTTTTGTTCTCGGTTTTTTCAAATACGGACCTGATATTGTTTTTCCTGATTTCAACGATATATGACACTCGTTGATTTGAATAATATTTTCAGTTCCAAAATAAATTAAGTATTTAAGTGATTAAATTTAATTACAGCCCTGTTTTATTACTAAATTTAAGTTTCAGAATTGAAAATATTGTTCTAATCGAGGTTCTAATCAACGAGTGTCATGAATCATTGGAATCAGGATGAAAAATACTAATGAATTTAAGAAGAAGAATGTCAGGTCCGTATTTGAAAAAACAAAGTTGAGGGTGGCCTCGGTCTGGCGAAACGTTATAATCAAAATATTTTAACTCTGTGTAGTAGAGCTGAAAAAATTGCAATGACAAAGTTCTTTCTGCTTTGATATCTATTCAAACAAACCTAGAAAAAAACAAAAATGAAAACTCAAAATTTTGTTTTTTTTCAAATAGGTATCACAACAACCAAACAAGATATTCTTGATTTCATCACGGCATATTATTGGACATAAAATTGCGCAACTTCGCTCCCAATTAACTAACTCTATCTCTTATCGTTCCTGAGATCCTAATGGTGATCATCGAATTTGATTCACCCTGTACAGGCGTGGTCAAAAAAGGTATCCTAATAAATTTAATCAGCAGAACTTTTTAGTTAAGACTGTCCTATCTTAGAAATTCTTCAGTCAGTCAAAAAATCGGATGTAAAATATTGCACGAGGTACTAAACTTGGTAGAAATTTTTGGAATACCACAGCAGTGGGTAACTCTTTTCTAACCTTTTTCTTTGCCGCATCTTAGCGACGGATTTAAAATAGAAACAGAAAAAAAACCGAGTAATTTCCTAGGATATCATAATTAAACTAAACACCACAGGTAGTATGACATTTTATTGATGAGACTTTGTACGAGATGGGGTTGTTTATCGTTATTTATCTTATTTAGAAACAATTTCAACGCCACAACCATACATAGACCAGGTGGTATGAGCGCAGTCGATTCGAAGTAAATTCGGATTGAATTTTTTTGCTAGAATCAGTTCAGGAGATAGTAGTACCACTGGTAGTACCGATTATGAAAATCCATGTTACCAAGCGGTAACTTGGTCTGATATTGTCCAAAACAATTTTTTTACAAAGAGAAAAATAATATTTTTTCACTCAAACTATTTTTTGACCGATTTCCAACAAGAAATGTTCAATAACTTTTTTTCGTAAAGTTGATTAAATATTAACTTGACGAAAAAAGTTATTGAACATTTTTTGTTGGAAAAATAAAAAAATATAAAAAAATTAGCTTGAGTGGAAAAATTTTATTTTTCTCTGTTATAAAAAAAATTGTTTTAAACAATATCAGACCAGGTTACCGCTTGGTAACATGAATTTGCATAATCGGTACTCCTGTCTCCTGAACTGATTCCAGGAAAAAATTCAATCCAAATTTCTCAACTAAGCATCCAATGGGATCAGAAAAGTGTTTGATAAAAAAGTTGTAGATATTGACGATTTTTTTTAACTTAAATAGTCATATCAACAACAAATATCACCTTTTAAGTGAAAACAATAGATAACTACAATTATTTTATAAATTAGTAATTAAGCATGTGTAATGATTTTAACCATTGGTGCTCCATAAGAAATGGCGAGTCTTAATTCTCTGTTTTAGTGTAAATTCCTCTCTCTAAGAAGAATTTTACAAAAGTAGAACCTTGAATGGAGATATAACACTGAGCCATACATTTGAAAGAACTGATCAAGTCTGTTTGGCAACATCCATAAGACGTATATTAATTGAAAGAAAAGTAACAAATAACAGATCTGCAAGGTTCAGCTCTTTAAAAAATAGAAGTTGTGTCCAAAGTAACTTTTCGCGTAGTATCAAAATCTGGTCAGAATTTACTCATCAGGTCAAGATTTTGGGATATTTGAGGTTAAATGGCCAAGAAATGGCTTTTTGGCTATATTTAATGTTATTTATAGGAAATAACAAAAGTTTCAGCTCATTTCTGATTTTTAAAGCAATAGCTCTACCTTAAATCCAAAGACTTATGGGTATTATTATATTTCTTATACATAACCTTAAATATAGACTAAAAAAACATTTTTTTGGTCATTTAACCTCAAATATCTCAAAATCCTGAAGTGATGGGTAAACTCTGAGACCAGATTAGGATTCTACGCAAAAGTTTCCCAATTTGCAGACCTGTGTGATAGGCAACTGGATTCTTTTTAGACATTTGGGAATTACAAAACGTAAACACGGGAAGAATATCTACAAATGATTTATTCCAAATGGCCAACACAGTCCATGGGGCATGGATTCGTGATGATAGTTTAGATATGAACAGGATAGATTAGGTGTAACTTAAATTCTGAGACGATGCCACTATTTTGGCAAATGTAAATGTACAAAATCTTATTGTCAGTCAACGTTATTCGGTAATGTCTGGCAAAACTAATAAAATAGTATGAGTATGGAGACCACAGAAAATACAGTAAATACCCCGGACTCAAAATCGTAATTTCCAGTGTGGTTGTCCTCACATCTTTTCAACCTTATACGTACAATTTTTTGTGCTTGTACAGGGTGGGGCACATAAAAGTCCACCCCTTTATTTTGGTTAGTTTTGACATTTTGAAAAATTCCAAAACATTTTCCTACGTATTTTTGTCCGAAATTTTCAATTTTACTACGAAGAGTTTATTTTGACCTATATATACAGGGTAGATCAACAACAAGTATTTTATCTCTTACGGAACACTTTGTATATTTTTACACATTTCAAAAGAGAGCATCGATTTATGCATATACCTATCTCCTGAAAATTTTTGATTTCAAAAGTTGAAAATGTCAAAGATATTAGCAGTCAAAGTTCAAAAAGTGAAAACCTTAGAACTGAAATTTTATTTTGTTTTATTGAATAATTTTGTATGCATTTCTAATATTTGACACCTTACATATAATACTTTAATACCTACTCTAAAATATATAAATGTAATATGGAAGCCTCAATTTAAGGGGATGTATTATTATACTATACAGGGTGTTTCATGAGAAACTGTACATAGTCCAATGGTAGATAGGGCCCATCAAGGTTAGTAACAAACCACTATTTAAAATTATTTTAGCCAAGTATTTAGGGTTGTACAGGGTGATTTATGAATTTTTGCCAAAATTTGCTTTCGTTGCCTTTTAGAAACTAATTGTCCGATTCAATTTATTTTCGGTACACATTAAGTACGATCAAATACCAACAGTTCGCCATAATTACAAAACCAAAATTCCAGGTCCGTATTAGGAAAAATTTCATTTTATCTGTGCCCCCTAAAAAGTTCACCCTGTATATGTTTTTTTTAAATCTTATTAATGAAGTTTGAAAGTACATAAACTACCAACAAAAGTGGAATAGTTCGTTTTCTTGTCACACTTACAACAGATTCAAAATAAACACATTAAATTTAAACATTATCTTGTTAAAATTCAAACTTTCAGTAATTCAATGTTAGTTGTCAAAGTTCCTATCAGTTTAAGCTTCTAAGTAATTATAACTATTATTAGTTAAAAATAGTATGAAATACCAACAGTTAGTCGCAATCAGACAAGACTCCAGGACCGTATTAGGAAAAATCATCATCTCGTCGATTCCTCCCAAAATTTTCACCCTGTATATCTTATTCTTAACTTTACTTGCTATAATTTAAAAGTACATAAAGTATCAACAAGCAGTGTAGTGTGATCCACACTTTTCAATAATAATTACGAACGTCCAACTACCGACACATAAGTTGTGTAGTAATTAAAAGGTAATCTTGTACATTCTGTTCTAATTTGTAATGTAGAATATTTTCATGTTCAGTTCTAGTTTTAAGAAATGAACTTATTTTATTTAGTGTGCAGCTAAAGACATTTGTGCAGGATTTCTGCGAAAGTTTGTCAATTCTTTCTACAGTAGGAATATAATAGACTTTTTATCTACTGACACTGTTAACAAAAGGAGTAGGCGGCTTTGGCAATAGTTTGACAGGTATAATTGTTGATGAGGTATAACTTTTGTTTCTACGTTACTAATACCATTAGTCCAACTTGAGAGCAGCAATTAATAGACCGAATTGAATAGTATTGTAACGTAATAAGAAACTACCCGGACGTTATACGAAAATCTGTGGGACATTTAGTTAGTAGTAGGTAATAAAATGCCGTGAAGAGGGGGGGTTTACATTTTGAAAATAAGTTATAGATTTTTACTTTTTATTTTGTTAATATGTATTCGAGTATGTATTACTTTGTTTTGTTACGTTGTTTTGTATTCATGTTGCGTTTTTTATTTTGCTTGTTCTGTTCTGTTACTATTAAATTGTTTTAAAATTCTATGAGTATTATTTACAGACAGAATAGCTGCTCTAACTGAAACCAATTTATTGAAAATGTCAATTTTATCGAGATAAATTTTGTTGGTTGGTTTAAAACCTGTTGAAAGTGTAATAAGAAAACGGATCACACTACACTACTTATTGATACTTTATGTACTTTTAAATTATAGCAAGTAAAGTTAAGAATAAGATATACAGGGTGAAAATTTTAGGAGGAATCGACGAGATGATGATTTTTCCTAATACGGTCCTGGAGTCTTGTTGATTGCGACTATCTGTTCGTATTTCATACTATTTTTAACTAATAATAGTTATAATTACTTAGAAACTTAAACTGATAGGAACTTTGACAAATAACATTGAATTACTGAAAGTTTGAATTTTAACAAGATAATGTTTAAATTTAATGTGTTTATTTTGTACCTGTTGTAAGTGTGACAAGAAAACGAAGTATTCCACTTTTGTTGGTAGTTTATGTACTTTCAAACTACAGTAATAAGATTTAAAAAATATATATACAGGGTGAACTTTTTAGGGGGCACAGATAAAATGAAATTTTTCCTAATACGGACCTGGAATTTTGGTTTTGTAATTATGGCGAATTGTTGGTATTTGATAGTACTTAAAGTGTACCGAAAATAAATTGAATCGGACAATTAGTTTCTAAAAGGCAACGAAAGCAAATTTTGGTAAAAATTCATAAATCACCCTGTACAACCCTAAATACTTGGCTAAAATGATTTTAAATAGTGATTTGTTACTAACCTTGATGGGCCCTATCTACCATTGGACTATGTATAGTTCCTCATGAAACACCCTGTATAAAACAATAGTTTTTAGCAAATTAGGCTTTGAAACAAAAGTTATAAAACGTCATCTACCATTTTAGTTTGGCATAAATGTCAAGTTATTTGTTGTTTTGTGAATAGTTGCTAGTGATTATGTTATAAAAGACTGTTCAAAAATATATAGGTATAGTCTGTGTCATATCTATACAGCACATAAAAAGAGCCGGCTTGTTTGAAGTTTTTATGGGCATCAAACAAGCCGCCGGTTTTTTATGTGTCTTACAAAACTGAAGTCGACTCTAATGGGATATTCAGTTGAAGTGAGATGTCTAAATAAGTATTAGATATATTTCTTAAATGTAACAAAAATGTGCAAGCTGCAAGTTGATGACTTCCTAAATGCAACATATGGATTATGGATAGACACAAAGGCCCAATTCTATGGCCACCTAGTCCTGACCTCAATTCCTTGGATTTCTTTTTGCGGAAAATGTTGTTTAGGATTAATACATTTTTTACACTTACTTTGGTACGAGCTTTGGTATAATAATAACAATAAATTTTTCAATTCTAAAGATTTTGACTTTTTGAACTTTGCCTGCTAATAACTTTGACATCTTTAACTTCTGAACCCCAAAATTTTCAGGAGATATATAAATCGATGCTCTCTTTCAAAATATGTAAAAATATACAGAGTGTTCCATAAGAGATAACACACTTGTTGTTGACCTAACCTGTATACATAGGTCAAAATACACTCGTCGTAGTAAAATTGAAAATTTCGAGAAAAAATACGTAGGAAAATGTTTTGAAACTTTTCAAAATGTTAAAAATAACCAAAATAAAGGGGGTGGACTTTATGTGCCCCACCCAGTACACATAGTTTTGGCACCATATCTACTGTTCTCCGTGCTGTATATATTCCCTGTTTTTGCATAATTTTGCAAAATTAAGTACTAAAGAATTAATTTAGGAAAGATTCAATTACACTTCATATTTTTTATTAAGATTGTAAATACAAACTAAGAGCTCGATAAAGCAGAACATTTCCCGTTCCGCCTATGATCAAAGCGGAACACCAAACTGCTCTGTGTTACAAGTCGTAATGATTCAATTTGATTCGGAACGCCCAACAACCGTATCACAAAGAGATGCATGTTTAATAAACCATATACGCAACTAAATGACCTTTCTGTAAAAATCAATACTCTATTCCATTTTTAGCAAAAATAAAACACGATTGAATAGTCCAGCAAAATGCAACGACGCAGTCAGTCAGTAACAGCCATTTTTTGGTCGTAGCTATAAGAAAAACATGGTTATTTACCCTATAATAATTGTGTTTTCTTCGTATGAATAAATTATAATAAGTATATAGTCTGACGTAGTTTCGTTCTTAAAAAGGATACAAAGGATTACGATACTGCAGTTACGCCTACATTTTATTTCAGGTTTATATTTATTGTGAAGTTTTTACTTTAAAATGTTTAAACTGATGTACATATTTATCAGGAAAGGTTTAGCAACAATTTTGTCTTCTTGCTGAACTAGTTTCGCCGGTGAGCAAAAAGACGAAACAAAATTTACATAATTTTAAAATAATCGAGGTAAAATAATATTAATAATTGAGAAATAGGAAAAAATGTATGGGTTAAATTTCTTTGATTTTTGGTTCTTCCCAAGTAAGTAAATACAAAAGATGCTGCCTTTGTTCCTTACCAATAAATCCTCGCATGCCTACGCCTTAGAGCATAAAAGAGAAAGTGCATCGTAAAGAATTCATATGCATCTAACCTCTTATCGTAATGACAGGGCATTGATCTAACAACGTTAATACAATCCATAAAACATGATAATAAAAATAAATTATTTTGGAAAAGGCGATGGCCTTGAACTGTTATGTAACCATAATTAAGAGTGAAGCGCCGAACAAAACATTCAAAAACGAATTAAATCGCTCCATACCTATTAATTACAACAGTGTATAGTGTAGTATTTTCTAGCCGGTATGAAATGAAAATGTACGTATTCTTTGAGTAATGAAGCAACAACTAAACTGTTCGACAACTGAAACGGCCAACGTCAAGTTTTACAGAATTTTTGAAACTACTCAACCAATTTCGATTTATCTTTGGTCACAGGATGCTTCTGTATTGAGTATTGATATTTAGCACGTAAAATGAGGTTGAAAATAACGTAATACAAATTAATAGAAACCATTATATGTATGTATAGTTACAGTCAGCGTCAGTGAGTCAAAATTTTTATTTTCTTCTTGAAATCGAAAAAAGCGACATTGGGATTTCAACGGATATATGTTTCGACCTTACTGAATCCATAAAATACTGTATCTTAGAAAATGTATGTCGATCTGTTGTATACAGAATAACTTGAGTCCTCATAATCACTTCATAGGTTTTAGCCTGTTCAACGCCTGTCTTCTCCATGCCAGTTTATATGGACCTCGCTCCATGCCTCCCCTAGCTAGACTCTTTAAATCGCTATCTAAGTTGTGTGTATCTGCTAGTCGATGAGCCGAGATGGATAAACTCACTGATCCATTCGATATCATGATCATCTATATTTAGGTTTCTATTTTGGGGGTATATAATATTGGCATTTCTGGTATTGCTAGGCCTTTTAATGTGATCGTCTAGTTATAAAATGGTGGGACCCAAAATACGTTGTGTTTGTACCCTCTTTACTTAGATTAAAGCTTGTCTGATATTTAATAAGAAGTTAATTTAATTTCTGACAGAAAACGATTAATGAATGAATACTCTCGCAATGGTTAAACAGATTTATTTTTATTTAGAGACAACTGTGGCAAATGATTAATATACAATATGTTCAGATGTGCAAATGGCAAAACTTTGCCATTGGCGAAGAGAAACCTCCCTTGTAATGTTTCGTTGGATGACCAGTGTCCAGAGCGACTGATAAGTAAAACAGGCTCCGCTTCTTAATTACCAGGCCATTGTCGCTGATAGTCTCACTATGAAATCTTTATGTGTTATGCGACATACTCGTTGAAAGAAACAACAGTTTCTTAATTTATTGTTGTGGTAGGGACAACCGTCCCTAATTTATTGACGTTGTGAATACCCCCCATCAGTAGGTAACCAAGGTAAATACATTACCAATCGTAGATTATGATAGGTGTACGTAGACCACAAGTAAAATAGCGAAAATGTACAGATACTGTTACCATAAATACATCAAACGGAATACCACCGTAATTATCACTAAAGGAGGCTCGTGGTTAATCCAAAGAGTCAGTAATAGCCAGACGGCATATTTCCAAAGCGCTTGAGGCTTGTAATACAGCAAAATTTGATTTTATACAGTAGAGGCGACGTTGGATAGTAGAAGGGGAAGCGCGAAAGGCGTTGGCTCACGACAGCGTCTTGTCACAACAGAGTTTAAAGGCCGCCTCCTTAATAGGGATTTTACCAAGAAGCGTGATAGGCGTCACAATGGAGGCTAAAGGCAATTTCCTAGATAGAGGTTTTGGGTGTCGTGTTTATATGATTTTTCCGCGAGTTTTTCCCTATAACTTCTTACGTATTTCTACGAGCACCGGTTCCAGAAGTTGTAGTCGGTACTGAATCATGACCTTAACCTAGGCGCTACATAGCGACTAGTTTCATGTGACGACCGATTTTAAGGCTTCGAATTGAGCGTATATTTTGAGCGTATATTAGGTTGCCTAATATTTATTGAAATTGATTCAAAATACGACTTACTATTTGGTAAATAACTCCTTTATAAATATAAAATAGAAAAATACCATATGTCCAGCTTAATAACAGAAGATACTACCACCTAATGAAACAATGCTTTTATCTTTAAAGTACAAGATTGTCCCGAGAAAAATTATTGAAGTTCTCCTATTTATGTAATTCGCGAAATCATAATTTTTAACTACACAAAGTAATCAATTTCAATAAAATATGATTCATAAGATACTCTCAACACTTCAGTAAAAGTCATTTTGTGAAGTGTATTTTACTGAATAGATTTTACTAATAAATGGATGAATCATCACAATATTTTAGCAAATTGTTCAACATATAATAAATCGCTGAGAGAGGGCGATATTTCTTCTTACAATGGAACCGAGAATTTATGAAATTTAATTATACAGAAAAAGCAGTGAAATATCGAATAACAAAATAAAGTATATAAACTTATTTGTCACTATGTCTAGCCAGGTTGATGTAGTAGATATTTAGGTATTTTATCATTCTTGTAATATTCTTACTTAGTTATTAGCATAATTTATGTTGTCAGCATGAAAAATATTCTACCTAAAATGCTTCAGAAAAATTAGGAAATATTTTATTAACTAAAATATTGTAATTATTGTTTATGTTGTGGTTGCCTGGTCACTGCGCACATTTTATTGTAATGAAAACCCTTACATTGCAATTTTAAATTCGACTTCCACTACCATTAAACTACCAAAACCAAAGCCAAACTTTTACGTTTTACCGTGAGCGAACAGTTTACTTGTATAACCAATCACGGGACAGGAAATTTGTATTCAACCAATAAGCATTAGTTGTTAATAACCATGTTCCAGTCCATTTGCAACGCAAAAATATGCCTCAAATCACATTTGTTTATTCGTTGGGAGAAATAGAAAGAATAAAACGTCGGGTCGTAAGCAGGTAAAATTCCTGCATTCAAGGTCAACTTTACAACTCTTTACTAATAAAACGCGCTATTGCCAAATCGGTTAGAGTAAATATCGTTTCCACATTACACATTCTAAAAAATTTCTTTTTGCGATTTTTTTCGTAATATTTCCTTTTCTTTCTAATTACAAGTTATCATTTTAATTAGTATTCAATTTTTAAAATCAAATAATTACGATATTACTATCACCCAGTGGCGCTATATTTTATTATTTATAATATACCATATACCTAATTATATACAGCGTGTCCCACTTTTAATGGCCCCCCCTTCACAACTCAGTTATTAGTTATCCGATTTTAACCAAATTTGGATCGGTGTCAATGGCCTTTGGTGTGATCTTTTTGAATTAAACAAAATTTATTTTTGTCAGTAGCGTGCATTTTTATTAAGAAAAAAGGGGTCGCTTTTTCGAGAAGTCATATTAGGCATTTTTTTACAGAAAAACTAATACAATATTATTAATCAGCATGCTTTAGAACCCCCATGCCGAAAATTTCACAACATTTTGATTAAGGGTTTCCGAATAACGGGCCCAGTAAAAATACATTTTTTGAATCGTAAATAATTGACAGCTTGAAAACGGTTTGCGTTTTGAAAAAATGTCTTTCTTCATTTTCAATTTAAATTGATTTACTCTTTCTCCCCATGCCTTCAAAAGTTCCAAAAGCTGCAAGCGAAAATTTTTCATTGGACGATAAAAAATATTTTAACCGGTCCTCTATTATTTGGGCATTAAGTGATAAAAAATGATCTTGTGTGATAATAGATCAATTTTATACCGAAAGAAAAAAGGTTGCTCTGAAATTAAATTAAACTATTTGTATGAATAGCCAGTGGAGAGGAGTGGTGTGGACTGTATAAATAAACTTTGGTTTCTGCTTTTAACTGGTACACTTCTTTATTCTTCTAAACATCCCAGAATAATGCATATTAACTTAACACGATACTTCGATACATTAAACATAAAAGAAAAACAAGTTGAACAACAGGTTGCAATACACGATACGTCGTAGGGACTCTATATAATACTGAATTGCGCTCGAGACCAACTTTCACCCGCTACACGATTCTACTTCGCGCATGCTACCCAGTCAAAAGGCGCACTGGCATTCGACCGCCCTTTTTTCAAACGTACAATTCTTTACACTATTTTTCGAAAAATAAACCGGTATCAAGTTAATTATTTACGACTGCGGCATTTCAAACTTTTGAGTACATGATGTGATAGAGTAAATCAGTTTAAAGTGAAAATGACGTATGACTTTTTTTCGAAACAAACCGTTTTCAAGTTATCAGTTATTTACGACTGAAAAAATGTATTTTCACTGGGCCCGTTATTCGGAAACCCTTAATCAAAATGTAGTAAAATTTTGAACATAGGGGTTCCAAAGCATGCTGATTAATAATATTGCATTAGTTTTTCTGTAAAAAATGCCTAATATGACTTCTCGAAAAAGTGACCCCGTTTTTCTTAATAAAAATGCACGCCACTGGCAAAAATAAGTTTTGTTTAATTCAAAAAGATCACACCAAAGGCCGTTGATAGTAACCCAAATTTGGTTGAAATCGGATAACTAATAACTGAGTTGTGAAGGGGGGGCCATTAAAAGTGGGACACGCTGTATACAACTAAAAAAATGAGACTATCTTTATATTTGCCTATGCAAATAAATCGTATAAATTTATGATTTCTTTGACAAGAGGGAGTTTTTCTTGCATCTGGCAATGCTGCTGCGGGTCTAGTAATCCTCTGATTTTACAAGCATTGGTACACTACTAAGTGCCTTAAACTCAAACTCTACATTCCTAAGCTATTGCAAAGCAACTATAGTCAACTTTTAACCCTTTTCGAATCGAGTTATTTAAAATATAGTGTATTAGAAATAACCGAAATCTACTATGCAATTAATTAGCGAGACTGAAATAAAATAAGATAAATTTATGAAAAATGCTCGTAATAAGGAAACCCAGGGTTGGAATGTCTCACTAGTACCATTTCTTCTGCAGCCCTTTTCAATGCTGGTGTCTAAAACCTGCCTATGATATTACAGTAAATCGGCACTTTTCGCGTAACTGATTAACTGAAAACAACGAAGTTAAGAAACACCCAGATTTCGGATTCTTAAAGAAGAAATATATCTTGATATTTGATATAAAGCTCATATTTGCTGATGAGCCTACTTTTACCCATTGCTACGATCAAGCTTTGTCGTCTGAACACAAAAAATTCCCACTGAATATTAAAGAGACAAATTCATCATCCTCGAAAATTGAATTGGTCTGATTTTATTAGTGAGAGCCTGCTGGATTTTTTTGAAGCAGATTTCACAACTGCACGATATCTTGATTATTTGGCGGATAATCTCATTCCTGTTTAGTCGCAGATATTGCCTAATAAAATTGATCCCAATTGTTTCCTTGAACAAATATGGAGCTAGTAGGATGAAGCACCACTCAATTTCTAAAAGAGTGGGTGATAATAGAAGCCAGAAAGATACCAGCATGTATCCAACATTTCTATGAGAGACTTGGTTACAAATTACAGTGGTTTAACAACCAACTATTATGAATGCAATATTTATTACTTTAAGCTGCCTATGCATGTAACTTTTTTAAAATATAAAAAATCATCTATTTTTCAATTATTCAATGAAACAACTATTGATTTGAATTCGCCTTGTGAAAAACTTCCAAATAAGGTCATTCGTTTATATAGGTACTTTCGTTTAAAGAAATCGGTGATTATGTCATTATTCCCAAAACTGATTGAAAAAAAAACATACCATATAAATTGGTCAATCGCCAAATCCAAAGCCAAGGTTGTCTGGGAGAGGACTACACATTTTGAAAAAAATAGATATACAGCAACACCCACTAGCCATAGAATGGTTGACAAAAAAACAATTTATTCGAGTAAGTATTTTACTTTCTCGATGCAGAAAGATGAATTTTATTCCTTGCGCAAAGGCCGGTATACGTATACTTATGAGCTAACGAAAATGTGATTAAAGTTGAGTGACCATAAAGTGATTATAAATAAATAATTTGCATTCCAATACCTCATCATTTTACAAGCAATTAAATATTTGTATAGAACATTGTTAAAGAAAACCACAGTCGAAATTGTAAAAATATACAATGCACTTGTGTAAGAAGTAATTTAAATTAACCATACGTTTCATTAGATATAAAAATAAGTGCCTACATAATAACTACTATGAGAGATTTTCAAAATAATTTTTGCTATATCAAAGAAAATATTGGCAAAAAATAAGGATTTACACTCGAGAACATTTTTTATAATAATAATTATATTATAAGAAACTAATGATCAATGGATTTAGGTAAATACTGAAATAACTGTAACGCATAACAAAGACAACAAACTCATTGGTTCTGATGATCTGAAAAAAAATTAGGTATTGTTTATAATTATTTATTTAACTGTTTTTGCATCACTGTCAGTGCTTTCTCTTATAATTATGACGTACCTACCCGATTTCAAACGGACTTCTTCTAGACTTTCAATTGCCAATACATTGTGCGATTGTTATGCACCGACTAATCTAGTTCATTCATAACTCTATTCTGATCTGCAAACATTTTTTCTGATATAAAACTAAACGCAGAAATAAAGTTCAAAATGAAAATTTTTTAAAATTTAGTTTATTTTGGGTATAAATATAATGTTTACCAAATTAAACTCTGAACCCCTAGTACTGTACTTCAAAAAAAAATAATGAATACCAAAAACACTTGTGCGATACCAAATAATGATGGTTCGAAAAATGAAATTTGTGTCAGTAAAATAACAACTGTTCCTATTATTTTACTATTGCTTGTATTTAAATACTGGTTCTACAAATTTTACTAAATGTTCACCAAATTTAGAACACCAAGTTACGCGACTTATTGCCAAAATCAATATTTCCTTTTTTAATTATTTTAAGCACTGTCAAAAAAAGTATTGACTGATTTTTATGTCATGATTAGTATAATTGATCCACGACCACTATATTAGGAAGGTTTAATACGTCTGTTTTCCGTGGATTAAAGGCCTCTATAATACACTACTGGATTAGAATTCATAATACCATGCTTCTATTTTTTTGCCCAAAATCAAAAGCTTCTTAGTCAAATTAAACTTGTCAAATCTGACGTTTTTCAAAATCAAAATTTTTCACCTGCTCTCATACGGCTTTCACGCTCCTAATTTGGCCGTGGTCGTGAATAAAACGTTGAATTACATTCGGGGTCTCGGGAATTAACAGCCTTCAATCCACTCGAAAAAATGTGACTCTCGGCTGCGCCTCGAGTGCACATTTTTTCTCGTAGATTAAAGGCTTGTTAATCCCTTATATAATTAATAACTAAAAACTTTAACACAATAATAATTAAAAGTTTAGTTTTCATTGTTCAATGTTATTAATTTTTATTTACTTTAGTTAGTTATAGTCATTATTTCAGTTCCAAATATCATAAGAAATAACATCCTGTTTTAAAAATATACATATAGCCTTATGTTTGGCAAATATCTGATCATTGAATTAAAATAAGATAATAATAATAATAATAATAATCGTCTTTATTACAAAAGTACATACGTGGTGGTTAGAACAAGTGGCGAAGTTTAGCTTGAAGCTACTCTTACACTTAACCACTTGTACTAATTATAAATAAGAGATGTAAGCTAGTTAACTACAGAAAACAAATACAAAAAACAAATGAGCATAAATATGAGTATACAAATTAGGTAGGCACATTACAAAAATTAGGAAATAAAAGAGATTGTTTTTTAACAAATCATGTAAATGAAGCTAAAAGTTGGGCTTTAATGCATTTTCTAAAACGATAAAACGACATTTCTTTGAAAGTACTGTCAATATTATTGTACAAAGTGGCGGCATTATATGTAAAACTACGATAAAATAAAGCTGTTGAATGCTGTGGTATAGTAATCAAATATGGTTTTCTAATAGTACGGTCATGAACATTATATCTGTGAATTAATTTTACACGCAAGTATATCGGCGTTGATGTGATAATAAGTCGGTGAATAAATACAAGAAAATGATATTCAACTAATTTATTTATTTTTAACCATTTTAATTCAGATATTTTCGCTGATATATGATCAAATTTTCGAAGATTACAAACAAATCGTGCACACATGTTCTGAGATGCCTGAATTCTATTTTTGGTGATCTGATCTAAACAGGGATAGTACATAATGTTACAATAATTAAATAACGGAATAACTAACGATTCACAGAGTTTTTTTCGGAGTTTAAAATTAAAAATACATTTATTTGCATAAAGTATTTTTAAACGAACATATACTTTTTGTAACAAGTTCTTTACATGACTAACAAATCTTAATTTTTCATCAATAATGACACCGAGATTGCGGGCTTGATTAGAAATTGAAATATTCTCAGAGTTAATTTTGATATCAAGGTGTGATTTAATACGGTCTCTTTTATTATCTGAACAAAAAAGTAACAAAGTAGATTTTTTTAGGATTGATTCTCAGATTGTGTTCCACAGAAAAAGTCTTTATTTATGTTATCATTAGCCTGTAGTATTTCTTCAGAGGTAAAGTAGTGGAGTATTTGCGTATCATCTGCATAAGATTATAGATATGAGGTTTGCAGTATTTTAGATATATCAGATATGTAAATGAGAAATAATAGTGGCCCAAGAATAGAGCCTTGAGGTACTCCCGAAACAATTGGTTTGAGGCTAGATGTCATTCCCCCTAGTGATACCACCTGATGTCGATTATGAAGATAAGAAGTAAAGAAGTTAATAGCTACTTCGTTGAAGCCATAATATTTCAATTTAGAACACATCAACCTATGATTGATTTTATCAAACGCCTTAGAATAATCTAAGGATACTAAGATTACACATAATTTTTTATCTAACGCTCTTATAATGTTGTCACTAAGATTTAAAAGCGCAGTGGTAGTACTATGCAATTTACGAAAACCAGACTGACTTATGGGAATAATATTATTTACTGTCAAATATTCGCATACTTGTATATGAACAATTTTTTCCAACAATTTAGAAAATACAGGCAACAAACTAATAGGACGTAAATCAGTTAATTCTACAGGATTATTTACTTTCGGAATCGGACTTACTACTGCTTGTTTCCATAGCTCTGGAACATAACCAGTCTCCAGACAGAGATTTATTATATGGGTAATATGGACCAATATAACAGGCAAACATAATTTTAACATGGTAAGAGAAATCCCATCAAACCCAGAAGCATTAGATTTTAATTCCTTAATTACAGATGAAATAACATAAGGGTCAACAGCTTTTAATGAAAAATGTATGTCAGGATTATTTAAAGCACATACTCTCATAAAAGTTAATCGTATTATCACATAGATTGTTAGTTTCAAAAACCGAAATAAAATAATCATTAATTTCACAAGGATCTTTTAATGACGGTGGTAATTCAATTTTAGGTGAAAAACCTATATTAAACTTTTTTAAACCTGCCCATAATTTTTTTTGATATTTTTCATTATCAAGATTTGCAAGATATGCTGCTTTTTCGCGTCTTATAGAAGCGAGAGCGTAGTTCCGTTTTTTTTTAAAATTACTCAGATTTTCAGGAGTTTTATTCATTTTATAAATTTTCTTTGATGTATCTCTTTCTTTCATAATTAACATTAATGGATAAGTCAACCAAGGCGCATGAGGTTTATTTACACGTACTGTTTTTAGAGGTGCATGTTTATCGAACAAAGATATAATATTAGTGGTAAGAAATTCAACTTTTTCATCAATATTACGTAAATATAAGAGATTACTCCAATTAACTGAAAGTAGATCAGCATAAAATAAGTCATCATCAAATCGCTTAAAGTCACGAAAAGTGACATATTTCAATTGCTTTTTGCAACTTATTACTTTCAACTTACAATAAACTAACTTATGATCTGAAATATTTGCATCAATTGTGTCAGATTCGACAACAATTTCAGGACAATTTATAAAAATAGGATCTAATAGCGTCGAAGAATGTGACGTTAATCTCGTGGGGCTATCTATCAATTGACTAAAACCGTGAAAATCAAAACATTTTGTTAATGGATTATCAATAGCTAACAAATTAATATTTAAATCCCCAACTACAATTACATTATCATACTTGGTTAATAAAATAGGTAACGCATTGTCAATTGCTGAGATACTTTGGTGAACATTTACATTCGGAGGTCTATAAAATACACCGAAGACAAACGATTTATTAAAAATGTTTACCTTAATCCACAATTATTCCAGTTCATTATTATTACCCAAATCATTTCAAGTACTTCAGTATCAAAATGTGACCTAACAAAAAAACCAACACCACCCCCACGACTTTGGCGATCCTTTCGAAAAAAATTATACTCGTGAAATTTGATATTTTCAGTAGGTAATTCATTTGATAGCCATGTTTCAGAACAGCGAAAATATCAAAATTGTCTTCAGTTATAATTTAATGTTTTGCAAATCAATAAAACCTGTGAAAATTGAACGTATTTACATTCAAATGCCCTATCTTAAGATTTTGTGTTTTTGATTTATTCCCCATAATCAATTTTAGATATTAATGGCTCAACTTTTAATTTATAAACTGAACAAGATGGATCTTTAGCTGAATGATTTGTAGGTAAATTACTTTTATGTAAGTATTTTGTTAAAATCTTCACTGTTTATATTAAAACCATATTCAGGTTTACAATTTTTAATTTTATGAGGGACAGCACATACTGGACATGTTACATTATTAGTACATACTGATTTTTGATGTGAATATCTTGAACAATTGAGCAACGTGACACAACACAGTAATCAGCAACAGCACACTTACTCCATCCAATGTACACTGACGAATTTTTACTACATATCATTGACTTACGAACAGCGGGAGATACTTGCAGAACTAAATTTGCCGAATATTTTTTCTCAATTTTGGTTATAAATTTAAAATCTTCAAGAGAACAATTGATATTATTACGATTAACCATATCACTTATGAAATCTTCATCAAGAACAAAATTTTTGTCAACACCCGAAATAATAATTCTTGGATTTAATCTTATTGGTTCAGTCACTGAAAATTTATTTCCAAGAGTATTCACTAATTTAGATTTTAACTCCATCAAAGATGTCTTATTTTACTAAGAGTCCATTTTTTATTAATTTGGTGTTACTAATTTCAACATTATTTAGTTCAGATGGTCGAATTTTAGCTTTAACCTCCTTTTCTATATCCATATTGTTTTTATTTTCAGATTTAATTATTAACATTGTTGATTCTTTTTTGTCTTTATTTATGAGTTTTTTAACAGTCTCACTATAAGAAGTAGGTAACATTGTTCGAATTCCATTTGATGACTCGGTATTTACACTTCTGTTTTTAAGTTCATCTAACTTTTCTTTCTGGAGAACATTAATATAATTTTGATCACTTACAATTTTTTTTAAGAGCTCAATTTCCCTCTTCATTGATTCATTTTCTTTTAACAATTCCTGGACGTCGACAGCACTTTTAGGTACATCCAGAGATTATGAAGACTCTAGATAGTTACCGTCAATGTATTTACTGGACGCGGCAAAAATGGATGCAGAACTCAAGTAATTTGGAAGCAGGCCACCGAAACTTAGACTGGTGCCGATGATATTCATTCATAATGTGTTACGCACATTATGAACGAACATCATCTGCGCCAATCTAAGTTTCGGTGGCCTGCTTCCAAATTACTTGAGTTCTGCATCCATTTTTGCCGCGTCCAGTAAATACATTGACGGTAACTATCTAGAGTCTTCATAATCTCTGGCTGGTACATCTAAAGATTTGCCACTGCAATTTTTACATTGCCAATTAAGTCAATCTGTTTTAAATATTTTCGCAATTTGTTCAAAGCACTTACCGTGCATAGAACAATTACAATTACTACATTTAACACCACCTGATCTTATTTGCAATTTACATATTTCACATTTTTCTTTTTCGTCGACTTAGAGTCACTTTCGTCGTCCGACGTTGCCGCCATATCAAACGACAAAGATATTGTCTAAAATTTGGTGAACATTTATTTTTGAGAATAAAAAAGTTTTTTTTATTGGTAAATAATATAAGAAAATGACGAGAAGTCAATATCTGGTTATCACTTTAAGATTATATAATAATATGGTCTAATACCTATTTGGTGAGCATTTAATATTTTTGGGAAACGAAAGTACTTTTTTGTGTGCATACTATACTGTGCATATTTTCATTAAATTTGGTAGGCTGTTAAATACGACCCGTTTATTTTCCCACCTGATACAGAACGCAGTTCCGTTCGATAATGAATTATGTATATTTCTGCATTATACTTAGACGACACATGTGAATACTTATACATGTAGGATGTCATTTAGGATTACACATTTACAAAATGTATCTGCTACATATATTCACAGTAGTTAATAATACACCATTGCAATTTTGTGACGGATCCAATTACTTATCCGCTTATGAATGAGTTAAAACCTTAAGGTATGTACTATTGCTACTTATATTGTCAGATGAATTAAATCCGCTATAATGAGTAATATTTATTATCTGCAGAATGCTTTTAAAAATTCTGGATTTAATTCTGGAAGGATCACGCATAATTTGAATATGAAAAAGTTACAGCTCATTTTCTCTTCTTATTATGTATAGTCTGCACTTGTAGAGGATGTTCGAAATTATAGGTCATTTTCTTAAAGAGCAGGTACCCAATTTTTTAAATTTATTATATTATTATTATTTTTGCAACACTTTCTTTCATTTACAATTTTTGATGTCCCTAACAATTTAGAATCTACCCATAGGATATTGAATTCCAACACCTTGTTGTTGTGATTGATAACATTTAAATCACGGAATACCCAATACTGTGTAAAACATGCAAATTATAAAAGTTTACGAGTAGCTACACTTCCATTGCATATAAAGTAGAAAAATGTTAAATTGTTGGCCACCACCCAACTGTGGGTTGGGTGGTGGCCAATAATTTAAACAACTATTTTTTTACATGAACCCACCTCATTTGATTACATGATGAATACCCACTTTTGAGAATTGCGATTTGCTGTAACAAAGTGTATGTTGAATCTTATCGCGTTTCCCTCAAGACCACAGTTTTGTCCATGTCTTATCAATATTCGATAAATGTAAACAATGGCCAAACGAATCATTTTGTGATAACTTTACTTTATGCAATAGTAGGTAATACTTACAAACATAAAACAAACGATAGATTTAAAAAGTCAGGTGTACTCAGAATATTTTTAAAATAGGCCAAATATGAAAATATTTCTTTTTTATCTACTGATATTATTACTAATATTTTCACGAGTATTTTCATGTCAATTAGGTTTTTTATAAAACGCATTCTAAATGTTTGCCATTTAGAAATAACAATAAGTACAAAGAAAATTATGAAACCAAACAATTTCACGTTTGTGATTATTAGGAGATACACATTAATTAGACAACTTTATGCTTTTGCACAAAGTTTTGTAAACCGTAACTTTAACTTTTACGTATCCCTGACACTAATATAAACAGAAAAACAGTGAATACTTTTATTTTACCAATAATAAATTATTTTATTACCTGTATTATGCAACTTAGAGTAGTGAGTAGTAATTCCAAATCTCCACTTACATTTTTTTAGAGAATGAATAAAAATAATGTATTTAACGTATCATAAAATTTTTACGGTCAATACTTTTCTTGTTTCTTACGTTTAATCGTTACATAAGTTTTAAAGTTTATAACGAATGTAAACAGTTGTAGAGTCATATTAAAAAATTATACCTGATATGATTGATGCACTGAAAATTGAACAAGAGGAAATATTTTAATCATGTTAAGAGACAGGATAAAAAATGTTAGAAATAATCGTACTAAAGAAACACAAAACATAGTTGGGAAATTGTTTAAATGTTAATTGTGGCATTTCATAAATTATTTCTCTTCCTTTTCTTTTTTGGTATTTATTACCATATTTCTTGAGAGTTGGGAAATGTAAAAAAAAATCCACGGCTGTTTCAGGTTTGATTTGACTATATCATTGATTAAAGAATGAAGAAGATAAGATACGCAATGCAAATGGTAAAATGCGATGCCAAGTCTGGCCGCGAGATTATCAGTCAGTTGTTGACATTCTTGTGAATTGTATGCTTTGTCGTGTCTGGTTTTATATGCAGGGTGTTTCATGACGAACTGTACATACTTCTAAGGATGATAGAGGATCCCTTGACTATTCACGAATGGGTATAGAAATTTATCTGTTGCGCTTAATTACTGAGATACAGGGTGATAAACTACTTATGGCCAATATTTTTTTAGGCCAAAACTTCCTCACTATTTATCACAATTTTTTCAAATTTTATACCATTTGTGTACTTATCACAGTTGGTGACAGTTGATATAATGCCGTTTTTAATATTTAAAAATTTCAGGACCGGACTTTTTTAATTCGAGTTCTTTTATTTCTGTATAGAAAGTCACCCTGTATAATATTTTTTTTATATTATATGGGAAATTATAAAAGTCCATACATCAGTAAACAAAAGCATGTGAACAGATTTTTTATCGCACCTTTATTGATTTTTAACAAGCGATTGAATTTGGCGAAATGGAGAAATAATAGATAAAAAATTATAATTTGCATAACTAAAATTATCTAAATAAGAAATAAATGTGTATAGCCTTAGTATCTATGTATTTATTATCTAAAATAAATCTTTAACGTAAGTTCCTTTTAATAATAATTTACAAATATTTACACCAAAATTTCAAAATGAAAACCGCCAGCTTCTCTACATTTTTGTTGCCGCACCCTCTACTTTGTTTTTTCAAATACAGACCCGATATTGTTTTTTCTTAATTTATTAGTATGTATTTTTCATCATGATTTCAACGATATATTTTAGTTAAACAAATTATAATTTTTTATATTTTATTTCCCCATTTCGCCAAATTCAATCGCTTGATTCGCTTGTAAAAAAATCAATAAAGGTGCGACAAAAAATCTGTTCACATGCTTTTGTTTACTGATGTATGGACTTTCCATATAATTTGAAACTAATATTATACAGGGTGATTTTCAATACAGAAATAAAAAAACTTGAGTTAAAAGAGTCCGGCCCTGGAATTTTTAATTATTAGATTAATTTTAGATAATTAATACATAGATACTAAGGTTATACACATTTATTTCTTATTTAGATAATTTAGTTAGGCAAATTATAATTTTTTATTTTTCATTTCCCCATTTCGCCAAATTCAATAGCTTGTAAAAAAATTAATAAAAGTGCGACAAAAAATCTGTTCACATGCTTTTGTTTACTGATGTATGGACTTTCCATATAATTTGAAACTAATATTATACAGGGTGATTTTCAATACAGAAATAAAAAAACTTGAGTTAAAAGAGTCCGGCCCTGGAATTTTTAATTATTAGATTAATTTTAGATAATTAATACATAGATACTAAGGTTATACACATTTATTTCTTATTTAGATAATTTAGTTAGGCAAATTATAATTTTTTATTTTTCATTTCCCCATTTCGCCAAATTCAATAGCTTGTAAAAAAATTAATAAAAGTGCGACAAAAAATCTGTTCACATGCTTTTGTTTACTGATGTATGGACTTTTATAATTTTCCATATCGTTCCATATAATTTGAAAAAAATATTATACAGGGTGATTTTGTCTACAGAAATGAAAAAACTTGAATTAAAAAAGTCCGGTCCTGGAATTTTTAAATATTAAAAACAGCATTATATCAACTGTGATAAGGACACAAATTGTGTAAAATTTGAATAAATTGTGATAAATAGTAAGGAAGTTCTGGCCAAAAGAAATATTGGCCATAAGTAGTTTATCACCCTGTATCTCAGTAATTAAGTGCAACAAACAAATTTCTATACCCATTCGTGAATAGTCAAGAGATCCTCTATCATGCTTAGAAGTATGTACAGTTCGTCATGAAACAATCTGTATATTATAAAAATTTAATGATCAGATTAATTTTAGATTAAAATTATTAACTTAGTATGTTCTCTCTGCCAGCTGTTTCTCAACGTTTGTTTGACTTTTAACTGTCACATAATTTTAAACTAAAATCAATCTGAACATTAAATTCTTATTACCACTAGATTATAAATGATATAAACGAGGATATAAAACCAGAAAACACACAGTTTTATCAAAAGCATACTACGTGAGTCACAGGAATGCCATCAACTGACTGATAATCTCGCGGCCAGAATTAACCTCGCATTTTACCATTTGCATTGCATATCTTCATCATTCCTTAATCAACAAAAAAATATTTATTTTATGATATCTCGAAACCAAAACATTGGATTCAACTCTTTTTGATGTAAGGAAAATTTTGAAAATATCCTAGCCCAGAAACTAGGAAACATCAGTAAAATTTTACAAAAGTTGGCATACCTCTCAGTACCAATATGCGTTATTTTATGATTATACAAAATAACAATTAAGTTATTGACGTAGAAACTTAGAAGTGCGATGGGTACATATTTCCAACTTCAACTGTATTTGCCATGCATTTTTGGAACAAACGTAAATAAACAAGTTTCGAAAACTAAACCGTGTTGATTAGATTATTGTCATAAGGAGCCTATTATAGCAGGTTCCTAACTGTATTATTGTTAACGAGTATGTACTATGTGTATTTTACACATGTTTACATTTATACTATTGACAAGTATCTTTGTAACTGTAAAATTATGATTATCATTTTGAATTACTTAACGAATACATGAATAGTAAATATGTTACAAGTAAATTCAGTACTAGCGATCATCATTCTAGTTTTTA
The DNA here is from genome assembly GCA_963680705.1 of Rhagium mordax. Lineage (NCBI taxonomy): Eukaryota > Metazoa > Arthropoda > Insecta > Coleoptera > Cerambycidae > Rhagium > Rhagium mordax. The sequence goes on from OY796662.1 coordinate 41,832,214, forward strand.
TTTGAAGGAGGGTGGAAACAAATTACCGTTTTTAAAACCAGTTAAAAAATGTATTTACTCTTAACATTTTCATTCATTTTTCAAAAACGTATAGGTATTCCTACCAGTTTTAAAATTGTTATAAAAATTGCCATTACAAGTTATTCTATTTTAGCAAATATTACCCCAATATTTATATGGAATTTTTCCATAACTTTCAAAACAATTTACAATAATTTTAAATTTGCGATTGAGGAAATGCAAAATCGATGAAAACATCTACATTGCCTTTATCTATGTTTATTATTTTTTATAAATAAATAAATAAATATTTTTTATTAATCATAACAGCAAAGACTAAGTTCTTTTCGGCTGAGAATCCATCTACCCAACTTCTCATATGTGATATATTGATAATGAATTATCATCATGTTAAAAAAAAAAATCGTTAAAATTACTGTAAACTTCGGCGATGTCAATTCTCATTTTTCATCTTCGTGAGCAACATAATTACAAGTACTTCTGTCCACTGCCCATTCGAAACAGTTCTACTATTTTTTCACTGTATGTCTCATAAATTGTTCACAAATTAACCCAATTTCACACACTGTAAGACTATAACAAACCTGATATATTAGCGACACAGTGACACATGACATTCGAAAATTGTTCTAGTTAAAACGAGGTAAATACCAAACTGTCATCCAATAGCTTAGAATGTATATCTTTTAGGGGCATCTAATAAAAATAATGGTAATATCTAACAAACTTCCATAAAACCGAGAAACGTCATGACGTAGATTACGAAATTAAATTCACATTCACACACTAAAATTCGTGAATTATTATTGTGTTATAATTTCTTTATTTTATATCTTCAAACGGCCTCGTCTGTATTTATTAAATGTATGCATGTATTATATTTTTGTTTTTACTTCCTTATTACCTACATATTTTACAATATGTATAAGAGCTTCCTACCTGATTTCAAATCAAAATAACATGATTCAAGTACGGTATGTTAAGTTTAATCGTATTAAAATATGTATAGTTTATTTACCAGAAAATATTTAATTGAAAAGAATCCTTTATAAAAAGAATACAAATAAAAGAAGTAGTAACGAAGAGCAAAATGCCTATATAAGCAAATTAAATACACAAATTTTATGGATCTATTTAGATTTTAGAAACTCTCCAAGAAAATAGAACACATATTGATTAAATAATATTTAAGCTGATTTTTAAATGAACGAATTTTTTAGACAAATTTTAAATATTCTGGAAAGGCATTGAAGTATTTAATAGTATTTATAGTAAGAGCCCTTTTCATAAATGCTGTGGTAAGGAATTGGAATTTCCAATTCAGATCCATATCTTATTGACATTAATTGGTTCATTAAGTATGTACAATAAATTTAACAGACGATTATTTGAGTGATTTTAAGACAGAAAGTTCATATAAACATGGGTCCGAAAATGAAAATGCTTCGTTTTCAAGATACAGGGGTTAAACTTTTTAAAAAAATGTGGTTTTTCGTAAATATCTTGAATATCCGTTACCCAAATTTGTTGTAATTTTGCAATGTTATTTGCAGTATTAAGGGGCTAATTACGCACTAACTTGATAAAATTTATTAAGTCCAGTGGCGTCCCTAGCGGCACCTTAACAAATATTTTTGACAAAAAAATGTACGCCACTGACTATTTTGTAATTTTTATATTTTTTTTGGGTTAAGCAACTAAAAATACAACGTTTATGTCTCTTGCATTTTTTCGGATCTTGCTTAGTTTTCGAGACAAAAAATTAAATTCAATTAATTGCATATCCCTGGACCACACAAGAAACATGGTGAAACGTATCTCTTGGACATTACCATTTTTTATAATTTTTTATTAATAATATGTAACAACAACAACAAATAAACACTAATTTAAATACATTTCTTAACATCTAAACTAACGAATTTTACTAAAGTAATTAATAAGTAATTAAGTAATATTCGTTAAGGTGCCGCTCGGGACGCCACTGGACTTAATAAATTTTATCAAGTTAGTGCGTAATTAGCGCCTTAACACTACAAATAACATTGCCAAATTATATCAAATTTGGGTAACGGATATTTAAGTTATTTACGAAAAACCAAATTTTTTAAAAAAGTTTAACACCCTGTATATTGAAAACGAAGCATTTTCGGACCCATGTTTATATGAACTTTCTGTCTTAAAATTACTCAAATAATCGTATGTTAAATTTATTGTACATACTTAATGAACACCCTGTATTACTTGATTTCGTGACCGTGTAAATAGACCTATATTTAACAAATAAGTTCTGCATGATTTTCTATTGGAGGTTTCCACTATGCATCTAACAAGACGTGTTTGGTTTATATACATATGCATGGAGGACTCCCAAGACATATTGCAAAATGTTTTTTTACAGGGTAGTTCCATATATTTTTACACCTAGCTTCAGCTTTTATGTTTAGAGATATGAAAAAAGTGTAAAGACAAAAGTTGTAGATTTTTTAAGATTAAGATTAAAACAAAATAGCAACAAAAAATAGAGAAAGAAAGGCAACTTATGCTTTTTTTTTCAAATTGAACATCCTGTATATTTTTGTATATTTTCAAAGATCATTTTTAGCTAATTCCAAAAATATATTAATATTTTCCTCGGGCTGTTTTTAAAAAAGTGTGCCTCTTTGTGTAAAACCCTTGTATATGTATATATACAAGGGTAAAACAGTTCCCGTAGAATATAGGTTGCCATGAAAAAAAAATGACAAAATATTTCTGATAATTTGACAGTTTACTACCAGCTTGCTATGCAAAATCACAAATACTTTATAATGGGTTATATTCAAATGTGGGAAAACATAATTAGGTATATTTGTCATTCATCAATTTTGACACCTACCTATAGAATTTATGGATAGAAATATGAAAAAAGTGCAAAAACAAAAGTTGTGGATTTTGATGTGAAATATTTGGTGATAAGAAATAAAACAAAGGAACATCAGAAAGTAATTTTGTCATTTTTTTTTTCATGACAACCTATGGTCGATGCGGTACTGTTTTGCATAATATTTTTAGAACGGATAGAGCAAATGACAACATATTATATATTTTTGAAATCAGAGAAAAAAGGTCTTTCAAAATATGCAAAAATGTACAGGGTGTTCCTTTTAATAAAACATAAGTTGTGTCTTTCTCTCTACTCTCTGGCGCCATTTTGTTTTACATTTCTTCACCAATAAAAATCTACAATTCATATTTTTACAGGTGTCAAAATATATCGAAAAAAATTTGTAAACGCACGCCACTGGATTAGTTTTGAAAAACTAATATTGCCAGTTGATAGCACCCTATACAAAATATAAACCAACCAAATTTCATTAATACGACTGTTTTTAAACAAAATATATTTCAATTTTAATACCTTGTATAAAAAAAAATTAAGGGTTATATAGCAAAATCCTGAGATATGTCAATACTGTTTTTTCATGCTCTATTCACATATTAATTTTTTATCATGCAACCTGAATGACCCTGTATATGTCATAGGTACGTTTGCTCAAACAGTTTGCACAGTATTGTGCTTTGAAATTGTGAATGTTGCATAAAGGGCAAAATCTGAATTGCCATGGAAAAATCGAAATAATTGTTGTAATACGGTTTGACAGTTCTAGTTGTGTCAACTGTCAAACCGTATTACAACAATTATTGCTTTGATTTTTCCATGGCAATTTAGATTTTGCTCATTATGCAACATTCACAATGCCAAGGCACAATACTGTGCAAACTGTTTGAGCAAACGTATGACATATACAGTGTGACCCATTTGCTTGCGGGTCACTCTATAAAATCTTTATTTATTGTACGATTTTAACCGGATTTTTTTTAAATAGTAGAGTATAACGAACTTGGAGCAAAAAGCGCCATATTCCTACAAACAAGGCCTACTACGTCAGTTTTTAGAAGTAAAATTTTAAGAATTCATATTAGAGATTTTTTTACGAAAAATCTGTGCACGCCATTGGATTCACCATCCGTCAAAACGGTCCTGTATCAAATTTTATCAAAATGGTGGATTGGTAGAAGTGATATGAATTTAGTAGTTTTTTTTAACGGACTTCTCTATTTTTCTTTATTCAGTTTTGTTTCTATTTCTTTTTTGATTTGTCGAAACTAGACATCAAAATAATACCATCTTACTATAGTTTAATTTTTAATTATATTTCAATGTTTTTTCACGGATAACTTATCATAAATTTATGGAAATGGTAAATATTGTGCATTTTTAATTTAGCTACAAAATCGTTATTACTTAAAAGTTTTCGATAAAATTTGGCACAGTCCCGTTTTAAGTGGTGATGAATACAATGGTGCGCACAGATTTTTTTTTTTTTTTAAATTACTACCTAAGTAATTTTTAAAATTTTACTTCTAAAAACTAACGTAGTAAGCGTTTGGATTTTGTGGGAATGCGGCGCTTGTTGCTCCAGAAATACAGTTCATCAAGCTCTACTATTTAAAAAAAATCCGGTTAAAACCGCCCAATAAATAAAAATTTTATAGTGACCCGAAAACAAATGGATCACACTGTATATCATTGTAATCAGAAAAAGGCGGTAATTTCAAAGAATGATAAATATACAGGGTGTTTTATTTAAAAAAACATAAGTTTCATTTGTATCTCTGAAATGTAAAGTTCAATTGTTTTTTTTGTATAGTTCGTCGAAATCGCAAGAAAATTTCCTACAACTTTGGTCTTTATCATTTTTTTCTAGGTAAAAAAACAAAAAAGTTAGCAGGGGTAAAATGTTACGTGCATAACCCTGTAGATACATTTAAGAAAATCGCGAAAATTTCAAAAAGTTGGAACTTTAACCTCTACAATGCCTATACTAGAAAAAAGATAATTTAATTTTACATTTGAACTAAAAACTTATTGAGGTTTGAATTTGACAAAATGTAACGTGAAAAATGGATATCATGAGCCCTTTTGCACTGACTGTAGGTTGAAATTTAGTTGGCGATGGTATTTTCGGTAAAATGTACATACTTATACTAGGTTTATATCGTAACCTTCGAAATACTTAGTCCCCTGTCAGACTCTTATCAATCAGCAGACTGACAAGGCAAGGGTTTATCTTGTTAAAACAATCCCTGTGGGATTTGTTTTAGGTGAGGGTTTTAAACGCATTTGGGTTGTAAGACTCCATCAGTATATCGCCCTATGACTTGAAAGCAAAATTAGACGGCTATTGTTTTTGTTCTTGAATTACGATTATTTGATACGGTAATCGAAATCATCGAAATAGAACTAGATGTTTGACTTAAAAAATATATATATACCTACATATAATAATTATATTAGGTATATATGGTTTAAGAATTATAATAATTAAATTGTATTTACTTATTTATAAAATTTATAAAAATAACTACTTTATTTCTATTTGTGAAAATTATCTTCAATCTGGCAACATGGCATTTCACATTAACGGCGTAAGAACATAATCATTGGAGAGAAATGGGACAGTAATATAGCGCCAGTAAAACCTTTTTATAACCTTTTAAATATGTATAGAACTTGTGAAGTTTAAAACGTTTAACACGAAGTCTTTCATATTCAGATGAGACACTGCTTTTCAGTTGCGTACATTTGATTATTCGGTTGCAAGCTAATAATATATCTGGAGATGTGAAAACCTGTGCACTTGATTTCACAATTCTTTCATAATTAGTCTTCACTTTTTCTTTGTTGCCACCCTTTTTTTATTATTTTCCTTGTGCCTGCGTTTTATATTGTAACATAAAAAATTATGTTATCATAGTATGTAGTTATATAAACTGTCTATTTTTTGGTTTCTGAAAAGAACAGTTTATAATCGCTGGTAATACCAAGAGAAAAACCGTGATGGGGATTAGATATTGCAGAACGAAAATGGATAATATAAAAATGGAGTAAACAAAGACCTTTAAGGAACACCGGATTGGCACAGAACGTATTTGGTGCGGCAACATTCATCACATAAGTAAGGAGTACAATTTAGTTGACAAACCACACAATAATTTGGTTGATTTGATATCACAATTTATGAAACACCTTGGAAATATCTAAAGCTTGAGGACTCCACAAATGTCTCGATTATGTGCTCCATGTATGGGTGGCGGTCGTCAAACTTTCCGACATTGCTTTTGCTTCATCAAAAATGTCAATGACCCCTATATCTTATTGTTAATTTCTTTCTAAATTTTTCGTTAGAAAATATTGAAATTGCAATATAAAGTAGCCTGTGCTATGTCCCAATAAAAATATTAGTCAACCAAACAATCAAACATAGTAACCTAGTGATATTTCTAGTTGATTATTATTAAGAATTAGGCAATAGTTATATAGTTACTCATAAAATTGTGAAACATACCAACAAAATCAAAATATTTAAACAAACTTCAAAAAAACAGAAATCTAAGTTATCAGAGCCCTTTGATGTAATAAATAAAATCAATTCCAGTACTGTGAATATTGTACCAACGTATCTAAGATTTATACAAAAATATGCAAATGTATGTATATTTCCAATATATGAGACATGCAAATCTGAAAGTGAAAACTGGAATTAATAAGAGTTGCGAGTTCCACTTTATCCGTAATAAATTACAATTAATTTATATCGGTTGTTACGCATTCGTTAACATTCTCAATCCATGCAACTCTTTTCTTTTATTTCTGACGTACATAAAACCTCAAAACGTTGAAAAGGCGACTGCGTGGTTTCTTTATTTGGTTTGCTAATCATGCTCATGCCGAAGAACTTAAACTCCGATTCAAACTAGATTCGAATTCTTGAATATCATCAATACTGACGTTACTGGCTTGTTTCATGTCATGATGGTATGGTAATTTCTTCTTCGTCGGCTCCTGTCTTTCTAGGAGTACGAACGGTCATATGATTTTCTTCACGCAAAAATATTCAATTGAGAAGCTCCTTCCTTCCAATATTCCAATATTATGAAATATGATAAATAGTTAACGCGTAATATTAAATATGCTGCTGTAATAATAACTTCAGTGGAACCGTCTCAAAATTTTAAATATTTTCCTTATTAAGAAACTTTTCATAAGGTGATTCTCAAGGCAAGCAGTTACAAGAAGACAATTTAGAGAACATCCTGTATATCATGAGAATTTTAAATAGACGAAAGATCTCTATTGTGATCATATTTACCCCAATTAAAAGTTGTTAGCCCATTTTGAGTCAACTATAAATTCTGGTAGTCACAGTAAGTCATGTTTATAATCCGAATAAAATGAAATTGAAATTTCTCACAATTACATTTAATCCATGCGCACATACATAAATAAATTTCTTTTTTTTTTGATACTATCTCAGACTAGTTCGTGTTTAAGTGAATAATTTTCTTAACAATGAAGCAATTTATTAAATACTCATGCACCCACAATCGTAACTAGGTCGGAATTAGCGTTATTATAAACAACTATAGACCAATTAAACTGACTGCAACAGAAATATTACATTCGGTATGTAATTTTTTAAATAATTCGTATAAGGAACAGACAGCGTTAATCCCCAGTTCGTTAGAATATCGCATAATTACCTTGTGCTTTGAATATTCTTAGTTGGAAGTAAGGTATTATTAACGGATTTTCAGTATCTACAGCAAAGCAGTGCTAGTAACAGCAAATGTATTAAAGACTAGGTGTCATTTAAAAATTCACTCGATGAAATAAAATCGTGTTTCTTGAAACCACACGAGCGTGTAGTTCGAGATGAACCTGAAGCATCCAAACAAAGGATGGCAGATTTGCGCAGGAATACGAGTATTTTCTGAAATATTGAAAATAAGCAAACTGCATAAAATTAAATAATTATTTATTATTGTGCAAGTTGAATATTAAACACGAGTTTAATTATTACAATCATTAAAAGCTTTAATTGCATCACATTCAGCACCATAAGTAGGTACTTAATTTCCCAATAGGAAGGCGTATTACCAAATCGTTAACCCTGTTTCTATATACTGAGCGTTCAACAAAAACATGATAAAGTGAATCCTCGAACGCATGCTTTGACTTTAAAATGTTTCCTTAAATATTCTTGTAAACATTTTTTTAAATGTGTTTAAATCTCGGAATTCACAACTCTATCTTGGAATTCACAACTCTAACTCGGAAATTACGAATATTCATGTGGTGTAAATTATCAGTATACATGGATTAGATTAGATTGTTTATTGGCCAACATATAAATTAATACATAGATATGTACAGGGTGATGTCTATAACGTTCTCACGCCAATTTTTTGGTTTGTGTTTGGAAATAAAATAGAAATATTTAACGTAACTTATAGTATTTTTTCCAAGGATTTCGAAAATATTAACAAAAAAACAATTGATAAAAGTGAGAAAAAACAAAGCAATGTTTTTTTCCAAATGAAATGCCCTGTATATTTTTACAATTTTGAAAAGAGATTTAAACTATCTTTCTAAAAATATAACATCTCATTTACCTTCATATTTAATAAAATACTGATAATAATTGAAATACTTTAATACCGAGTTGGCTTAGAAAGTTTTTTAAATTGTCACTTAAATAGTTTGTTGTAACTCTTTACGTTGATTAAAGTTAAAAATGCCTTACTCGGCAGAAGAAAAAACAGAATGTTATTTAAAAATTTATAAACGATTGAGTTTAGGGCATATGTTCATTAGATATTTTTTCCTTGAAATTGCTTTGGCAACATACCCTCATGACGTCATGGGATACCTTGTATAAACGATATACTATTGGTGTCGAAAATAATAGAGGATATTTTGAACAGTTCCTTTAAATATACATATTATTTGTTCGTTAAGATATTTGATGTCACTTGCAGGATTTCATATTATTTCCTTTAATAAAATTGAATAAAATTTAATTTATTCTTATAAATTATTTCATTTATTATCAGTATTTTACTATATATGAAGGTAAACATATTCAAATGTTGTTATATTTTTGGAAGTGAATTTTTTCAAAATTATATAAATATACAGGGCGTTCCATTTAAAAAAACATTGCTTTGTTTTTCACACTTTTATTTGACTTTCAATTGTTTTTTTGTTGAAATTTTCGAAATGAGAACATTAGAGGAATCACCCTGTACATATCTATGTATTTATTTTTTTGTTGGCCAATAAACAATCTAATCTAATCTAATCTATCTATACTGATCATTTACACCGCATGAATATTCGTAATTTCCGAGTTAGAGTTGTGAATTCCGAGATAGAGTTGTAAATTTCCGACATAAAGTTGTGAATTCCGACTTAAAGTTATGAATTCCGAGACAGAGTTTTGAATTCAGAGATAGAATTGTAAATTCCGAGGTAGAGTTGTAAATTTCCGAGATGAGTTGTGAATTCCGACTTAGAGTTATGAATTCCGAGACAGAGTTGTGAATTCCGACTTAGAGTTGTGAATCATAAAAAACAACTAGGTTGGCCCTTCAACGCTTTCTTAAAGGGGTGATAGCACACCCCAAAAAGATGAACAAAGTGATACCTCATTTTAGTCCTTCATTTTCAGAGTTTTTTATGCTCTGTTTCTAGTACATGAAGCAATCGTTTTCGTGCACTTTTGGAATTTCTTATTATTATTTTTTGGAAGGTTGTGTATCAACCACTTTGCACGTCTATCTAGTAGATTACCTTTTTCTAAAAATTAATTACACTCGATTTACAAATAAATAAATAGTAATTTTATGAAAACTCTGTCTGGATTTAATAATTTCCGTAGACAATGTTCGATATAAATTTTGTACCCTTATTATTTTTTGACGCACCTCTATGAATGTTCGGTTGTTTCCGAAATTTTTGGCTGCTAACTTTTAGCAGCTAAGTTCACACCGGTATTTGTTTTTGAGTTAATGCCACCAACTTTGGTTTTTCTTATGGGCGCCATATTGGATTTTTTTATGGTTCAATAGAGCTCTTAATTCCCCTTTCAGCCGCCAAACTGGTTTGAGTGTAAGCCAAATTGCCACCCCAAAAGGCTGGCGCCCTAGGGCTATAGCCCATTTAGCTCTGTGGTTTAAGCGTATGTTGTTGCTGTGTCCTGAAATATCCTCGAGTAGGCTCAATCGATGCTCAACAAAACGCTGAATATAAAAATATTGATTTTATGTTTTGATCAAACAAAGTGAAATAAGTTCCATACAAACCAATTTGAGAGTATGCCGGGATGTTTCAATTCATGAGGGTTTTCTGCCCAATAAATTCTCATATTCTGACTATTCACATGAAACTATGCTATATTGTTGTAAAATGTATACCTACCCGGTGTTTAGAACATCATTATTGTTGTAATTGTTGAAAGAGCATCTTCGATCACATAAATTTATTCGACTATACATATTTTATTGTAAACGTTCAAAATTTAAGTGACATCGTTGCTGACATTATCGTATATGACAACAAAGCAGGAATAGAGTGGAAATGATTACAGATGATGCTGGTTATATGGTCGACTTCAGTTTTGTAAGACACATAAAAAACCGGCGGCTTGTTTGATGCCATAAAAACTTCAAACACGCCGGCTCTTTTTATGTGCTGTATAGATATGACACAGACTTTACAAATATTCTATAACTGCAGCCTGCAGCAAGACATAAAGGGTCTGAAACCTTGGCGAATCCCATGCTCTATCCTACGCAGTAAACTAAATTATTTTATACCGATTACTATGATTTTCATTCTTGCCACGCCAAAGTAAAAGTAAACAATTTGTTTTTGATAAAGCAAATATTACCAGTGTCGGGTTCCTAAACAAGCAATGAATGCATATATGATGGACGAGGCCTAAATTGATATTCAATAGGCATGCAGGATATAACTTTTATTTGCAGACAGCGTTAGCAATCAGGAAATTTGAAAGTTCAATCCCAAATCGGTGCTCAATTTAACAATGACTCAGTATTTCACAATTCACAGCAAGTAAAGTAATACGTTCATAATACGAGGCAACAAATTTTCCTTGGTATTTCCAAAATTTTAATCATTTTCATGGAGAATTTTACGGTGAAATGTTTCGTTATTTAGTTCTTTCATTTTCATTTTGAAATACATGAACAAAAGTTAACACTTAATTTGGTGCCTCTGAGGTTAATTATAAAATAGTGGTTCACAATGAGCTCTATTAAACGCTTACTTAGCCTGGTACTGGTTGGTATCTATTCATATGAGATGAGGGCTAGAAAACAGGGTAAATGGGAAAAACAAATTGTGTACCAAAACAAAACATAAATAGAACATTTGCATATGCAGACGTGTTGAAAGATAAAAGAAACGACAGTATACAACTTTACTAGCGTACATTAAAGAGAACTACAAGTTATTTTATTGCATTAATTAATTTTTTAATAATATAATTTATGAGGATTTTTTTCTATTTACTCTAAATGCAACGATGAAATAATAAAAATAATTATAAAATATTTGGTGATGTAAAATATCTCATGGAGCACTAATATTTCCTTATTAAGAAAGTTTCCAAACATCACCAGTGGCGTCAAAATGGGGGGGCAGTGACCCTAATTCTGATTTATTTTTAGATTCTCCATATATACAATAATTGTGAGGTTATAGTTTAATGAACATTTCCAGATAGGTAATAAGACTGATTGAACGTTTGAATTTTCGACAAGATCGCCTGACTTTACCCCTCTCAATATTTTTCTATGAGAGCCAATAAAAAACAAATGCTACTTATAAGACACACCCTAGCCTAGAAACAGAAAATTTTGTAATCTAAATAAGCAAGCATTTCGAGATAACACCAGGAGGACTATGAAAAGTTGTGAGGAATAATAGACCTGAAAAATATATCCAGCTGTCTATTTAGGACCTTGTGAAACTAAGGACCCCGCACTGACGAGCGCACTGATCTCTTGAAAAATGGCTTTCAGTCAAATTACACCAAAATTCAGGCTTATAGCAGCCCTAAAGTTTGTCAAAGGTGTAAAAATACAGAGTTCCAAAAGTGTATAAAGATCTAAAAAATGGAATGGAAAGTTCTATTCTATAAAAAAAAAACGATTCGACTCCTCAAAACAATAACATATACTTTAAATTTCCTTATACTATATATTATGTGTCAAAGATACGATTTGAAACTGTTGATATACTTAAGCCCAGTGGGGCCTTGCCCCCTCCCCCCCCCCCCTCAGCAAAACTCCACGTATATCAAACCAAAATAGTGAACACTATACTTTACTTTAGGTGATTAAAATCTGTCATCAGAAGCTTAAATCATCTTTCAGTTAGTTTTATCACTTGACTTTGGCTCCCCCCTCAATTCAGTTCTGGTTACGCCACTGCTTAAGCCAGTAGGTACTCCTTGCATTATCTTAAAAAGGCAACAAATAGTAAGAACTACAAAGAACATTGATTACAAAATTTAAAACAGGCGCTTGCACGACACCACTGTTATCATCTTGCTAGACGTTAAGGGGTGAGGGTGCAACTTGCCAGACTAGCAGAACCAGACTCAGTCGCATCTACCACAACAAAATTAAACTAGATAAATTCTCAGTTAGTTGAAGGCGGAAATGTTGGCTAAATTAAATTACGCTGGGGTGTTTTACAAATAAATTATCTAAACCGTGAAATGCCTACGTCGTCGTCGGCGTTGCTAAAATTTAAATGAATAAGGAAGCGAGTGAATTAAAAGTGGATTGGTTTGTGGATTCGAATATTGGATAATTTTAAAAACTGCTTACTTACTGCTCAATGTGTATGTTGCAGTGGCAGAGGTGATATTCCCTACTAATACCTGGTGTCCCATTATATTTTGATCATTTTTAAACCTACAGTGTGACCCATTTGAAAACGGAGCACCTCTGTAAAAGGGCTATTTTAGGTCCGATTTTGATCAACTTTTTTTTAGATTATTGCTCATGGAAAACTGCAAATTTGTATGTATTTCGTGAGAGGACTGATATATTAGGATTTTCTCTTACAGTTTCTAAAGCAACGTTTTCCACAGCTTCTCTACCTGCTTTATATATTTTTGATGGAGGTTTTACAAATGATCTAAACTCTTTTAAATTTTGTTCTAGCCTTTTGAACATTCTTACGCCTGGCTGTCTCGTTTCTGGATATTATCTAAAAAAATTGTATAAACCCTTTTCACACACAATATGACAATTTAATGTCTATAACTAACCTTTTAAAGAAAAGATCAGAAGCTAAATTTGAATTATCTTCGAATTCTATAAACCACTTAATCATATCGTATTAACTGTTTTGACGCAACTTTTTGGTAATTTTGACTATAGAATATAATATAAAATATACTACATATACATTCATATGTAAAACTGTTGTAGGTACTTGTGTGAACTTGATACTTTTAATCGTTTTCGAGAAAAACGCCATTAAACAGTTCAGAAAGATGTTTTAAAATGAAAAAACGCACAAGGTTTGTAAGAGCAAGCGTAAAAAGTTACAAACTCAAATGAATGGAAATAAAACAAGCAATCTGCGTATACTCGTATGTTATCATTCACATTATAGTTTTACTCTCTACAAAGCAATTAACATATTTACGAAGAAAACTTAGTCACGTTGACTAAGGATAATTTCAAGCGGCTTAAAATCTTCATTTGGACAGTTGAAGACACGGTTGAAGAGTTGAATAAACCATTTACAAGCATAATGCTGCTTTGAAGGTTAGTATTGTAGTTTGTAAGTGTAGGTCGTTTATCATTATAACTATTATACTCCATTGATATTTCTGTTTTGTCACAGTGAAAACCGAGGTGAAAATAACAATAGCATATTTTTTCTATTAAAAACAACCCACCTATAGGGCTCGGTACAGGATGTACCTAGTTTCGACATCCCAATCTACGCAGGCAGCACCAGAAATATAATATAATAATATTACTAAAGAAAGATAAATGCACATCAAACTATTCTGTAGAATATTGCACAATGCGTGGTTACCGATACTAAAAGAAGAACTTGAGTTTCTGAAACGTCAGCAAAATATAATTATTTATATTTTATTTATGTTTTGTCTTTTGTCACAAAAACCAACCTTTAACTGTTCCTTTGACATAAATTCACAGTTGTAAAGGTTGTTTTCTTTTAAATTCAGATACTTTTAGATGATCTGGCATTTCAAAATATTTAAGAGCATGTGGTAATAAATTCCAAACAAGAAAAGAAACAAAAATTTAATGTTAATTATCAGATTTTTTATATTACTCTTACGTTTCCAGCAATGTATTCAACAAGAACTATATCCATGGGCACTGGGCAGAACTGTTTTACACCTTTATAACCCGAGATAAACCCAACTATTTTGGATAAGATGAAAAACTGAAGATATAAAAATAACCAGCATCATTATATTCCATATCAAATTCTGTTAAAGTTACGAAGAAACATTTTTTTCGCTGCTTTTAAGCTAGCGATGTATTTAACGGACATTATTCCTTCGCCCTCGAGTTCTGAAGGCCATACCAATCCGCCAAAAAGCAGCAGGTGGAGGAAACATTCAAAAGGGTTCCCCTCACGTACTTATAGTGATATGTGTGAAATGCCTATAAATAAATTCATGAGGAATTGTCCAGTATCTTGTTGAGGTGAAAAAAATACATCATTTGCTGAAGAAATGGCACAAAATCGGCAGTATGTCCTCTTCCATTTGTCCAGAACTTAAACTAAAATCTAACATTCACATTTACATGTAGGTGGCGTGTCTAAAACAAACGAAGTGAGTGAAGTGTTCCCTGGAGTTGTCCTTTAGGGAGGAAAAAATAGGAAAGAGGAAACGCAACTGAACTATTATTGACATTCAATTATGTAATAAATGATTTTCAATATACGATATGATCTCGGATATGATATATTATGATGATTCACAAAATTTTTACATGACAAAAAATTAAAACTAATAATGAAATAATTACCAAAGTTAAATAATTAATAACAAAAACAGGAATTAGAATTATTGTTTCGAAATTGTTGCTTCCTCGGTTGCTCCTCGCTCCTCATTAGAGTAGCGTAGATAAAGTAATTGGAGCAGGAACAAACTATCAAAAGTTGGAAAATACAGTAGGTACAGAGAGCAGAGAGTTCTTATGTACAGGGTGATTGATCTTCGTTAATATTTGAGATAGGAATCTGTGCAAAAAATGAAAGTAATTTGCTTGCCCTTAATTTTTTAAATGTGTCATTAATTATACAGAGTTTAGAAATGGAGGGTCGGCAACCATGAACTTAATTTTTTTAAATGGAACATCCTGTATATTCTTCTAAAAATAAAATCTCCTGCTTTTTTCCAATCCAATGATATAAAATTCTTTGGGGATATCTTACACAATTTTCAATTTTCGAGATATTTGCACTCAAAGTTTCAATATTCACCATGTTGGCTCTATTATAATTAAACAAAGAACATGGTAGAATTTAATGTTGAAAAATCAAATAAAATAATATAATGAATCGCATGGTAAGCTGTAATTTAATGGGATAACAATAATCACTACGTGTAATAAATAGAGATGGGACGAGGTAAATTCTCAAAAGAATATTCTCGGAGAACGGTAACTTATCGAGAATATTACCCAGGCTTAAATTCTCCGAGAATTTAAAATATTTACTTTCAAATTTGGGCAAGTTTTTAGACTGATTTGTAGATGGCAGTACTCGTTTAATATAAATATTTTTATTTGGAATAATCCATTTATAGTTTACATGATGATAGTGCTGAAGACGACCTATACGGACCAAAGTGAAAATTCTTTTTAGTTTTTGTATATTTTATATTGATATACAGGGTGTGCGATTTAAGACTGGAACATCCCATTATTTCGTAACGCGTTGACCGATTTTAATATTTATTTTTTTGGGACATTGTGCTCGACTCGGTGCTCGATGAGCTCTATTTGACCATGTGGAAAAATTTTAAATTTTCATTTTTTTTATTAAGTAGATACTTTATTGTTGAAATCCAGACATCTACCTGTAGAAGTTACAGCGATAAAACTTCGTTCCTAGATATCTGACATGGCGTCTCGCTCTAAGTCGAATGAATACTTTACCTTTTTTGTACGCATAATAGACTTTTATACAGGGTCAGTCGAAATGTGAAAAATTCGAAAATTCGCTACGCTGTGACAAACACCCTATATAAGGTATTGAGCTCAAACTTTGTATAAAGGTATTTGAGGCACGTCTGAATCGAATGCGCTATCCATTTTTTTTGGAAAAAAATTGCCTAATGGCCAATCTCTAAATTTTGACCCATTTAGCCGGTCTCAGCAGGCCTTGAAAAAATTAAAATTTAAAATTTTTCCACATGGTCAAATAGAGCTCATCGAGCACTATGTCCCAAAAAAAAGAAATATTAAAATCGGTCAACGCGCTCCGAAATAATGGGGTGTTCCGGTCTTAAATCGCACACCCTGTATATGTATATTTCATAATATTTCATTGTTATCTAAAAATTAAATATTTTGTCGTCAGGAGTTATGACTAGACTAATAATGTTTTATGTTTATTTTGTTTATATTTCACAGTTGTTTCTTTTATTTTTTCCAGTTTTTTACTACTATGGAGTGATGAGTTATTTGTAATAAAATAAAACACTATATGTGCTTTAATTTCGACCGAGATTTCGACCATTTTGTTAATTTTATGAACCTAGGCGGTAAAAAGGTAGATGTATAAAATTATAAAAATAAAATAAAACTCCTAAAAGAAAGGAAAATCTGAAAACAAAGTAAGTAAAGGTGAAATATCTTCATAATTGTAGGTATAAGGCTCGGTATAAGGTATATTATATCCGAGATTATATCTGACAACACCATTAGGTTCGAGATTATATTTTGTTCTATTATGTAATGTAAAATTTGCATATTCTCACATAAATTTGTCAAAATTCTCCAAAATTCTCCATAAATTCTTTAAATTCTCGGAGAAAGTTCTCCAAAAATAAATTATCGAGAATTTTCCATCTCTAGTAATAAATAAAAACATAACATTTATTACAACAATTTAAAGGTTCCATTACACGGCGTGTGGAGCACCGCGGCGTGTGGAGCACCGCGGCGTGTGGCGCATCAAGTCTCACGCCAGGCGCGTCAAATTTTTATAAATGCTACTTGATATTTTTTCTAAACTATTGTTACTATTTTGGAAATGTTTTGCTGCAATTTAACCACGTTATCCCCCCAAACTATAAATTTTATGAAAATCGAACGTAGGCATGTACGGGGTGTTCAACGTAACTTGCTACCCCCATAATTTCCTTATTTATAAGGTAATAAAAAAATTAAAAATTTCATCTTATTGCATTTTTCACATACTTTTTAAATATGTTATCAGATCATATCTCGTCTTCTTCAAATAATAATTGTTAGTTGTAAAGATAAAATAAATATAATTTATCTGTTATTGCAAACGGTTTTTTATTAATAACTTCCTTAATATTTCTCGAAATATACAAGTATTATATATTTTTGAAATCAGAAAAAATAGGCAAATCCAAATATGTAAAAATATATAGGGTGTTCCATTAAAGAAAAACACATTTTTTAGCACCCACTGTATATTTTCTGACATGGATATGATTCGATAACATATTTGAAAAGTACGTGAAAAATGCAATAAGATGAAATTTTCTATTTTTTTATTACCTTATAAAATAAGGAAATTATGGGGGGTAGCAAGTTACGTTGAACACCCTGTACATACCTACTGAAACTGTGAATGCAAATATCTCGAAAACTGTTAAAGATATCCCCAAAGAGTTTTATACCAATGGATCGCGAAAAAGCAGGAGATTATATTTTTAGAAAAATATACAGGGAGTTCCTTAAAAAAAGAATATTTAAGTCCATGGTTGCTGACCCTCTACTCCTCGCTCTACTCTTAAACCCCCTGTATAATTAATGACATATTAACAAAATTAAGGACAAACAAACTATTTTAATTTTTTACACAGATTCCTATCTCAAATATTAACGGAGATAGAGGGGGTCCATTCTCGATCAATCACGTGAAAACGTTAGGTTCTACTGTAACTTTGTTGAGCTTAGTTCCACACATTTTTTTTCATATTTCACAGGGTTGTTGAAACATACATGAAAAATAAGCGTATCGAAATCTTCAGCGGTTCCCGAGATATTAAGGATTTAATGTTTTCAACCCTCAATTTTGGAGGGCTGGATTTCTGTAGGGGTACGTTTTTTTTAAAAAAATGCCATAAGAAAAATCGTCTTAATTTTTGACGTAAAATCGCGTGGTTATCGAGGTGGTTATAGTAGTTTGTCGTTTGTCGGTGCAATTTAGGGATACCTAACCTGTGTATTAATTATTGTTGTAATTTAAATTATTTAATTATCTACGATATACTATATCTCATAAAAAATATGATAATAGCTTACCTACATGTTTATCGATGAAATTAGGGAAAAACGAAGAATCAAGAGATGTAATAATATACAGGGTGCTACTTATGTATGTATAAGAAAAAACAATGTCGACAGCTATATGATATATCTCTGTAATGCGATGCTCGATTGTTTTTATCGAGGTTTTTATCTATAAAAATTTGAATTACCCAAGCACTCCGAAATATAAATGTGTCCTAGTACTCCTCCT
The DNA here is from genome assembly GCA_963680705.1 of Rhagium mordax. Lineage (NCBI taxonomy): Eukaryota > Metazoa > Arthropoda > Insecta > Coleoptera > Cerambycidae > Rhagium > Rhagium mordax. Next base: position 41,850,878 of record OY796662.1, read on the forward strand.
AGCTCCTAGCTAGTCTACTCGGGTATATTTTCAACGTTAATTTTTAAGGAAATATGGGTCTGTGTCGCTTGTGATGTTTAATAAATTAAACAATAATTGTTATTGTTAATATTAAATAATTATAATATGATATGTTCTCGTAGTGGTTCTATTAAAAAACTGGGCAGCCCAATTTCTCGTAGATAGTAGATAGGATTAATACTTAGTGACCCAGCCTAGGCAGGATGAGCCTGTTTTATGGCAGATGCAGTTTTCTGATATATGTACCTAATTAGGTTATTAGGTACCTACCTACTAGTAAATTTTTAATCATGTCTTCTAATACCTATATTAGAATCATTATTTCCTAAAATAATTATTTATTCGAATATGTATTTGGCTTTTTGGAATATTTTCTGTTTCAGCAGCGTTCAGACCTGGTACCTTAGACCTATATACAGGGTGGTCCAGATTTTTGTACATTAATTTTGAGAGATGATAGAAAATCGCAAAATAAGGGGACTTTTCTTAATAAACATACCTCGAAAAATGCACCATAACTTAGATACAGGGTGTTGAAGTTTCATTAAAAAAAGCTTTATAATTTAATATCTAAGGAGAGACAAAAGTCATCCTTTTCAAATTTTGCACACTGCCTTTCTACGTAAATCTGCATCTACGGTTCAAGTCAAAAATAGTAACAGAAAACCATTGGCGCAGTTACGGGGGTTACATATCCCCTATCTAGAAATATGTAGTACGCCACTGGATATTTTTGAAAAAATTATTAAACTGCTTAATTGCCTATGGCATGGCATTCTGAAGAAAAATGTGTTCTTGTAAAATTTTGATAGAACAAACCGTTTCAGATTTATTTACGGTTAAACACTTGTGCAGGCATAATAAAGGAGATAATAGCCCTCCAAACATGATTCAAAAATATGTTTTATTGATATTTAATAAAAAATTGACAAAAAATAGAACGAAGGCAATTCACATATGTATTTACAAACAGTTGTGTGCCATCCTTCGGTTTTTGTTTTGACATCTTCTGGAAATGGAGTTGATTGCCGCCAATATTTGATGTCGATTTTCGCGTAATTGATGGCAAACTTGACGAATAAATCGGAAACGGCTTGTTCTATCAACATTTTACAAGAACACATTTTTCTTCAGAATTTAGCAGTTTAATAATTTTTTCAAAAATATCCAGTGGCGTACTACATATTTCTAGAAAGGGGATATGTAACCCCCGTATCTGCGCCAATGGCTTTCTGTTACTATTTTTGACTTGAAGAGTAGATGCAGATTTACGTGGAAAGGCAGTGTGCAAAATTTGAAAGGGATGACTTTTGTCTCTCCTTAGATATTAAATTATAAAGCTTTTTTTAATGAAACTTCAACACCCTGTATCTAAGTTATGGTGCATTTTTCAAGGTATGTCTATTAAGAAAAGTCCCCTTATTTTGCGATTTTCTATCACCTCTCAAAATTAATGTACAAAAATCTGGACCACCCTGTATATACCTACCAATACCTGTATTGTATTATTTGTATTAGCACTGTTCAAGAATCGGTCACGGTTAAATGCACGACAATACATTTTCATCATCCCATATGGATTTTTCTCGGTAAATAATTTGACCAGAAACCTACAAGCTCGACTGTTTATTTAATTAATACTTTTTTCGACACTTTGTCAATAGATGGTAGCGAGGAATCGAGGATGGGAGAGTAAAGTATCAATTATTAATGAATTGAACAACAAATCTAAATTTTTTGTGGACAAATTATGAGAATGGAGAAGTCTTCGTTGGTTCTTAATTAATTTTTCTGTAAAGTTCTACAAAGAATTTACTTGGGTTGGGATTAATTTCTTTAATTAAAAATTTTAGTTTTCACGTCAATTTCTGTGTACTGGAAGAGAACAGGGCAGTACCTACTTTAAAATTTAATGTGAATGTGTTAAATAAAACATTGTATAAAATTGCGATAAATCAAGCTACAGGATTTAATATTATAAAATTAGGTTTATGCGTGTGGTATTAGCATTTAATTTAATAATTATTATCGGTATAATCATTTATTACATTCCCGCCACAATTACAGAAACCAAGTAGTGCAAATGAATTAGCGATTAGAAAATAGAATAATAGTTTTCTATCGTTATTGGATCGGTTATTGGCTATAAAAATCGGCCTGTACCTTGCGATGACAAATACAGATGGTTCGCACAGCCTTGAAGTAAATTGGACAGAAAATTAAAAGAAAGAAAAAATGCACTTAATTCTTAATGTCGAATGAATCGACTTTCAACAGTTTCAACAATACAATAATTAATAATTTACCACCTACACCATCGTGCAAAACCTACATAAGGAGGTGTTATGCAAACATATTAAACTTTTATTAAAATTAAAATGCATAAATAATTTTCTGACCAATAACAGTAGATACACGATGTTATTATAATAAAGCATTTTTATTTAAATAAAATAATTATTGTAAAAACAAATCATTTTCTAAGCTAACAATATCAATGAGTCAACTTACCGGTAGTGTTTTCCAAACAATAACTTTGTTGCACGATGAAAATCACAAGAACCATGCAATAATCGTACCACATATTGATTTCATAACATTGAACTGTTAATTTAAATCCATATTTCAGTTATTAAAACTGAGAGGAAGCGAATTATTTCCTCGGTTATTTCACTAGAACACCTTATTTACGAGTACGTAACATTTGATTACACAAGCAGCACCTACACACCCAAACGATTTCTAACAACTAAAACAAAATTTTAAGCAGCGCGTTGCGGGAAAGGTAGAGTGCAATCACGTGATCACAACAAAGAACCTGTTGCTGAGATGCTGGAGGAATGGACCGAATGGATTAACTATTTAGCTAAACTTGACTAGTCTTTTCCGTGCTCTCTATTGTTCGTTTTCCAGACGAGTTCTTCGATCGGAGCCCGGAGGCAAAGGGTCCTGCAGGTGAATAGCAAAGAGCGATTTGGACATAATTTTGCTCGTAATTTTGTTTGTACTGTTGTTAGGTATTAATGTTATTTCTGATTTCTAAGAAAAAAAGAAGCCGATTGTGTAACTGTATTTGAATGAAAATGGCTAATTATGATTATGTATCACGCGTTAATTTTCGATAACAGTTCCAAAGTCAAAATCAAAATAAATTTCACCAAATTGGTGGAATATATCGGATGATCATCGACAGGGTTATTTTTCTGCTAGAGTGTACTTTAAATTTGATGCTCTGATTGGTCTATCTTAGAGGGGCTAAAAACCTTAGGGGGGGTTTTGCCCATCCAGCCCCCCCCCCGTTCCGCCGCCAATGCACGTAATGTCGGAGGAACAGGGGGAATTAAAATAATACAAAAACACTGCTTTGACGTTTCGGAAACTATACGTAGGTACCTATCTGTTTCCTCATTGAGTAAAAAATAATAAAGAGTTGCAACTGTCAAGGTTTCGAGATTTTAGTATTGTATTTCTTTGCCAATAACTTCATGATTGTCATCAATTTTTAGTGCTACGGGAAGGTATTTGTAATGTGGCTGTATCTTAAAAATGAAGACAATCATGAAGCTATTGGTGAAAAAATACATTAAAATCTCGAAACCTTGACAGTTGCGCCTCTTTATTATTTTTACTCGATGGTTTCCTTTATCACAAAAATAAGGGTTGTTTTAATTCCTATTAGTTAGTTAGTTAGTCAAAAAACACCCTCTAACTGTTCCTCTGACATTATGTCAAAGGCGTAGAGGTTATATCCCAGTTTTAAACTGGTTAATTTGAGTATTATTTTAGAAAAATCAACTTTCTTTGGATAGCCTGGATAGGATTTTCAAGAAATGTGGTAATAAATCCCAAATAAGAAAGGGAAGAGAAAACCTATGAAATGCCACAATTACATTACCTAACAATATTTTCAATTTTCTCCGCAAAACTCTTCTTCATTTATATAGCCAAGGCAGAGTAGATATAGATATAGAGTAGCCAGTAGCCTCACTCCCGGTATTTATGAATGAATTGCTGAAGTATTTTTTCTCGTAACCTTCACTTGGTGACCTTGGTGTGAGACTATCTTTGCATGCATATAGTTAGTTTGCTCACAGAATTTAATTCTGTGCCTTGGTTTAGTGTGAGACTATCTTTCGGATTAAAGAGAACAGGTGACGCTACTGGATAAAGCGCAAACATAACCTAGAAAACAAATAATGATAATTTTGACACTGGACAAGTTTATCTACTACGGGCGAGTTGCTTTATTCACCGGTGGATCCATCAGATGTGTTTTATCTCGTTCTATCTCCGAGGTTAGAACGAGATAAAACACATCTGGTGGATCAACCGGTGAATAAAGCAACTCGCCCTACGTCGTAGTAGGAAAATGGAGAGAGATAGGGATAAAGTCGAATTCATTTTTGTACCGCAGATAAAAAATTCCCGACGAAGGAGCACGTGCGGCGGCTTCTTTGAACGTTAAAGAGGCCGCATTTCTGCTTTGTAAATGCGGCATTTTTTCCCTGCTTTACAAATATGAAATGAACTATACATAAGAACTGGATTGGCGCCAAACGCGAAGTCGGTTTACTGTTTGTTTCCTGTGGCCAAGGTGTAGAAGATAAAAAATGAGCGCAGACATTCACATGCCAAACATTTATTAAGAGAACCGGTACCTATACCGGTATATCAATCAAAAAGACTTAATGTTTACAAGTGGATGACGTCACTGTAATTATGCAACCCGATATACTCCAAAAATTTTGTTTTGGCGGGAATTTTAGCGCAAGAATTTTAATCTTGGATTATGCATGACTTCTAATACAAAAAAAAATCTACAACTACTTATTTGATGACAAATATGAAAGAGATGAGTTTTGTAGTATTTTTGAAAATTTTGATAAAACCCAATTTTAACCCTGTGTTCGAGCCTGTGTCAATATACAGTGTGGAAAAAAAGTCTGGAACACCTGAAATATCTCGCAAAATACGTTTTTCTCGAAGAAACGCTCGAGGGGGTCAAAAGGTATTTTAAATTTGTCGTCTTTTGAAATACTTTAATTCTATGTACAGTGGCGGACGTTAAAGAGGCCAAAGGGGGCGCCTTTTTTTAAATGACAACCCCTATTTTTTGTTCAATATAATGGAAGAGCACATTTTTTTGAGTATTGTAGTATAAAAATTTTAATGTTTCATAAAAAAAGTTTCGAAAAAAAGGCGCCCTCCTTAGCCTCTTCAACGTACGCCACTGTACATAGAATTAAAGTATTTCAAAAGACGACAAATTTAAAATAACTTTTGGCTCCTTCGAGCGTCTTTTTCGAGAAAAATGTATTATGCAATATTTCAGGTGTTCCAGACTTTTTTTCCACACTGTATAACACTCAGTCAAAACAAGGAGTATGGGAGTTAAGGTGATACGTGTAAAACGATTACAGTGATTACACACGATTATTCTTATTTGGAATTTTATAAAAGTTATCAATAAATAGCAACGATTATGTAAGAATACGTACACTCCAACCTATTTGAAGACAGACAATCAATTGTGTGTAAAATTTTTCAGAGATTTTCATGATTTTTTTTGTTTTAATTTTTGCTTCCTTTCTTACACGAGCCACGAGCCCATTTCTCTTTTATTTATAATAGTTTTAACAAGTACAATAATCAAAATTTCAAGGTAGGTGAGATATACCTACTTTATATTTTATGATTTTTGGACGTTTTTGGTTTCTTGGGTCAATCATAAATTGATAGTAAGTATGTATATTGTATATATTGGCGTCGCATGCGCAGAATTTTTCATTTTCTTCAAAATGGAAAAAAAAATCATCTATACACGGTGGTGAATTTTTCGATGCCCAACATTGATTGGTATCTCGGAAACTATAAGATTTAGAGAATCGGTTAAATTAGACAAAAGTTGCGCTATTTTATGCTCTACAATTTCCTGCTAAGAAATGCTGGATATCTTGATTCGTTCGCGGTTTAACCTGAAAAAATTGAAAATCGTGATTTCAAAACAAAATTAATATCTTCTATACCATACATGCGAATTTAGTGAAATTTGGCAAGGTTATATTTTTGACCACTACCAATTGAATGGCGTTGATAGAAATTTTCCAAGCCTTCTACATTTTGAGCAACGATAGTCAACTTTTTTTTTTCTTATGGCCGCCATATTGGATTTTTACACCATTAGTTAGAGAAAATAATTCTCTTTTCACCTATGTCACCAAAATGGGCTGATTTTTTAAAAACATGTTGATATTCGAATTAATGTAAAAATATTTTATAAAATCCAGTACGCCTTGGAAAAATTATTGCAAGCAACATTGTAATCCAAACGCTATTATTAAATTGTACACTCGTAAAAAAATTACAGAAAAATGCCAGGTTATTTAAACTCCTATTAAATATTACAAACAATTTATAAGATAAAAAATAGTATTATTTGTTTTCTTGACTCTTTAATAAATTGATTGTTTGTAATATTTAATAGAAGTTTCACCACCGTGTATACTCTAGGAGATCTTTCTCTAAGTCTACGCTCATTATCATAAATCAGGCTTTCTATAGTAAGCATATTCTTTCATTCCCAATAAATAAATGATTAATAATTTTCATTTTATTGATTTGAGGTTTAAAGTAATAAGTACCTACCGATATTTTTTACTCGGGGGAGCCCGGCCGCCGAGGCCCTTGAAAGCCCAGCGGGACTTTGACTTTGACTCCCTGCCCCCGAGGAAATCCGTCCCTGAGCGAACATAAACATGAAGTGATCATTCCTATATCTACAATTTCATATGAAAAAAAAAAAACTGAAAATGTAGGCAATAAAAAAAAAGCACCAACTTAAGGGGTTCAGAGTTTTGAAGAAACTACCGGGGTCATATATCAGTTCAAAAAGGACCCACCAACATCAACCGAAAGATTGTATTTCACACTTGCTTCTCTACTGAAATACCGAAAAAATATTTTATTACAGATTTATAATTTTTTTGATACTTTTATGAAAACGTTAAAAATATTCCTGAACCTGAGCTGTTCCAACGAAGCTCCGCCACTGCTGTTAATCGTCGTTCAAATGCTCCTATCGATTAGGCCACTCTTTCTACACTGTTGTAAATCAATTTGCCTAAATTCTCTCTCCAAACCCCAACTTCTGTGGACTTGTATTGACCAATAATAATAAATACATCTATAAGTAAAGATTTGTAAAGAAGACAGTAATGTCTAAAATATGGGTGGTCTACTGATGGTCACTGTCTCTCAGTCTCAGTCAGTCAAGTGTCGCCCTCTGTGTGCGGGAATGACCACCCGCATTTCACACAATTTTTAGTTTCTGTTTTTACACATTTTTATTGATTTTATTTTTTATCATTTTTAACACAAAACATTTTTAAACTCAGTGTGCTCTATTACAAAATTTTCAACATCTTTTATAGGAGTCACGATATTTGGACGACGGCGACGCCGAGACACCCTGTATGAAGTACTCAAGGCCAAATTTTTACCAATACACGACGCAAAAAACCGAATTATAATACAAAAATTATCGGCATGGAGTTTTGCAAAAATTATGAAGGTACTTATCGAGCGTTGCAACTCTGGTAACGCTATGTATCTCCCAAACTATTCGTAAAGCAATAATTTGAAAACCAAGCAGGTTTCGAGATTTTAATATTGCATATTTTTTGTCATTTGCCAGAATTGTAATTTATTTTTAGTGCTAAGGGAAGGTATTTGTAATTTGGCTGCACAGCTCTAAAAATTTTCCTGAAGCTATTAGCAAAAAAAAAATACAATACTAAAATTTGCTCCGTTGTGACTAGGGATGGGAACTTTTTTCGATATATCGATAAAAATATCGATATATCGAATAACGATATTAAATTTTTAGAATATCGATATATCGAATATATCGATATATCGAGTTATCGATATATCGTTATATTCGATATATCAACATATTCGATATATCGAATATATCGATATATCGAATATATCGATATATCGAATATATCGAAATATCGTTATATCCGAAATATCGTTATATCGATATATCGTTTTATCCGATATATTGATATTCCAATATATCGATTTTTCGATATATCGACATTTTGATATATACCGGGTGTAAATGAAATTAGGCTCACCCCTATAGCTTTTTTGTTTTTTCAGATATCATTTTGAAATTTTGGCAGTTGCAATAACAAGTAAATTTGAATTAATGCATGTTAACAAAATGATTCCAACACTTCCGGTTTCACCGGAAATGACTGTAACATCTGTTTTTTAAATGGAACACCCTGTATATTTTTACATTTTTGGATTCAGGGATTCATTCTGCATACGATGGTATTAACTTCGAGGAAAAAACATAACCTCAAATATTTTTTTAGGATAATTTAAATTGGCATCTAGGGAGCCATGACTACATACTGAAAAACTTTTCTTTCTGGGTCATTGAGTATTGGAAAACTAAAATCGTGAAGTCAGCTAACTGAAAAAACAAAAAAGCTATAGGGGTGAGCCTAATTTCATTTACTCCCGGTATATACAGTGTGTCTCACTTTTCACCCCTACACCCCAATATCTAGGCCATTTGTTGATTGATTTAGATCAAATTTGGTATACTTCTGTTCTTTCAGATTGTTTAAAAAGTTATAAATAAAAAATTTTTTCAAACTTAAATACGCCTACTATATGATCAAAAGAAATTGGCAAAAATTAGGAATTTATATTAGCGACTGAGATAGGGTTTTTGTTTTTACAGATTCTTGTTCAGCATGACCTAAAACGCCTGTATACCAAATTTCGTTAAAAAAAAAAACAAAAAAAAAATAATAAAAATCCAAGATTTCAATAATAATCACCCTACTATTCCAGTTATTTGTTGTCGGATATTTACATAACTTGGTAGTCGGGTGATAATGACGCTAATTAAGCAATAGGACACATTTTTTTATCCAAAACACTATTATTATTATTGAAATTTAGATTTTTATTACTTTTTTTTTGCTTTTTTTTTTTAACGAAATTTGGTATACAGGCGTTTTAGGTCATGCTGAACAAGAATCTGTAAAAACAAAAACCCTATCTCAATCATTAATATAAATTCCTAATTTTTGCCAATTTCTTTTGATCATAGTAGGCGTATTTGTTTGAAAAATTTTTTTGTTAATAACTTTTTAAACACAATCTGAAAGAAAAGAAGTATACCAAATTTGATCTAAATCGATCAACAAATGGCCTAGATATGGGGGTGTAGTGGTGAAAAGTGAGACACACTGTATCAAAATATCGATATATCGAAAAATCGATATATCGGAATGTCGATATATCGATGTATCGGATATACCGATATATCGGATATAACGATATATCGATATATTCGATATATCGATATACATATCGATATATCGATAAATTTCAGATATCGATATTTTCGATATTTTTTTCAATATCGCCCACCCCTAGTTGTGACTTTGTTATTCTTTACCGAATAACTTATATGCACTAATGCGTCCTACACATGAAACTGACGATATCTGAATAAAAACATAAAAAAGCACATTTTCATATCATCTTAATCTGCTATATCTCATCTATTATTGGTCAAGAAGGGCGAGTAAAAATTAATTTTAGGGACCTACGCAGATTATGGTTTCTTACTTCCAAAAGTAGGCCATACTATAAAAAAATTCTATCTGAATACTTTTTCCCCGTCTTCCTTCATTATTTCATCCTGTAGACTAATCTATATTTGAAAAATTAAAAATTGACTTATTGGGATATTTATTTTATTATTATGAATGAAACGGGTTGAATTACAAAGTCCTTAATAATGTTAAATTGAGCCGTGTGGAAGAGTTGTTAGTGCGGAAAAAACTAGTCGACAATTTTATGTTGGTTTATTAAATACTTTGCCCAAAACATAAATTTTGTTATTTACATAATTTACATAATTTCAGAACATAACTACCTATATGATAAACATACACAGTAGGTATATAATTAAAAAGAGAGTATTTTTGTAATTTTTATACAAAAAATAAGCGTATTTAAAGAAATTTTTTTACAATATCATACTACTATAGAAAAAAACTATAAACATTCTAACATCTAAATATTATAAATTATACATAGGTAGTTGCAATTACAAATAAAACTAATTATGCATTTATTACATCCATTCTTTTATACATTACAATACAAAATTAAGTCAATAAAAATATTCTTGAATTTTTTTCATCATAGCACTACTTTGAAACCATTACAATTCAATATATACAAACATTTCAAAAGACGAAGACATAATTTTAACAGCGGATTCCAGGCCTGAAAATAGATTTATACAACTTAATTTACCTTCTAGAATGCATATTTAAAGTTACACTTGTCCAAAGTTGACTTTGGACAAGTGTAACAGTATTCTTCTTTCAATTTTAAAATATTTTGACAACATTTGATATGCATTGATTTGTCCAATTGTTTAATGTTTTGAAAAATTTGTTCATTCGCCTCTTAAAAAAAATAACCGCGTATTTCTCTGCACTAGGGTATCGAGTTATTATTTAAACTTTGAGTTCAAATAAAAACATTCTGTATGAGAAAGAACTAGAGTAATAAAATCTCAAAAAATGCTAGGCATATTCCACAAAATAACATCTGTGGCATAGGTGTATCGAAAAAAAAGTTGAAGACGATAATAGGTTTATAGTTCCTTAATTCATACTACATAAAATTAACTAATTAGTAATTATGCATTTTTAAATATAGATCAATTTCATTTCATTCTTAGTATTCCCGTTTAAAATTGTAACGATTTTCTGAAACGTCTGATAAATTATTGAAATTTGGGAAAAACCAGCAACAAATTAAATAATTTTTATGGACATCTTTAGTCTACCATTAAGAACAAATTCTCAATTAATGGTTTGTCTACTCCTCTCGTTGAATCTAATATCACAAAAACCACATTTTGCACCTATATCTTCTCATATCAAAAGAAATGTTTATGATAAAAGCAGTCTTTAAAAGAATAATAGTCCTGCTGTAATTTTTTCTTAAAGAAAGAATGTATAATGTATTTTCAACATAGTATGGTAGTATTAGTACTCACAATACTCTTTCCATGAGATAAAAAAATTAGTTTTGCCATACATGTTAAAAATTTTAAATTAAAAAAAAACACAATTTTTAACACAAAACGTCCATTACACCCTATTTCCATACTTTATAGTTTATTTAAATTTACATCATTTGACCTTTTAAATAAACAAGATATCATCTCAACTCAAATTTGGCACTTCTGATTATTCTCATTATTTTTAAGCAATTTGAGATTGTATTTTTTAAGTATGCTTACCGTTAAACTCTTACAGATTTCTTTTGCACTACGACACTGTCTTTTTTTGATGATTATTGCAAAAAGTGGTCCTTTGGCAAACTACCCTGGATTACTGTCATCTAACAATCAGGACGTAGGACAAAACCTTCATGGTATGTCTATGGAATTGATAGATCTAAAGTTCACAATGAATTTAAAAATCAAAAAATTTCATGGGCATACCATAGACTGGCATGGAGTATTCATCTGTTAGTATGTCAGTACCTACTTGCAAGGCAGGTTCCTGGTAGGGCTGGGCGATTATGAAATATAACAATCGATTATTGATTATTAAAAATAATTGATTATTTCCGATTAATCGATTGTTTCCGATTAATCGATTAATCAATGACCGATTAATCGATCAGTCGATAAATCGATTAAGCGATTATTTAGGAAAATGTAATAAAATGATCGATTAATGGATTATTTTTCGATTAATCGATAATTTCTCCCAGCCCTATCAACTGGCACTGTGGCAAAATTTTACGGTAAAGATAATGATTCGATTGATAAGTGATGAAAAAAAATGTGTTACAGTAAAACTTCTGTTAACAATTTGTAGATTAATTAATTAATAAATAGATGATCGATTAATTGAATCTAGATTAATAATTGATTGATGGATTTCTTCGAGATTAATTGGTTATTGATCAATCGATTAAGCAATAATTATTTGATTAATCGATTAATTGATTATTTGATTAATCGATTATTTAGGAAAATGTAATCAAATGATCGATTAAGCGATTATTTCTCCCAGCCCTGGTTCCTGGTACACTTAATTTACACCCTAAACTATTGGAGATATTGCAGGGAGACCACTCTTTATAATGATCATCTTTACAATGATCAATATCAAAAACGAGTGGGCTGGTGCAAAAATTTCTATAAGGATTCAATGGTATACAAACCTAAAAAAATACAATCCTATAAAAAATACATCATGAAAATGGTATAAAATTTAACTTATAAAAAATCAAAAGTATTAAAGCTCTCTATCTCCCAAAGTAGTGAGATAGCGCTTATGTTTATAGGACTTACTTTCTGTTTAAGTCTGTGAAGTTCGTTACCTCAAAACCGAGGACGCCCCTTAGAAGGATTTGTAAAAAAACATCCTTTTTATAAAGGATTAAGCGCAAATCAATTGGTATCTAAAATATTTCTTCTCGACTTCAAATTACTTGAACATTATTAATAAAAATAGTTTTTCGCGACATTTGATATAATTCTGTGTTGTTGTTATGCTATCGATGTCCCAAAAAATCCAGCTCTTCAAATTCTAATGTTTGTGTAATATAGGTAACAATATTTTAAAATCTGCAAAACAAAGTTTTATTTATATTGTTATTATATAAAGTCAATTGTCGTAAAATAATAGTATTTCCTAATATGCAACATAATAATTACATTACAGTATAAAAACCTATAAAGATTTTAAATTATAAATTTTGCGAATTGGTAGATAAAATAATTACCAATTAACACTTGTCGGTTTTCTAAAAAAATATTTTACTTTGCCATTATGCTTAAAAATTATTAATGCTTTTAATGATAAATAATTTATTTTGTTTATATTCATGAATTATAAGAAACAATCAATAAAAACATAATATTAGAGAATGTGAAAATTTAAATTTTCAGTTATTTACAAAAAGATAAAAAGATTCCTCACAAAGTTATAAAATTAATTAATCATAATGAAAATACTTAGTAACAACATCACGTCACATGATATAAAGAGAAGCATTAAATTTATAATCAAAGTCTCTGCTTCACACACGGGATAGAGAGTAACCCTATATACAGAAATAAAAAATACATAAAGATAAATCGTTTCTATCTAAAAATAGAAAATTGTAATAAGTTCAAAGTAGCAATAAAAATAACATTTTGGTTATTCCACTGGGGCGAAAGAAACAACAAATTAGATTTTGTTTGCTTTTGCCGATATTACCTCCATACAATTAAAAAAATGCAAATAATTTTATACAAATCAATAATTATTAAAATCATCACAATAAACCTCAAGTCTCAATTTGAGACAAATAGTTCAGCTCCTGTCACGGAATTGCATGATCAGGACAGTACGTCTTATAGTCACTTTCAATAAACTGCCAATCACTAGACCTCGCACAGCAAAGATGCATAATATTTAAACACCCCCTTTTTAAACAACAAATATTAGCCCCTTTTAAATCGCACATTTTGCAGGCTACGTTACACGAAGTCCAAACAGCCTCTTCGAGTCCAACTATTTTAGGCCCAACTAAATAAATACCCGGTGACCAAACAATACAATCCTCATGGGCCCAAATTTCATAAGTTTTATTACCTGTCTCTGTAATACCTAAATAAATATCAGAGTAATCATTGTCTGATAGAAGATCAGACTCCGAGTGTTTCCTTTTGGATTTTTTCCCCGAACCTTTCATTAGAGCAGACTCCTCCATAACCTTATTGATTTTTTTACTTTTAAACTGTTTATCATACGGATCATCCAATCGTTTCTCAAATTCGGGACACTGAGTAGTAATAAAATAGGGCCCAAATAAGTCTCCAGGAGGGATAATTTCACCATTTGAACTAGGTCCTGTTAATTCGCTTGCGTGGGGACCGCGTTTACAAAAGGCGCAAATCCAAGTTGCATCTTTGGTTTGAGCATCATATTTGTTACTTAGAGTGCTACAATGAAGACCCTTAGACCGTACTTTGTGTCTATACTCTGTATCGTCATGGAATTTCTTAGTTTTGTTTGTCTTCTTTTCACCATCTTCTTCATTTATTGGTGTATTTACAACATTAACAGAAAGGGGCGAATCACGAGTACCCCTAATTTGTATAAAAGGTCCTCTAGATCTACTGGAGCTGGCGTTGCTGCCTGAATCATATGCATATATATCTTTGACAGATTCTGCCTTGGTATTCAATTGCTTTTGAACAAGCATTTTCTTACTTTTCGTTTTACCTTTTATCTTTGACCCTGCCTTAATTTTTTTGCTAATCTTCTTTTTTTTGGGAGTCGACTCTAAAGAATTAGTCTCACTGCTTCTCCTTGAAACTGGTGTTGCTCTCCGCTTGTTTTTCTTTGGAGATGGTGTTTTCTTTTTAACCTCCGTGGTTGAAGTTACAGTTACATTTTCTTGGCTCGTAGAAGGAATAGGATCGTCCAGTTTCAATAAAGTATCATCCAATTTTGAGTCATCCAAATCTAGCGTATCAGTTTTCAGTGGGTCGCTAGAATCCTCAATTCCCGCAAACATTTCTTCTAACTTGTTTTCGACTTCTACAAAATGAGTATTTGTGGCCTTCTTTTGCGCTGGAGTTACTAACATACAGGAATTGTTGCTTAAAGTATCAGCTAATGCCTCTGTTAAGTTATCTTTAGTTTTTATCACACTTACAGTAATCGGTTTCGTAACTGGTTCAAGTGTGTCCTCCTTTGGTTTATCTACGCTATTGATTTGTTTCGCTTTTAATCCTTCCTGTACCATAGCTGCAATGTTGTCTATTGTTTCAGATTCCGATGAGGTTTTTCTTCTAGTTTTGGCAGGAATGATTACATCCAAATCATCCGATGATCTCCGTCGCTCTGGAATTTTATTTTCTTCCAACATTTTCCCCACAATACTTATTGAGTCTTTTTCAGCATCAGGTTCAGATTTAGATTCTTTTAGGGCGAATTCAAAATGTTCGGGAAGTGGAGTAGCTTTGTCTAACTTTTCATCATCTTTTGATACGCGAATTGTTTTGCTTGGTTTTCGCTTTCTTCTCGACTTATTACTATCTAAACTATCCTCATTGCTATATGTTGAAATAGTATCTTCCTCTCTGATATTTGTGGATGTGGGAATATTTACAATACTGCTAGAGTTGCTATTTTCATCGTAACTGCTCGTTGGCTGAACAATTACACTTACAGATTTTTCTGCTGGGGGTTTTTCAACTTTTTCTACTCTCTCTACATTTACAGATCTTTCAATAACAGATTTATCAATACTTTGCTCAACTTTATTCTCTTGGACGTTCACTATTTTTTCTGGTGTCGGATTCAGCCTTTCCAAAATGGAATCTACACGTATATTAGATCTTTTCTGCGTTTTTGTGACTTCTAGTGAAGTTGTTGGTGGAAACACTTGTGTGCTTATACCTGGACTAATAGATTTTAGACCCGGACTGAGCGACTTCAATCCGGGACTTGCAGATTTTAACACTGGACTAGCAGACTTAGTGCTTGGGCTAGTACACTTTGTAAGCTCCACTGCTTGTATGTCTAACACACTTGCGGGTAAACTGTTTATTTTATTTGTGTCCCTAACACTTAAACTTATCGGAGTAATTGGTAGTTCACCATTTTGGTTGCCATTTCTAGTTAAACTTAGGTCAACACAGTCTCTAGGAAAGAGGGGGTCGTTTTTTAACATTTCACTTAACATGTGTGTGTGAGGATGTATTTTCACTGCTTCAGTTGTAGTGGGGGTGTGCCATGTTGGCTGGTGTAGTAGGGAATGTTCATTGGACATGTGCGCCAACTGGGGCTGTCTTGGAAAATAATTCGGAACCTGAAAAATAAAAGAAAACACACACTAGAATAAGAGGTTTTTGAACAATGTCACAGCTTGTACTAAATAAATAATCTAAAAATAGACCTGAAACAGGTGGGTGTGTCTATTAATAAACACCTCTACCAGCAAATTTTAAAGTTGTTTTTATTATTTACTACTCCCAACAAATGAAGTAAAAAGCTCTAGAAAATTCATAGTAAGTTTATGAAACTATTTGAGCTCATTAATAATTATATTTAATGACTGAGTAACTAAATACCTCTTTCTTACCAAGCCCACACAAAAGTAAGTGGAATATTATATATTACTATTAAGTTAGAAGGTTAAAAACATGACAACAAATAAACAATATGGATTATCATTTTAATTTTTTAATTAATCTTAAGTTCTTTTATTTAATAAGTAGCCCACACTTTCACTACTACTTTTGGAGCAATCAAAAGTTAATCCAGTAAACAACCTTACGACATTGAAAGGAACAAAAAATAATAACAAATTACCAAATAACTTGTCAAAATTCTGATAAAACATACAATTAACATCGTTTTTATTATTATCTAAATAACAACTAATAATTTTACGCAATCATAAATTTAGATTCAAAATAAGATTGTTTAATTAAATAATCATTAATTCAATCATTATAAAACAGGATAACAGGGTGTTCACGTCACAAATTCATTCAGCATATTTCTTACATCAAAAGGAGAAAAAAGGTCCATCCATAGGTCTCATAACGTTTTGGTTCTTATATGCAAGATGATGAAGAGCTATTAGGAAATAAACATTTTCTATTTTAATAAACGGTTTTTGAATTCTCACGAAATACATACAGGGTGTCCCGAATTGTACGGACCGAACTTTACGGTGTGGTAGAACTTCTCAAAATATAAAAAAAAAGTTCCTATAAACATGGGTTGGGATACGCTTAGTTTCCGAGATACAGAGTGTTAAAAAACATGCAAAAAATAAATTTCAAAACAGAAAATACCAGTATCATAATATTGGCATGGCATACTATATAAAGTCGAGTATATTTTAACTTGACATCTGTATGAGTTGATATTGCGCGTACGATTTCATTTTCTGTTGCACACAAAGTTAAAGCAATAGCCCGAAAACGTTGTTCACGTATGTCTACCGAGCTTCTCTCTCACCTCCATTGAGACGGAAATATGCAACATACCACTGAAGAGAGAGATAAATAATCTATGTTTTCAATAAATTCAGCGATTCTCAAACTGTGAAAATTTGTCAGTCGTTATTGTGAACTATTATTTATTTGGGTTAACAGTCTTCTCATATTAGAATTAAATTAGTCTTTATGAGAAATGTTTAAGTTATTTTTTGCGATAAATAGTGGATGAAATGGCAATGAAATAATTCAAGTCAAATCCTGTTGGCTCTACTTTTTTTAAATTATATTAAAAGTAAAAAATGTTCCTTCTTAAAATTTTATTTTACTAATCCGTTCCTCGAATTTTGTTAACCATCTTTTCCCTAAATATTTTTCTTTTATTATTCTGAGCGAGTTTGTCTCTTAGTTGGTAAATAAAACCAACTTTCAGACGTTACTTATCCGATTCTCAGACGAATATCCACGGCTTTTATTTTTTATTTAAATTTTATTTATTACACATTACCAAATACGCCTTCAATCTTTCGTATTTTAAATTTCTTGCTAAATAAATAGAATTTTGCCGCTGGCCGGTGTCAAACAAAGCCGAACACCTGATATGGGCATGATATATCTATATTTTAACCAATAAACACACGTTTTCACCCTCTATATACAGTTTACGGATTCGAGGAGTTCTAGACAGAAGCCTGTTGGGATTATTTTTTTAGTGGTAAAAAATTAAATAGGTGTATTCGTGACGGTAATATGTAATTAGGAAAATATTAAATTGTAAAAATACATTTGATAATTATGGCAACTAAAGTGGGCGTCTTAAATAAACAGTCAATAAAGTTGGTTTTAAATTTAATGGA
This sequence comes from Rhagium mordax, assembly GCA_963680705.1. NCBI lineage: Eukaryota > Metazoa > Arthropoda > Insecta > Coleoptera > Cerambycidae > Rhagium > Rhagium mordax. The sequence goes on from OY796662.1 coordinate 41,868,833, forward strand.
TTATTTTATAAAAGAGAGAGAAAACGAAGGACCGTTGATACCACTTCCACAGGTTCATGATAGAGTTTCTGAAGCTTTAAATATGTCTAAGAACAATCTGCAGGATTAAGCACCAACAAATTAATATTGTCTTGACAAAAAAAAATAAAAACGAATTAGGAAGAAACCAAAAACATTGGATGTATGTGATGTAGTTAAAATGGAAATAAGGGAAGTAATTTATAAATTTTATGAATCAAAAACACATTTTACACTCGATGCGTTGAAGGAAACGCTGAAAAATAGGGGAATCATAGACTATAGGTAAGTCTCTTAAAACTTCTAAAGCATTGTGGATTTAGGTAAAGTCTGTTTCATCTTTCTAAGACACTCAATAAAGGCGGCTTTATTTGATGTCGATAAAAACCTCAAACGGGCCGGATGTTTTTATAAGTCTTAGAAAGATGAAACCGACTTTATAGAAAAGATTGTAACCGTCGCCCATACCTCCCCGCGGTTCTTGCTGGACTGTAACAATATTAGTTTTCGAACAATATTAGTTTTCGATCATTATTCTTTTAATAATAATTAATATTGTTATTGACAGAATTGGGCAAATTATTTTTTGTTATCAGTTTCATTTGTGCCCGAACCTATATATAATCAGAATGACACTAAGACGATGAAGTTAGTGAGTTAATACTTCTTAGCATTTTATGATAACACCTTTAATGTTTTTATATAATTATTTAGCGACAACATCAGTGTTATAGGTGAACTGTTTGAGAACCGCTGGCATATCTGACCCATCGAATACATCTTAGTTCAGACGACGAAGCGACCTTTGGACCGGCCAAGTTAAAATATACTCGACTATAATAGATTTTTGTTGCTTGAAACACTGACATCATGGCACACGATTATTGCTGCATAACAAATCGCTAGTAATAGTGAAAAAATTATTAATGATTAAAAAAGTTGAATTAGGGTTAAATTAAAAATGGTCAGTTTTTGAGGAGCAACACAAGAGATCTTTTTTGCGTAAAAAGGCTCGGTTTTTTAAACTTTTGTCATAAATTGATAAAAACGTGACGTGCAAAAAAGTTGAGGTAATATTTTAACCTTGCCCCCCCCCCTACTTTTACCCGCCCCTGAATTATTTGGGTAGAAGTAGTTTCTTCAGTTTGTGTAGCATAAAAATCTGAATTATTGTGCAAAATTTCATTTGTTTATCTTTACTCGTTTCAAAGTTATGCAAAAAAACATTTTTTAATTGTAACTTCTACACCCTGTATCTCTGAAACTATAGGAACTTTTTTTCATATTTTGGAAAGTCCTATCATACCGTAAAGTTTGGTCCGTACAATTCGGGACACCCTGTATATTGCTAAAAGGTAATGAGGTAATGATTTAGTATACCAGCTAATTCCATATATTTTATAGAGGTGGAGAGATAAGGGTGGAAGTAACTTTGGTCCTATATTTGAAAAATATTTGTGTGTATTTTCAAAAGTACAATGAAACGTTATGGAGAAAGTTAATAAACAGAAAAAAGGTATTCTCTTATGTAGCTAAGACTAACACCTCCTAAAACACAAGGCCACAGCATCATTACATCTAGGCTGAATATTCGGTTACTTTAAAGGATAATAGCCACTGAGGCCCCTGGCATCTGGTCTCCCGTAACTAACCAAAGTCCGTCCAGCCTAGATTATATGATGTAACGCGATTTTTAATATTAAGCGCTTTGTCCTTTATACAGAGTGTCCGGGAATAACGTTCATATATTTCAGGGGGTGATTCTTCAGCTTCAGGAAAAGTTCATGTCAACATGGGTCCGGAAATGCCTACTGAGGGAGCAAAAATGAAATTTGTTCTTTTATTTCCATGTTATTGGAGATAAAAATACAAAATTTGGTACTCGAAGATGTTTAACAAAAGTTATCAGGTTTGACAAATGTCTACCTTCTCATCACAAAGACGTGTTTTTCTCGAAAACGGTAGCCCCTACGAGGTTCAACCAATAGAACTTTTTGGTGTAAAAACCTTGGTAGATCTTATTAATTGCACAAAAGTTCTCTAACAGTCAAGACCAATAATTTGAGGCCGTTTAAAATGAAGGCCCCCCCCCCCCCTATTAACTACGCCGCTGGTGCAGAAATCACATTTTTAGCCAAAAGATTTGTCATCAAATTTTGTCTTTTTATCTCCATGTTGACATGTACTTTCCATCATATTTTGAGCTGCTTGCTGATTGTTTCCACAGTTATTAGAAGCTAACCAGCAATTAAAAGACACAATTCAGTTTGGAAAGAAAAATGCAAATCGATGTTGACAACCATATCTCTTCTATGGGTCTACTCAAATTTAAATTAGAGAAGAATCAAGAATACCAATAAATTGCTGTGGAATTTCTATAGCGGAATTACGTAAATAAAACAGCTTGACATTATTTTGTTCAGTTGATTACTACTAAAAGTAAGCCTATTAAGATTATCCACTTAAGAGAATTTGAATCAAATAGTTTTTACATCAAAATTTCTTTAGACAAAGACAAAGTAATTTTACCGTTGTGACAATACTATGGTGTCACTCAAATAGACCGAGCGGTCACGGTGGAGGTTTTGACTAATAGCCCACTCACAGTTTACCAATACCAATACCAACACTACGAAATTAACCAAGTTAAGGAATAAAAATATTAAAAAGAAGATATGTTCTTTATAACGAAAAATGTTTTCATATTTTATAAAATCAAATGATTTAATATAGACCATTTACATTTACAACATTATACAAGGCAGAATATGTCCTTAACTTGTTTACTCTTTTTTTGTTGTTTTCTCTGTATATAAACTCATATCAATGTATGATTTGTTTTGTGTTCCTTAATTATTTAATATAGGATTAACCACAGTTATTGTGATTAAAATACGTTATTTACTATCTTTACCATTATTATTGTAGGTAAGCTTTAATTAAAATTATACTGCTATGAGATATTTAGAACTGAGCACTTGACTTGGTGCTATATCTTTTATGATGAAGTTTATAACTACATATTTTAGTTTTTGCTTTATATTCAGTCGAGTATTCAGTTGAAAATATCTTGTTAAGACAACATGACTTCTTTTATTCAAACGTGATTTTAAAAATTATAGAGCAAGCAATAACAAGTTGTAACAAAATATATTATGCTTTGCTTAATTGCTTGGCATTAAAAACATTTCTTTATCGAATATTACAAAAAGTCACATTTAAGAAACTGTTATATGTAATTTAATTTACTTCATAAACTTAAGTAAATTACATACAGTGTGTCGCACTTAAAAGTGAAACACCCTTATAACTTTTTTCACTTTTATCCGATTTGAACCAAATTTTACTCAATGATAGATATCATTAGGATTAACTCATGGCCAAAAAACCATTCTTCCCCTACTAATGCAAAGCCACCTGCGATACTAAAATAAACGCAAAAACTCAAAAAACATATTAGGCATTTTTGTATCGGAAAATTTTATTAATGAAAGTTGTTCAGAATTGTATAAAAACCTTAAATCCAAAATCTCATCAAAATTAAAAAATATTGATATTTTGATTTAATAAATTTTAAGTCCGAAAATATAATTTTACAATATCAATTATCATTCGTATTTAGCTGCAGAGTATTTCTTTAGTTTTTTTAAAAAATAAAATATTACAATACAGTTATCCATTAAAATTATATTTTCAGACTTGTACCCAACATTATTTTTTTTCAAATTTTAATTTTTAATTTTTTTCAATATATTAATATTTTTTGATTTTGATTAAATTTTGGACTTAAGGTTTTTGAACAATTCTGAACAACTTTCATTAATAAAATTTTTGATAAAAAAAATGCCTAATATGTTTTTTTGATTTCCCAGTTTATTTTGATATCGTAGGTGGCTTTGCTTTAGTAAGAGGCAAATGCCTTTTGGGCCATAAGTTGATCCTAATGTACTCTATCTCTGAGTGAAATTTGGTTTAAATCGGATAAAAATGAAAAAAGGGTGTTCACTCTTAAGTGCGACACACTGTATAACAGTTTCTTGACTGACTTTTCCCTAATCACAATATAATTTTCTAAATATTGAAAATTTTAAATACACCACAATGGTCTAAGGATATTATTTATCATTATTATATAATAATATCAAATTATTGTATTTGAGAAAGTTAAAAATATTAAATTGAGAAAATTAAGACGTATTTTGTTTATTTCAACATTTGGACACTATATAATGGGTTTGTATATCAGATGTTTAGATCCCGTTCCAATGTACCATTTTGCTCGTCAACGAACTCAATCTTTTCCTTGGGCTCTAGAACACGTGTACCAAATCTGAAGCTTTACCTCAAAAACTGTAACTGGCAATAAAAATTTTCAAAAATTTTTCACTTTTGGTGAGGAAGTAAAATTAAATTAAAATAAACATTGAAGTTTAAAATGTCCTTTATGTGGTATCATTGGATGCAGAAAATTACGCAGAATTGAAAAATGCAATAATATAGAGTGAAAGCTTCCATAAGCGGACACTAACGGTTCCAATTTTTTTGTCCGCTCATGGGAGCTGTCCGTTCATAAAAAAGCTCAAATGAAAGAAAATTACTATTTGGTTCCTGAAAAATTGTTCTGTCACGAGAGATGTCCGCTTATTAGAGCTGTCCGTAAAGAGAGCTTTCACTGTATAGGGTGTTCCATTTGAAAATCAAACGTTAGTGTCACTTTGAATGAAACCTAAAGTGAAAAAAAAAAAAAATTATATGTCAAAAAGTGACGTTAAGTATACAGGGTGTTAAGAAAAAGTAGGTCAAGTCGTTAACCACAGATTCTTTAGACAAAAATAATGCGACTTTTATGATGTGGTTTTTTGTTTTGGCACGTAGTTTTCTTTTTACAGGGTGATAAAATTTAAATTTTGTTATATTTATTAATAATTCTGATATCTTTTAAGATTTTTACCTGAAATTTTGCACAGACTTTTATCTTATGTAGATACACTTTTTGGGTAATTTTGGTAAAAAAGTCAAAGCGCAAACGGGGAAAAGGGCGATTGTGGTACCCATTAACCTCCCCAACTTTTTCGTGCGTACGCCTATGGTCTCTAGATATTTATTTTTAGATTAAATACTTATTTCCCTAACTTTCCTTCTTATAAAATTTGCATTTAAGACTTAATTAACGAGATATTTCAATAAACTCAGATTCATTTTCAATCTTACTTTCGGAATTTTATTTTTATTATTGTTGTTTGTTGTAAATTAATTACTTTTACGCAAGACCTTTTATGTTGTGCATAGTTAGAAAAGTTCGATAAAACAAAAATTATAAAAAAACCACCAGTGTACACATTTTTGCTTAGAAATTATTAAATTTCCTATTATTTTTTATTTCTCATTTAACTATGCCACTGGCGAGGTAAAAGAAGCAATTAAAAATACTAATTTATAGAAAATATTTTTGCTTAATCTTTGCACCTTCCACAATTCATTCTCGTAATTTAAAATTGATACCGAATAAACAAAATCGTTCACTCCCCAAAAACTAAAAATAAAAAATATTTTTTAAACCTGAATTCAAGTGCTAATTTAGAGATGTGATGTTAAGAAACATATCACTTCAACTAAAATCATTCCAAAGACGTTTTCCCCTCGAGTTAATATCATACATCTGAATTTATTGGAATATCTCATTAACCAAGTCCTAAATCAAAATTTTATAGCAGTAAGAAAAGTACGCATAGGCGTACGCATGAAAAAGTTGGGAGGTTAATGGGTATCACAACCCCCCTTTTCCCCGTTTGCGCTTTGACTTTTTAGTACGTGCAAAATTTCAGGCAAATATCTTACAAAATAACAGAATTAATAATAAAAATAATTTTCAAAATTTAGGCTTTAACACCCTGTATAAGAAAAACTATGTGCCAAAATAAAAAATCACATTATGAAGGTCGCATTATTTTCGTCCAAAGAATCTGTGGTTAACGGCTTGACCTACTTTTGCTTAACGCCCTGTATAGGATGTTCCAAGTTTCAACCATTTAACCTCAACCTTAAAAACTAAAAGAAAAAGCGGGTTGTAATAAGATCCTCTTACACACATATACTCGTATACACGTCTGGCCACTCAGTTGTTTCGGATACAGTTCAGTAAGTTGCACATATCTCCCATGAAAGGAACCGGTCGACGGTTGACGCTACGTCTCGGACAGCTCAGACTAACGTGATTATGGGGCGGAGTCGAAATTGTTAGGGGAGTTGGTGCAACTTACTGAACTGTATCCGAAACAAATAAGTGGCCAGACTTGTATATATTTCTTTCCATAATATTAAATTCAAAACTAAGCAGATACTTTCAACTATTTCGTACCCATTTTTTTAAGTTTTATTAATACTTTATCAAAGGTTTCGGTCAAAGTTTAATTGAGCTATAAGGAAAGCTCTTAAGCTTAAATACAGAGTTAAAATATAGCTTAACTATTATTAACTAAAATAACTAAAATATTTTATTTTCTACATTTATAAAATTCAAAGTAAACCAATTAGTTAAAGTTCATTGTTAAATAGTTAGACTTAAGTCAATATTGATTTACTTATTATTATTATACCAACTTCGCAAAAACCTATCATATTTTAGATAGAACACTACATTAAACCTTTTTAGTTCTACTTCATTTGCTACAAATTAATTTTTCTACATTATAAATTGTCAGAAAAACAGCGATAGATTTATAAATACCCCTAGGAGCTTTAAGGGTAAGACTCTAAAGTAAAAGAGGCTTCCCTTGCGTTTAATACTCTATAAAAAAATATTATGCAACTACATTAATTTCTTGACGAAAATCCATTATAGTACAGAAGATAAATTTAAAAAAATCTCAAAAAGCGAAATCATAAACTTTAGATTTAATTTATTTTAATTCTTAAATGCTTGAGTGAGAATTCCAAAGAACTGTATTGTTCTTTTACTTTTATTTATTTTTATCATTATTAAGTCTACACTATAAACATATAATAAAAAAGAGATACTTTAGTAGCATACTAGGATGAAAATTCTCATTTATCTATCTATATCGATCTATATTATTTTCACTGCAAAAAAAAACATCATTACTGCGAGAAACATAAAGGTGTAGGGCCTCAAAAATTCTAGTTCCACAAGATTTTTGCAAACATTAATTCCCTCAATAATATTTTTGATGTCATTTCTAGGTTCGGAGGTGCAGGAGCACTGGGGTAACACTAGATTATTGCCTCCCGACAAATTTTCCAATACCACCAATAATTTTCTTTTAAATGACAACTCACCCAACATTATTAGGTTTCATTTACAAGGAATATTTTAAAAACATGGAAAATTGTTATTCTAAAAACATAACAATCACGTTTTTTAGGAAAAAATATATACTTAGTAAAAGTGAAAAACAAAATGAGCGTTCTGACAGTTGAAATATCAACTATGGGGTATTATTGGATTCAGAAAATTAAGGGTGCTTCCACACTGGACGGAACTCCGGAACGAAACGGAACGCGGAAATGTTGTCAAATTCCGAAGTGATAAATATTTACTTTCATATTATAAATCAGCGGATCTGTCAACTGTCAGAGTAAATAGTATAAAAATATATTTGCTACTTACGATTACCGATTAGTTTTATTTTAAAATGAGTAATATGACTGAAAGGGATTTATTAATAACTATTGGTGCGCTTTGCGTAAAGTATAAAAATTGCAGAAATATATATTAAAATGAATTAATTTGTTCTGTATGTATTACCACAAATTCAGTTTCAATATTCATTTCAATTCACTTTCACGTGTTTATTAACTTAACCAAAGATTTTAAACCTCATCCCTCTTCCAAAATTCTCCGCTTAAAAAGTTCAGCAAGTTTTAACTTTTTACGACGGAACGTCCTTGAAAATAGGCGGAACTACTTCTACTTGCTGTGATTGGCCGAAAATGCAATCCGCGGGTCCGTTTCGTTCCGGAGTTCCGTCCAGTGTGGAAGCACCCTTAGTAGAATTCAAAAATGCAATAATATGCATGGTGATTCATTTAAAAATCGAAAGTTGATATCATTTCCGGTAAAACCGGAAGTGGAAAAAAATTTCCCAATATCAGGGCCGAATTAACCACAGGGAAAAATGGACACCTACCCAGGGGCGAAACTCGAATATAGGGCGAAACTCGAATATGGGGCGAAACACCCGATCAAGAAACACGTCATCGGCAAATTTTTTAAATAGCAACCTCCATTTTGAAAAAACACATTTTTCTACCTACAGTAAGTTAAATTTAATGGCATGTTGCATGACGAAATTATCGAGAGAAAAAAATTAACTAGGTATTTACCTAGGTATAGTAATGTATAAAACAAAAAATTATTTAATTTAAAATCTCAACTTAAAACAATAATTTTGTCGTAAACAATTTTCAGTTTCAGTGTTTATTTATTTTGTTTTGCTTTAATAAAAATTGAGTTTGACATTAAAAAAATATATTTGACGGAACACAAAACCTATTTTCCAAAGAGAAAGTTTGAATTCGCGACCTTCAGTCTAGAGCGTTTGACATTGAAAAATATAAAAATTTTCGCCAGCGGCGCATTTTATGAGTGAGGAAGTTAATTCATTTAAAAGGGTACGTCCGTCTAATCTCTTGATTTAATATTTAAGTTCAGTTTTCTTTAAATAAAATATACGTCAATATAACTCCATGATTATTGATATTTTTATTTGGTGAATATTTGTCTAATAGGGGGCGAAAAACTATATAGTGCCCAGGGCGCCAAATGGTCTTAATCCGGCTCTGCCCAGTATGTCAAAAAGTGCCTGGATGTACCATGAGTCTGTGTCACCCTGTATATCAAGGAGGATCTACAAGCTGTTATTTTGCTTTTGATGAACAATCTCTATGAAATTATTGGAAAACATCAGCACATTTTTGTGCTTTAGATAGCAGTAATAGATAATGAGGAATAGCACTGTACAGGAAATCAAATTTTTTGCAATTAAATTAGCTACATTGGTATCACAAGTAGACCAAAGATTATCTGCGCATAGATGCCGAAGGGCTCTTAATTACTGTTTGGTCTAATATGGCGAAGTTCGGTTCATTTTGGCACATTTACTAGATAACATACTTGGTATGCATAATATATATAAAAAAAAACTCAAGAATGATTAATAATGCAGGGATTGTTTCTAATGTAAACAAATCGAGTAATTCGAAAATGATAACTAAGAGTGAAGTGGCAAATGAAACCCTATAAGTACAAAGCCAAATAAAACTCGATAAATATATTAATTTATGCGATACTAAGAAGGATCCCCCTTTACCTTTGACATCGCAAAATGATGGCGATTGGAAAAAACTGACGAAGAAAAGGCGTTCCAAACGGCTAGTTATTACTGGAAGTAGTACGGATTTTAAATCTGTAAAGGGCATACCAGAAAGAGTAGTTTTACATGTATACAGGGTTGCACACAAATCTAATGATTTAACGGCTCTACTAACTTTCCAAAAATAACGTGTGAGCCTACAAATCCAAAGGTATGGCGCTTGTATACAAGGTTTTTTAGAAATAGGGAAGAAAAGGGAAAACCAGGCACTATGATATTTGACCCAAGTATCTTATTACTCAATTCACAGTCTTAATAATGAAAAAATTGACAATTTATATTTGGACATATGCGACTACGCTAATCCAAACTTTTCATAATTTACTGAAACATGAGAATCCTCAGAAGCTCAACAGGTCAGTAATTTTATCTAGGAACACGTCGAGATCTCACTATTATAATAGTGGCCTCATTTTCTATCCAACAGGCAGCACACGCTTCAAAATGTATTTCAATGCAAATCTGGTGTACATTAATATTTCTAATTTCTAAATTGTCCTTTGCCCAAATGGCAACACCCCCACCTTTAAACAAAAATCTACAGTAATTACTGATTACTAGATATCCACTAATATAAAGTATCAACTATTTGGTTAAACTAAATATGAACTTAATTGTTTGCGGAGATTTCAACGTTGATTCTTACAATGTTTCGAAAAATTTTAAATCTCTGTGTAATGTATTATCATGTTTTAAGTTGAGTACCATTGTGAAGTGGCCCATCCGAGTAACAGATATCAGCCTCAGTGCAATTGATCACATTTTCATGAATTTTAAAAATGATGAATTATGTTGCGTGTTTGATAATTCTATCTCGGACCATAGTACTGTTCTCTTTGAAATAAATTATCAGAATTACCGAAAATTCGTCAGTTTTTAGAAGTTACAATGCAAATTCAACAAATAATTTTGAAATTGCAATTAAAATTGAATCTTGGGAAATCTCTATAATATTACGGAAATTCATGATGCATTTAATTATTTTAACAACATTTTTGTATATTATTTTAATTTACTTAACAAAAAATGTATGGAAATAAATATTTAAATAAGAAATTGGTAAACAATGTGGTTCGAGTATCTAGTTCCAAATTAAAGGACCTACTTATATTAAAGAAAAATTGTCCTAGCAGGATTGCGATTTATAATATGACAATAATCATAATCGCCTCGATAATCGCTTAATAAAAGATACAAAAAAATCATATTTTCAAAATAAAATAATACATTCTGCCAACCCTGTAATGCTTGGCGTGTCATAGCTGAATTATCAAACAAGAAAAAAAAATATTTAAAAAATTCACATAAATAATGAAGGCACTCTATATATGATCACGTTTCAACAATTTTTTTTATAGAGGCACCACATACTACTGTCAAACAAATATCACAATTAGATCGCAATATTCATCAACGTAGATCAACAAACTTATTCTTTATTTCTAAAACTATTAACTGAAAATGAAATGCTAAATTTAATAACAAACAAATTCAAAGCTAAAAAATCGTCTGGCCCTGATGAATTCCCTTTTTTTTTGTAATCAAAAATAAAATATATTACATTATTAAACCACAGACATCATATATTGTGAATTTATGTTTTGAAACAGGAACATTTCCATTTCCAGCTTAGACTGGAAAAGTACCAGTTTTTAAGAAAAAGGATGACCAACTTCTAGAAAATCATAGGCCCGTAACCTTGCCCTTTGGTCTACCAAAAATACTTGAATAATGTTATTTAGATAGATTGTTAAATTACTTAGAGTGTTATCAAATAATCACAAAGAACAGAGAACCAACATGGTATTTCCAGTGGTATGTCGACCACCACAGCAATATAGCCAATAAAACTTTAGAAATTAATGATCAGGTGAATTTGCAGGTATATTTTGCGATCTCAGCAAGGCATTCGAGTGTATCAGTCATAGCTTATTAATATCCCAAACTATTTACCGATCTCATTAACTTCAACAATAATTTAGTTTGGGCTCTAGTACAGCCACCATAAAAGAGTGCGGAATACCAAAACTGGATCATTTTTAATTTGAAGATAGACAAATTCACAATTGAAAATTACTGAAATCAGAGAAATAATTAAAACTAGCAGTGTTCTCCGTTTTGTAAGAACACTAAGTTAAAGGTTAAAATGATGAATCATTCATTAAAATTAAAATTGATTAAAATACGACCCGTTTTTTGAAATTGCCAAACAATTAATGAAAGTGCCTGACTTTTATTTTCCAAATTTCCTGGCTTTTAATGGAAATTTTGAACTCCCTTTTTCTTGTTTTTTCAGGTTACTATAAATCTGATAACATTTCATTATCTATAGTTAAAAGAATCTCTGGGGATTTTTAATTTTTTCTTTTTCAATTCAAATAATTTATTAATACAAATATATTTCAAGTAGCACATTAACAGATTATCTAAATATGAAGGATTAACTTTTTTAGTGCTGCCTGAGCTTATTGAAAACCACACTACCGTCCTCAAAAACTTACACATTAAGATCTACTTCTATATTATGTAGGTACTGTAAATCATTCATAAATACCTGTAAATGATTCCAAGCAGTGTTAGCTGCCGGTACCTGCCGGTTATGTGGGTGATGTGGGGGACCTCCAGACATATTGGTGATTATATTATTCCTCTACCATTAAACAAAAATCCCCATTATGAAACTCAATCAGGTTGCATATCTTCGAATTAACGTTCATTTAGAAGATGAAACCCAAATATCAAATCCAGTAGACCCCAGGACAGGAGAATATTTAACCGTCCATTAAAAGCTGTAAAAACAGTCACAATAAATTTTGTCACTTTGAACAGGTAAGTAATGTTTAAGGCAGTATAACACTTCCTAATTTTAACATATGATTATTGCGAATACAGTTTTATCAAGTTATATAGATAAGCAGATATACACTGTTCAAACTTTGTTTATGTGTGTAGTACTGTAGTATAACAGCATAAAGAAAATCAAAAGAAAAATATAATATTACGACTTATGACAGTTGGTCTTTCCTAATAAGTCTTTAGTCAACAATTATATTATGAAATATATCAGAAAAAATTTATTGGTATTTACATTACCCATTAAATCCATCAAGTTCAATGTACTCAGTTCATACTAGACAAAATACGTAGTTAAAAATTAATTATAAAATTTAATTTTCTTATATTTAATTAGGTATTTAAAATTTAAAATATATTTTTATTAGTATTGTAGAATTTTTATTTTTGTTTTTATTTATTTCCAAACTATAAGCATCTTCAAGAGCCCAAAACGTAGAGATATTTTAACCAAGTAAGACATTGAACCATGGAACATATTTCCCTGCTAGAAAAATATATAAAATAATTTTCCTCTGTACCTGAATGGTAATAAATTATGCAAACTACAATAATTTACCTATAGCAGAATATTTTAAATGGCACAAGCACTTAAAAATTAGATTAACGAGAATTATACAATCATCAGCTGCACAAAACCAATCAAAACTTTGCAAAAATTTTAAAAACACTTTCAGAAAGTTTCAAAATAAATTATTACATGTGGACGAAAATAAAAAATGTTGAGTTGTAAGCCATTATAAACCAAATCGATGTTTGAAAAATAACACTGAGATACATTACAAGGACAAACACATCGTAAAACAATAGAGTGTCATTTTAAATGTAGTACATTCAAACAGTTTAAACACACCTAAAATTTCAAGTTGAAAATTCCGTACACAAGATATATTTATCAAAATGTTCAAGGCACGGCTATAAAGCAGCCGACACGCAACAATGGCGGACCCGGTTTTGTAAATTTTTAGACCCTAGCGCCATCTTTCAGGTATACTGTAGAGTGTAAGTAAATTATAATTTTTGGTAATTATGTTATGAATCAATAATACACGTGTCCTTTCTGTTTGATAGTAAAAACAACCCATTGATAAGACGGAGATCAACCTATTGAATGTGTGTTGTTTTAAACTGAAATTTAAAAGGCTGAAAAACAAGCAAGAGCAATTTTATAATTTATATAAAATGAAATAATTCAATCAAGTGCGCAAAACAAATAAATGTCTGTTTGTGAAAATATTGACATAATTTTTAGTTTTACATTACGATTTATTATTATTTTTTAAATATGAATTTGCTCACCTACTCAGAATTTACAGCCTCAATTTTCATCCTAAACGCATTTTGTTCTCTTTTTGGTCAAGTGGTATAATATTTAAAAATATAAACTTCAATCGTGTTTTTATTTCTTGATTTTCCCGCTTTTAAATATTCTTTGGGCATGCGCGAACATGCGCCTTGTAAATATTGCGTTGCCAACATTTCAAATTTTTAAAAGAAAATTTACCATAATTTGACAATTATATAAATAAGTATGGCTGCACAAGGAATTCGTGGAATTTCACGAGTCTTAGAGAAGTTAGAAAAATCAGTTAAAGATGGGAATTATTATGAAGCACATCAAATGTATAGGACATTATATTTCAGGTATATAAAAACAGGATTTTGTATGTCATTTGCTGATGACTTAAAAATTACTAGAAAGTTCTGAACATAACCTCGTTTTTTCAGATATTTAGGACAGAAAAAATATAAGGAATTAAAAGATATGCTTTATAATGGTTCTGTTTTATTTCTAGAGCACGATCAGGTATCGTATGGTTAGACTAAATAACCTAATTGGTTTCTATGTTATTTCTTGTAGCAATTAAGCGGTGCAGACTTGGCAATATTGCTAATAGAAGTGTTGGTAAAGTCGGAGGAAGATGACTGTATTACTTGGACATCAAAACTTTCTAAAATATTTAGTAACATAAGCCCATCTACTCCAGAAAGAGACACATTCTTAGCTCATGCAATACGATGGTCTTCAAGAGGTACTTCACGTGGTCATCCATTTTTGCACCAGGTAAAATTTACGTCGATCCTTTAGTTTTGCTGGGAGCTTGTTGCCTATCTGTATACCTATAAATTGTTTCATAAAATTAATTAAATATAAACAAAATATTTTTTTAGAGTGTAGCCCTGATTTACTGGCAAGAAAAGAATTATGCGCTAGCACGTCATCACTTTATTCATTCCCAAGATGGGAAAAGTTGTGCTAAACTTCTTATAGAATTCCAAAGTGTTCAGGGATTCAAATGTGAAGCAGATTTATTCATAGCTCAAACAGTCTTACAATATCTATGTTTGAAAAATAAAAATACGGCAAATCAGACATTTTCAAGTTATACTGAACAGCATCCAAGGATTAGAAAATCGGGCCCTCCGTATCTTCTGCCATTATTAAATTTTATTTGGTTTTTACTACAGGCAATTGAGAGGTAATTTACATTTAATTTGTATATTATATGGAAAGTTAGTGGACATTGTAATAAGTTTCAGTTTCTAACCTTTTAGTCTACAGTTGAAATGGGTCATTTTGTTTTAGTCAAAAACTACAAACCTTTGCTGTGCTATGTGAGCAGTATGAACCCTCGATAAAGAGGGATCCGTGTTATATACAATACCTGGATAAAATAGGACAAATATTTTTTGGATTAAAACCTCCACAGCAACAACGAGGGGGTTTATTTGGTAATTTATTAGAAAGCTTTTTAAGTGGTTTAGATGACGATAGCGACGATGATACTCCTCATGCTTCCACGTCAAGTTCGTCTAGTAGAAGACCAATAATAGAAAACACAGATTTGGATTAATACAGATTATCGACATTTGACAAAAAATATATAGGTATTTTCAAGTTTTTTTGTATGATTTAATTAAAAAAAAAAGAAACAATCTTGTAACTGAAAGCGAGTGAATGAATAGCATTATGAGGTACTACATTTTTATCTGAGGCAGTGTTGTATTATATTTTAAAAATTATACATTTTGTAAAATAAATGGTGTCTGTTTTGTAAGAAGCATTTTATAACATTAGGAAATCTGATTAATTGAATTTATAAATCCAGTTATTTTAAACCTTTTTAATTTATTGTCATTATATATTGCAGAAATACATATGCTAAATTTTTTATTTTTATAATACTCCAGTGGTTGTAGACATATAAGGCGTGTCAGGTGACACAAGATACACACTTACTACTTTTGCTGCATCCATATAACTTCAGTAATATTTTGGGTCAAATTAATAGCGTATAAATTAAATACTAAAAAGATGCTTAGCCTGTAAATTAAATATTATCTATTTTATACTAAAAAGTTCTCCAAGTATGTATGTACTTGATAGCTGACACGATTTCCGAAATATAAAATACAACATACCTATAAAATATCACCACATATATTAGACAACCACCAAATCCAAAGCTAAGGCTTTTCGGAAAGGGGTTACATATTAGAAAAAATTCAGACAAACATCTATACCCACTGACATTGCCACTGCCGGTGCTGGGTCTTGAACCTAGTCCTCGATAAACAATGTGACTAGGCCAAGTCTGTCGCTCATGCTCTAGCCCGCTAAGTTTTTTCAATGAAACCCACATTGACTATGGACTCATAAAAAAACTTATTTTTATTTTATTTCAAAGATATAACCATTTTCTTGTTTTATCTTTTTTGGTTATGTTGAAATGATGAAATATAATAAATTCGAAAGAAAACAAATAGGTAGGCTTAAAAAGAAATTATTACATTACATTATATATTACATATACATTATAATGTGAAGTTTAGAAAATTAACTTGCTTTTTTTCCAACGAAATCCACAGTTGAGTATTGGTTCATAAAAAAAGCTTTTTTTCTGATTTCAAAGACAACTATTTGTGGCATACAAAAAAAATAGGCATTATCCCTAAAAGCAAATACTTGGGCTTAAAAGAAATTGCCTACATGAACCTTTAATTGTTACAATTCTGAAAAACCAAATAGATAAATTTATTTAAAAAAAAATCATATTTCATTCATTAGAAAAAAAAGTTTATGTTATATCTCGGAAATCGCGTTAGCTATGGAAGTGACAGCCAGGTTTACTGAAGTGAATCCTAAGTAAAAATATCTACTTATAACAAATTTTACTCATTTTCTGGAGTTAACAGTTCTGAAATTATTTAAAATTTAAATTAACTACCATTTATATAATCAAATTATTTTTTCTCTAAACGACTTGATCCCTTTTAATAGTAAATCATCAATTTCTTAAGTAAGCATTGTTTCCACATTATAATTACGATACGCAGTCCCCTAGATTGAAAATGTGACTGACCGTCGTGTATATTGGGTATCGTGTATTTATCAATTACCACGGTTGATACTCACCTGCTGCTACAAATAATTATACAAGTTCGACTAAACGCTGCTTTCCTATGTAGTGTGCAAATATGGAAACAGTATACATATACATTATGTTAATTTTTTTAACTATCTCAAAAATTTAAATGTTTTTTTTTTCGGTAATTTTTATGTGGTGTTTCTGCTGATTGTCAGAATTTTATGTTACAACTTTTCCCCCAAATAAATAAATAATAAAGTAAGGTTGTATCATAAACACGGAAATACAATCTCAGAATATAAACCTGAATTGGTAAAACATCAATAGGAAAATTATACGTGTTATTGTTTCATCAGTTTTGTTAAATATTACAGTAAATATATCCATTTTTTTAGTGTTATGACTTTGTATAGAGGGGCCCGGGCATATAAGGCCTGGAGGGCCCTCGAACGAATGAAATGCACCGCAGAGGGCCCCGCTGGCCAGGGGCTCACCGGGAAGTGCCTGGTGGGCCAGCACGCCCCTGTGTCTAGGATAATATTTTCAGTGGTGTATGTGCTGCTGGAAATTCAAGAAATTGTGTTCAGTTCTCATAACTGGAAATACATTAACCATTTCTTCACCTATTGTTTAATTAACACTTATTGTGCTTTAAATATCAAGGTGCCAAGACCTCTTGAGAAACCTAATTTGTACTAAAATCTTTCTTAATTTTTAGAATTTATAGAATTTGGTATTTAACAGCGACCTTTACTATGTGCCATTCACATAATACTAAATGGTGCACTTAAAATATCCAATTCAAAATTAATGTCCTCGTATCATTTTCCAATTTAATTGATCAGGTATTGAAGTTGCAAGAAAAAATTGTGTTTGCGAGCTATTGAACTATAATAAAATTGGAATATTAATTTTCTCTCTGCAATCAAAATTGATGGTTTTACTACCTTTTTTAATACTAAGAAATAAGAGCTCTTCTAGCAATTTAGTTTAGGTGTAGTGTCTCACAAAGAACAAATGAACCATCCAAGTGTTTAACTAATGATGTTAAATTATTGAAGTGATGTATACCTCAAAACAGAAAAAATGCCCTTGAATGACTAAATTTTAATTACTTTCTGAGATAGAGCCCTTATTATTTATTTACTCAAAATAGTTGCTTTTTAACAAATTATACCTAATACTTACTTTCACATGGATTGTGAAACTTGTTTAAAAATGCAATTTCTAGTGATATCATATGCATTTTAAACTCTCTTATAAAGCAGGCAGTTTATAAAAAGGAACTCGCTTTACAACTAAAAGAAGCTGAAGTCGAGCTCACTAATGTTTGCTTATAACTCATCTCTGGTCGTCGTCCTTTGCCGACCACTGAGACAAACGTTTCAATAAGGTTCCAAACTGCACTAAATGCGCAAAGGAGAAAGTATTACAGCGTGCACGTCTATGATATTTTCAGTATGTAATGAGTCATAGGCAAACGTTGGTGATTTTGACTTTACATCTTAGGAAAGGTGGTTTATAATTCACTAGAGTAGATGTATTGTGGTCGAACCAATGATTTTATATGGATTTTTAGACCTTCAACGTTCCTCTCATAGAGAAGATTGTTTATATGAGTGAACTGCCTTTACACTTGTATCTAGGAATTAGGAAAGGAGGGATTTGTAGACACAGATTTAGTACAAATTTTTTGTTGTTTTGAAGTTCAAATCAATGCAAATTTTTTACATAATATTTCCAAAAACACCCTATAATTTTATATGATTTAAATGTCTTAATTAAATCAATAGCAATAGTAATTATATGTATCAAGCTTTTATTTTAGTCAAACTTAAAAATAACTTAATAATCCTTCGTAATTAATAATAGTTTGTATTACATATTGTGCATAGATACGTACATCAAATACTGCCTGTATGCCTTTATTTAGATCTTATGCCTACATAAATGAAAATGATTACATAATATAATTAAAAATGGATATTTTATTCTGCAAGAATTTTGTACATAAACATTGTAAATAAACGGTTAGGGAAGTTAATGGAATAATTTTAATTAGAATATTGTCGGGTGCAAATGCCAGCATATAAATGAAATTTTGAACTGTGAAGTACCTAATTATCAACCAAATATTCACATAAATCTATTTTTCATATTATTTTAAATATGTATAAATTATTTAAAAAGAATTATTCACTAATTAGTACCTTATTCCATAAGAAATTTAAAGTTCATTTGTGGTATTATGACTAAAGTATGTTCACAAAGCCCTGAGAGCGCGTCAAAACAATAATGCATGCACTGTTCACGTGAACGAGCAGGCGCTTATTGGCCGAATTCATAAGATTGATTTAATGCAACCAATGAGAGAGGTCTACGAACTTAACACATGCATATGTTTGTTTTGACGTGCTCTCGGAACTCTGTGAATACACTATATCCACTAATAATAAAAACTTGTCTATTTTAAATATCTTATCCACATTTACATTTAATTCATTAAATATTTATTATCCTTTATATATATTGAATGTAACTAGTCAACTGAAGAGTACATTATGAATTTTAACTATAAATATCAACATTTAATTAAAATTCATTATACATTTAATATGGAAAACTTTAGATTTTAATCATCAAATCAGTCGATGTCATCAGTAACCAACTATATTTAATACGAACAAGACTATAATATCCAAGTCTCTGTAGGTACCACTCTCGCTATTATAATATCATAGCCTCAAATCATATCCAAGCTTTTCATACATACCTTTAATTAGTTAAAAAATCACTTTACATTTGTAAATACATATGATTTCTTAAATAAACATACCACACGACATATTTTCCATGGAAAATTAAAAATAAACACTCCTTTATTCTAGTACTACTCAGTAAATACCATTTATATTATACCGGGTGACCACGGATCATGGTAAACTCCAGCCATTTCCACAATTTTTGAGCTATCCAAATGAAATTTTACAGCAGTAATGTAGGTACGTCCAAAAAACCCATTCACCTGTCAAAGTTACGACTTTTAATTGTTTCTTCCATGGCTGGTGTGATAAATAGTATAAAATGGCTTGTTGAGTTCGATGATATTTCCTTTTTTTTTAATACTTCCACATTGCAGATTTATCAAGAATGGGCACATCAATGGATTCCATACAAAATGTATTATTTTATGGTATCGGTTTACCATTATGATATCTTTTGGGAAAATGGTCAAAATGGACAAAAAGTGATTTGGTCAAATTTGAATGCACGCCAAGACGCCATTTTTATATTTTTTTTGTCAATCTAATTTTTTGGGAGTTATACCAGCACATTTGAACCAAATTAGACCAATCATGGCACTCTAGATTAATAAATGAAATTGGCTCTAAAAAAATCAAGTGGGCTTAAAGAGTCCCCAAAATAGTTCTGTCATACTCAGAATTTTCTCAGTATTCCAAAAATGCAATAATATACAGGGTGTTCCATTTAAAATTCCATCGTTGAGGTCATTTCCGTCGAAACCGGACGTCGAAAAAAAAATCGGATGGTCCAAAATGAGTCTTTTTGGACGTACATTACTGCTACAAAGTTTCATTTGGATAGCTCAAAAATTGTGGAAATGGCGGGGGTTTACCATGATCCGTGGTCACCCGGTATATGTACCAATAGTGTTTTGTGGTATCTGCCATTATTTTTTTTTATTAGTTATTTTGTCAACTCGCAATAGAATGTATACCTATCTAAATTGTTGCAACACTTCATTAGAGAGAAAATCGTGCTATTTAATTGATTATTATTATTAAAATTTTTTATACAGAGGCTGGCATAATAAAATTCACTTAACTTTTAAGCTAAGCTAAAATCCATAAACATAACTTTCAAATATAAAATAATCATGACATTAAGAAAATCAATATCAAATTAAAATACAATACGTGGACCATATGTGTGGCTGTTTGCACATTTGGTCTTCAGTATTTTAATTATATTTTACATGAAATAATCCTGTTTGAGTAATTTTGTTATTCAATTTTAAATGTTCATTAAAAGTCAAATCGATTGCGTAAGGTTCAGTAAAATTATATACAAAAATTAATATGATCCGAAACTGATATTAATATGCTATAATTTATGAATAAACTATATTTATATAAAATTTTGTATTTATTATACACCAATAAAATTTAGATGAACCAAATTGTGATGTTTCTCTTCATTAAATAAATTAATACTAATTTACAACTGTACTTCTCAATTTTTAACGAAGCTTATAGTAGTATTGTATTTACCATAGATGTTAAGAAGATTAGATATATAGTTTTTATGATTAATAATAAGTGATTGTGATTTAGTTCATTTAAATTCGATCAAGCATGAATGTACGTAGTTACAATGACAAAATACTTCCAATTTAAAATGGAGTCTTTGGATTTTTCACGTGAAGTAAAACTGTTTACTTATCTTCATTGTGTAGTAGCTGCTATAAAGCAGGTAGGTATAATATTAAAAGTGGCACTTTAATGAAGTTCACTGTCAGCATAGTCAAATAATTTACTTATTAGGAATCCCGGTAATTGTAACTTTAATCAAAAATACATTAACATCAATAATTGAAAGAAAATAGGCTATAGTTTAAACAGAATAGAGGCAAATCTAATAAAAAAAATATAGACACAAACACATATTACTTCCTCACCAAAAGTGAGGAAGGTATGTATTCGTGAAAAAATTTTTATTGCATTTCTGAACGATTCTTGACGAATTACGACGATACACAAAATTTCAGACATAAAAAATTCCGTCTGTGTGTGTGTGTGTATGTATCGCGATAGCAGCTACAGTTTTTGAGATAAAGCTTTCAAATTTGGTACACGTCATGTTCTAGAGGTCAAGGAAAAGATTGACTTCGTTGATGAGCAAAATCGGTGCACTGAAATAGAAATGTTGGGGTCCGGTAGACCCGACCCCAACATTTCTATTTCTAACTTTACAAAAAAAATTATTGGTGATGAAAGATTATAAATAAAATCTGATATACAAACCCATTATAATATTGTGTCCAAATGTTAAAAAAAACAAAATATGCCAAAAAACAAAGTATGTCAAAAATTACTTTTATTATCAACTCCACGACATGGTGAGGAAGTTTTGATCCCATAATTGGCAGCGGGTTTTTTAATTGCAATTTTTTTAGACAATTCATTAATTAATTTCATATTCTGGCAAGCAACGTTTTTAGAATTTTGTTTACATTTCATATTTTATCAAATTTAATTGTACTATAATCTAACCAAATTGTAAGATTTATAGAACCTCTAAAGACAAATCCATTTAGGTGTTTGGTAGAATTAGAATTTTGCTGTTTCTTTTTTATCCTTGCCCTTATTATTAAAAGGCCAGACCACACATGAATTAGAAATAGTAGAGGAGATCCCTCGACCTATCGTGATACGGAGATTCTATTTTTTATCAACAGGTCATGTCAATATGAAAAAGAAATTCTATTGCGACTGTCGTCTATCTCGTTGTCAAAAGGGTGAAAAAAATTATCGAAGATTTAAAAAAAAAATGGGTCATAATAGTTATTCGATTATCTGAGCTCGGCCATGGATGCAACGAAACTTTCAGAGATCCAGGAGGAAGGTTATTGGTTCTAGCTCTCTTGAAAGTTTGGTCGAAAAGATCCTTCGGGGAGGGAAACAAGGACCCTCGGAAAAGTACAGTTTTTCGACAAAATCGACCTTTTTAAAAAATTCATATCTCGTCTAATATCAGAGACGGACCTAAAAAAAAAAGTTCTTCATTTTTTCCTTCTTCTTGCCTGCTGTCCGGGTTCGCATCCTCGCTAGATCCAAGGGGAAAGGCTGTGGCGCGTTTCTAAAGGGTATATGTTTGAAAAATCACTAAAATCCGACAAAATCGCCACTTTTCAAAAATTCATAACTTTTTCTTCGGAGGCAAAATCGAGAAAAACTATGTATCGCGATAGCAGCTACAGTTTTTGAGATAAAGCTTTCAAATTTGGTACACGTCATGTTCTAGAGGTCAAGGAAAAGATTGACTTCGTTGATGAGCAAAATCGGTGCACTGAAATAGAAATGTTGGGGTCCGGTAGACCCGACCCCAACATTTCTATTTCTAACTTTACAAAAAAAATTATTGGTGATGAAAGATTATAAATAAAATCTGATATACAAACCCATTATAATATTGTGTCCAAATGTTAAAAAAAAACAAAATATGCCAAAAAACAAAGTATGTCAAAAATTACTTTTATTATCAACTCCACGACATGGTGAGGAAGTTTTGATCCCATAATTGGCAGCGGTTTTTTTAATTGCAATTTTTTTAGACAATTCATTAATTAATTTCATATTCTGGCAAGCAAGTTTTTAGAATTTTGTTTACATTTCATATTTTATCAAATTTAATTGTACTATAATCTAACCAAATTGTAAGATTTATAGAACCTCGAAAGACAAATCCATTTAGGTGTTTGGTAGAATTAGAATTTTGCTGTTTCTTTTTTATCCTTGCGCTTATTATTAAAAGGCCAGACCACACATGAATTAGAAATAGTAGAGGAGATCCCTCGACCTATCGTGATACGGAGACTCTATTTTTTATCAACAGGTCATGTCAATATGAAAAAGAAATTCTATTGCGACTGTCGTCTATCTCGTTGTCAAAAGGGTGAAAAAAATTATCGAAGATTTAAAAAAAAAATGGGTCATAATAGTTATTCGATTATCTGAGCTCGGCCATGGATGCAACGAAACTTTCAGAGATCCAGGAGGAAGGTTATTGGTTCTAGCTCTCTTGAAAGTTTGGTCGAAAAGATCCTTCGGGGAGGGAAACAAGGACCCTCGGAAAAGTACAGCTTTTCGACAAAATCGACCTTTTTAAAAAATTCATATCTCGTCTAATATCAGAGACGGACCTAAAAAAAAAAGTTCTTCATTTTCCTTCTTCTTGCCCGCCGTCCGGGTTCGCATCCTCGCTAGATCCAAGGGGAAAGGCTGTGGCGCGTTTCTAAAGGGTATATATATGTTTGAAAAATCACTAAAATCCGACAAAATCGCCACTTTTCAAAAATTCATAACTTTTTCTTCGGAGGCAAAATCGAGAAAAACGATTACGCCTTAGGATTTTCTAAATTATATCTAGTTTTGAAAAAAATAATAATAATACGCCGCCGGTCCATCTCGAAGGAGACGCCAGTTTATTAAACTCGGCCCGGACGCTTGTTTGGAGAAATTTGAAAAATTCAAAAAAATTGCGAAAACACGTCGCCGGGCCGCCGTTCTGGTAAGAAATCCAAGGTAGAAGGTCCAACTTAGAACTACATCGTATTTTCGATTTTCGAGGCAGTAGGACTAGTAGGAGCAAACGAAGGAGGTAAATTTTGACGCTTTGACGAAAATTTTGAGTTGGGTTAAAATTTAAAAAACTAATTTTCACCCTTCCCGCAACGTCCTGGGATTTGCTTTCATAAAAAAAACTAGTTTCTTTGGACTCGAACTAAACATTTTTCATGAAATTACCTGTGTCGTGATAATTTGAAATTTTTAGTCGAGGGGTCTCGCCTACTTCGCCACGAAAACAATCATTTAAAAAAATTTGTAAGTAATAAACCATCACACTTTGTATTATATGGTTTAATATTCTATATTCAATGTTCCAATACGTATTAATGGTAATAAAAACGATAAAAATCGCTGAGTAAATTGGCCCCTATATCTCAAAAAGTATAGGAGAGCAGATAAAATTTTCTTCAGATTCGTGTTCTCCAGACAAAAATACATGTGTTTGGATAAAGAAAAGTAAAAAAACGGAGATTCCCTAATATAAACAATTACCCTAAGGCCAACTCTGTACTTCGTGTCATTCAGTGACGTAACTGAGTGTCTTGGCTAACTTTTTTCAGCCATCGCTTTGTTGAATGATGTGACATCTGTGAGTGAACAGGTTATAGATGTGTTTTTAGAAATGGTAAAGGGTTCTGTATCAGTTAGAATTCTTCTACAGGAACGCGTTTGGAACGTCGTGGATAAACCAGATCTGTAGTTAATAATTTCGAGAGACAAGTAAAATAAATGGTAAAACAAATGCTGGAATTTTTATAGATGTGTTTTTAGAAGTGGTAAGGGTTCTGTATCAGTTGGAATTTTTCTAACAGGGTCGCGTTTGGAACGTCATGGTTAAACCAGATCTGTAGTTAATAATTTCGAGAGACAAGTAAAATAGGTAAATGGTGAAACAAATGCTGGAATTTTTTATTTCTCGTTAGTGATGTTAATCACATCACAACATACGTTTTAATTTTTAATATTTTTTTAGCATTAGTAACAATCTATTTTATTGTTTTTAGAGTAACTCTATCCGAAAATATTTTAAACAATATTTATAATTTATAGTGCAAAACACTCAAGGATCCAAAACACCCACGAAAGTTGTTGGTTTTAGTCCGGTCCTGGCCTTGGGTCCTAGCGGGTATATTGTGTAGTTGGCTTGGGTACAGAACAACTGTTTAGTGATCTGTGGCTCGGAGTTCGGCATTTGGTTGTTAGAGGGTCCTGGTCTGACAGCTCGCAAATTCTGTCTAAAATTTTGAGCGCAAGACTGCAGAAAATGCCTCCATTTTGTTTATTTTCTTATGTGAAAAGTGTAGTGTCGGCATCGCGATAAATAACAATAAAATCAAGCCAATGAACTCGATATAAACACCAAAATTCCTTAGAAGTTGAAAAATATAGTCGTATATATGTTTCTTGTGCGTTTCCCTCGTATAGAGGGTTTAAAAAATAGCAGACATTGGGCGCATCGCGAGTAAGCACTTTGTCAAATTGACTACAGTCTCCGGCACTAAAAATAATTCGCTTAATAGTAATAACACTACTTGTCGTAGTGTTACGACGGATAAACTAAGTGTTTTAAACTTAAAAAAGAGTAAAAGTGTATTTGGCACTGTTGGCAAAGACAAAACTGTGCCCCTTTTA
Organism: Rhagium mordax; assembly: GCA_963680705.1. NCBI lineage: Eukaryota > Metazoa > Arthropoda > Insecta > Coleoptera > Cerambycidae > Rhagium > Rhagium mordax. The sequence goes on from OY796662.1 coordinate 41,894,468, forward strand.
TCTCCACCCCCAATTATGAACCACGTGACTGGTCACTATCGCAGGAACGAAGACAATCCTCAAAACAACCAAAATATTAACGTAAATGAAGTAGAAGAAATGGAAACTCAAGAAGGTAAGTTCAAGTCATCCTGGACAGCCATGACAATATGCATGACATATGACAAATTTCCCAACCCACATACATTTCAAAGTCAATAAAAAAATATTGTTTACCACTTGACAATGGACTTACATTAGAGTATTTATGTAGTGACTACAATGGACTACATCACAGATTCTGGCGGTGGAGAAATGGATCAAACTCAGAACGGAGAGGTAGTCATTGGACCTCAACCGGATCCGAATATGTCAGTTCAGGATGCTGAGATGGAGGAAGATGAAGCTCGCTCAGAAGCCACTTTCCGATTTACTGTGCCTCAGTTTAGCAAATTGAAAGTGAGTATGCAAATCTAATACACATATCAATAATACGTACCTTTGAAAAAACCACAAGTGATCTATAATTTTAATCATCATAAATAAATCCTAATTGTTCATTTAAGGTAAAAGTCTAATAATAGATACAAATTTAAGAATACCTATATGACCTATTTCTAGAAATTCGTTATAAGCTGTGATTTTACAGGTTTAAATCACAATTCAAAGTTATGCAACCCACATTTTCATACCCATTCATTTTATATCGGTTACGATTGATATTAGCCACATTAGCCAGTACAAAGAATGTTTGTCTCTGCATTAAAATTGTACATTTTTACATCGGTTATTTAAAGACTAAATTAATAGGAATCAAATTTAAAAATTTTGTATTATAGTTAAAGTACTTGACTGAGGGATTTCCATTTAGATATCTTACAGGCTTGGTTATGCCTTTTAGAAAAATGATTTTATCTGTGCAGAATACTTAAACATAGTTCAGTCATGATTGTTCTTGGTTGTGTCATATTTTAACACTATTAAATAAGATTATTATATATTCCTTTTATTATAAAACCTGCACATATAAATTAGACAACTTCCATCCTTAAGTGACATTATCTTCTGCCAGAGAGATGACTCGAACGCAGAAGAATGATAAAAGTTGGAGGTCATATTTGCTAATAACGCGCTCTTACTCGCTATACAAAGGTGACCAGTGTTTATAAGGATATACATATGAAGGAAACTAACTAGGCAATACCCTGTAAATATGGGCAATGATGAAGTTAAAACTTAGATAACATCTACTGCCTAATGTGCGAATAGCGAGTAGCCCGTCTCATACGCTATTACCACTTTGCATGTTTATCTGTGAACAAATGAAACTCTCAAATATGATTGCATTTATTCTGAACCAAGCTCTGAATTGGGAGTATAAGTATTTTTAATAAAACAGATGTATTTAACATAAAAAATAAATGTATAAGTATTCGCCATATGGCCTATATGTTTTCTTCAATATTTTGTATTCTCTAGAGGTTCCATTTTCAAACAACTTTTCTTCATTATGTATCAAATTTTGTTATTAGGTATTGCTCTCAAAAATAATCCTGTGTCCTTTCTTTGTGTCATTTTTCTGAAATCGTATTGTTTTCAAACCGTGAACTTGTTTCTAACCTGTAATTTTTTTACCTGCATCTGGTTTTCTTGAAATTATCATCTCTTTTTACTTCTTCTTCATCACTCGATTAATATATGACAGCCTCGATGATCTACTGGATTCAAAATTTTTTAAGGCTGAATTCACATGGGCATGTAATCATGGATCCGTGCTGACCATGTAAGTTTTTATTAGGGATAAAGCAGTTAGATGTTATATTATTGGTCGTAAAATGTCACGTGGTTGCCACAGGTCCATGATCACGTATCTATGTGAATTCAGTCTCAAATTCAATATTATTAAGGAAAATAAAATAATTTTTGGCTTGTATGAGTCTTCTGGATCGTTAATTCGTAAAAATATTATAATCTTGACCCAATTCCCAATGTAGATACGTTATAATGCATAAATATTTGAAATTTAAATCTTTCCTTAAGTTTATTTACATCTTGTGACTTAATAGCGAGCTTACTAGTTCAATATGGTTTTGGCGCAAAAGAAAGAATTGTATGCAAAAAAAAATTAATTTTCTCCTACAATTTTTAAAGCTTAACGTTATAATGTACGCATATCTGACAGGGCTAATAAATACATGGATAAATACCTACATCAAGTACTGATTGATAACATCCAAAAAAAATGTAAGTCGTGGATACATCCTTAAAGAGTGATTGCCTCGAGGATTGCCTCCTAAAATAAAAAAAAATCACTTCCCCTTTGAATTATTTTTGTCATGCCTGTAGATAAAACGGTTTGTAAACTTCTATAGGTGTGTTTCTTTGAAGACAGATTAAGTGAGTTGGTCCCGAATTGGTCCCGGTTAGTCCCAATGAAGATTGAATTTGCTTGCTAAAATATGGCTAATTTAGTTTTAAGGTTGGGATAACACAATGCATAATAAAAATAGAATAGGTGTAAATGATATTGAAATAACTACCTAACCGTAAACAACAAGATTTTCCAATTTGTTATATTGCTTGAAGTAGCTTTTGAATTCATTTCACCATAGTAACTAGTAAATACAATTATATAGAAATTTTATGTATGACTAAAGTTTTGACAATTAGTATAGTAAAACATTATAGAACTGATTAAATCCAACCATTATAAAACCTTTATTCTAATATTCTAAACCAACGTGTAATATGTACAACTCTTATTTTAATGATATTTAAAATAATAATAATAATAAATGTTCTTTATGAAGTATAAATATCGAGATAAATACAGGGTGAATTTAAAGTACACTGAATATTTTTAATCTGTAATTTCTTATAGCATAATTAAAGAATTCGCAGTGTTAAAATTTCAAAATTCATAGTTAATGTTTCAACAAAAAAACCCTAAACTCGTCCCACTGGGGATACACTGACTGGTGAACTTGACATTGACTTGGTTACGAACAAATACCTCTACGCAATATTCGCAGTGTTTACCAAGTAAAACCAAAACTGAAATCTAAAACACTAGGAAAAATTCACACTCGACATCATGGATGCACAGGCTGAACTACGCCAACACAACAACACGATAGCTAAGAAGAATGGGGGTTCAGGCATTTATGTCGTTACAGACATCAGCTGTTCTGCTCAGGAGCTTCGTGAATATTTAATAAATATTAAAAAATTGTTTTCTTGCCTGTATTTCATTTATTTTACAAATGACTATTTTTAAGAATTTTACGGACCATAGAGCTTAACGAATTAAAATTATTCAGTGTATTTCAAATTCACCCTGTATATAATATACGTACTCAAAAGGCCATAGACCGAAGCCCTTCAGCCTGTGTAAGTAATATAAATGTTATGAATTGATAATTACATTTCAGTTTCGATAAAAGATAGTTTATATATACATTATAAGAGAAAAGAAAAAATATATGCCATGAGAGAAAAAAAACATATTGTACAGTTTGATTTTAACTATTGGATCTTTTCCCACAGTGTTTGCTCTGGGTGTCTGTAGTGGGCCCTTATCTGTTGGTTCCTTCTTATGCAATAGGGAGAAATTAAGTCTTTATTCAGTGGTATATCTCCGAAGTTCGATGCTAGTTTGGTCTGATGCTCTTCTTATGGGTTATATAAAATATATCCTTTATAACTTGAAAGCGTCAACTGTTGCACTAAAGCATATTAGTGTAAAAAATTTTGACAGGAAGCAATAAATATAACTTTTGAAACACACGTTTATGGTATAAATTAGATAATTACATAAAAGTTTAGAGATTTTGGGAAAGCACTGGAGAATACACCGTTTTCATATTTCCACACTATGTGTATAGGGAAGCAGCATTCATTCGAACTCGTATATTCGTAGTAAAGAGTTCTGTGTCCTGTGGCCAATCCTCACTATTGTGGTTGCGACTCTTGAGTAACCGAATATAATCTTTGAGGGTTTTTTTCGACACTTGCAGCATTTAAGTAGCAATTATTGTTACCATGACGGGAATATTTATTGTAAAATTGTTTGTTTGATAATCGAAAAAAATCTGCTTATTTTTACTACATTTTTATGGTACTGTTCTGTGATACATTGGTCAGTAAAACATCTTAATTAGAAAATCAAAAAAAATATTGCAACATATGTTTTAAAAATGAGTCAATTATATTGTATACATTATTATTAAGTAGTATATAGATAGTGTATCTACTACGAACGTTTTTATTGTTTATTTTTAACGTCGTAAATTAAAACATGCAATGAGAATTCCCTGCATTATTTTTTATTTCATTTTAATTGAATGGATATTTTAATAATAGATCATTCAAGCAGCAGTCACAACTATCTGATTACTTAGTATCTTTAAATAACATTTGTAAAAGATCAGTAGGATGCTTAGTAAATTTTTCAAACCATTTCTAATCTATGCTAGAAGAAACTTCAATTTATAAGTACGATTCGTTTTAACGAACCAAGATGGTCAAAATGTTGAGCATTCAAAGTAATCAATACGAAAGAGAACCTGGAATCCGAGCTGGAATCCATTCTACAACTTATATGACAAAAATTTCAGATAGCAGATTTTATATAAAGTAATAATTATTGTATGTATTTAAAAAATGTTTGTTAACTGCTTTGCAAGCCCTTAAGGGGATAACATATTTTTGAAAAATCATATTTTCGTTACTATTCATCGGAATCGTTTCAAATTAATATGAATGATATAGAATTATGTAATCTAGGGCTGTGTGCATGCATATTTGATTCGGCCGAAAAAAAAAAATGAAAAAATGTGAAATTTTCCAAACCCATGCACACGCATCTAGAAAATGTAATTCTAAATACGGTGCTAAAATTCAAATCATTTACCTGCGTCATTTGCTTATAATGAATTTTCAAAACTCATGGCATTTTGTACTTGGAACGCAAAATGCAATGAATTTTGAAAATTTATTATACGCAAACGACAACAGGTAAATGATTTGAATTTTAGCACCGTATTTAGAATTACATTTTCTAGATGCGTGTGCATGGGTTTGGAAAATTTCACGTTTTTTCGATTTTTTTAAAAATTTTTTCGGCCGATTCAAATATGCATGCACACAGCCCTAGATTACATAATTCTATATCATTCATAAAAATTTGAAACGATTCCGAGGAATAGTAACAAAAATATGAATTTTCAAAAATATGTTGGGTGCTATTATCCCCTTAAACTCAATAGTGAGCATAATTCAAACATAAATTGCATTTTTACACTGCTAGCTAGAAATAAGATAAATACGAGAATAAATATATGTATTTTTGAAACTATGTAAAACAATTAATTATCTATACTTTTAAAGTAAATCTTGCAAAATCCCAAAAATAGGAGGTGTGTAGTTTATCATTTTTGTAGCCTAACGAAAAAACCTGCTTATTTTTGTCTCTTCTCGTTGATAGATGTAAAAATACAAAAGAAAGTTTTCACTCGAGTTTTCACACTGTGGTGTGCTGTCTCTATTTCTGGATGTCTTGTTCTGTGTAGTCTACATTAACTTTGTACTGACTAACAGTACAACAAATATTATTTCTGTTTAGAATTTAGAAAATTTCTTTTGAATATATAAGATATGTTTTTGACAACATGAGGAAATTAAATCATCTATTTTGGTGGTAATTGATGGCATTTTCAACATTTTTAATTATAATTTTTATTTTTATTTTAATTAATTTGCGTTAAATAAAATAATTTTAAATTAATTTTAGTACAGACTTTATTTAATTAAACAAAGATATAAGTAAAAACCTCGGTAAAAACTAAGTTTAGATCTTAAGCAGGATAATGTACATACCAGCACAATATCTTTTGCCGGCATTTTGGTTCTTATTTTATTTAACATGTTTATCTGTTAATCACATTAGCACATCTAACTTATGATTAGTTTGTCTGATAGTAGATAGAACAGCTAAAAATGATGCACAAACACTGGTTTACGTAAAGAATTAATCTTATACTTTTTTGTAAAAAATATCATAAAACTTATGCTCAGTTTATGTTTGTACTTTAGGTTGTGTGACATCACCAGAGAATATTTGGTGCAGAAGTTAATAACTTGACATTCTAATTCTGCTAATGGTATATTTAATCTGTGCATTGTGTCTTGGTGTTCTAATGAACGTGAGAAAAATGCCACCAATTAGCTAGGTCAGTAAAAAAATACATAAGAAAATCGTGCATAACTCCCACAAACATACAACAAAGAAGCCTGATCTGAAGTTAACGTAAACAGATGAATCTGTTTATAAGCTTCGAATATCATGTAGCATGATTGTCATCTGCTTAATTGTCGCCGCTGACGTCATTAGTTTGTCATCGTAAAATGGGTAAAATGGTAAAAGTCAATTCTTATATATAAAATTTGTTTATTATAATGGTATTATGCATACCTCGTATGTTGCAAAGACATTATTTCGCTGAAAGGATGTAGATATAGGTTCGTATTTCTGCATCAGTGAAAACACCTGGTGTCTTCTACCAGAGATGATTGTTCAAAATTGTCAGGAAATATGAAAACAAGGCAACCGACATAAATAGGGTGCACCAAAGTTCTAAATTTGGTTGATTACGGCTGTATTTGAAATGGTAGAAATATTTTGTCTGCAGATTATTTTCTTGGTTTTCAATTCTGCATAGCCCAAAAATAGAATTATACAGGGTGGTCAATTTTTGTTGGCCGGGCATCAACCTCATTATTTTAAATGGAACAATGTTTTCCTTTATCAAGTTACCCATCTAATTATATTCATAACTCTATTAAGGTGGTAGGTACTTAAAATGAACCGTTTACAAAATAAAAGAAGTTTTTGGAAAACAATAAGTGAGGTTTGCGGATAACTTTTTAAGTTCCGCTGATTTCATACACAAGAGAGTTTTGAACATTCTGCTTATACTTTGTTAGACATATTAAGGGCTAGTAGAGTAGAAACGTTATTATCATTAATCTCATCAGAGAGTGCTGAAAAAATTGAGGTTATTTCTTCGCTTATAAAAAATACCGTGATTCAATTTTTTTAAATGGAACATTTCAGTATTTTTTCGCTTCAAATGTTGGCACCGTTGACAACTATTTCAAGTGTGCATCGTGTCGAGTCGACAAATGATTAGAGGTTAGAACTGTTAGAATTGAAATCTGTTAAAGCAAAATCATTTTGACTGTGATTAATGCCACACTACAATACTACATACTTTTGCAATAAAGTGAGTTCCCGAAATAAATAGTAGTTTATTCTTCGATGAGTTCAATATTAACTTATTTTCAGGCCACGAACGCTCCAACATGATATTTAAGTCAATGTTGTTTTTTAGTCTTGACATTTTCCACACATTTAATCAAAATTTAAGGTTATAATCTACTAGACCCTCGTACCGACCGGTTGAACTGATCTGTAAATTTATCCTACTTGTAACCTTGATTCAGTGAAAGGATGTCATAACTGAAAGATGAATATACGTTTACTTACGATAAACTAATCAGTAACGTTACTGAATACTTTACTGAAAGGCGAATATACCAGCCCTGAAAATAACGAAGTGGATGCTCGGCCAACGAAAACCGAACATCCTGTAAAATTGTATATATTTTCGGATTATGCAGAATTGAAAACCAAAACAATAATCTGCAGACAAAATCTTTCTACCATTTCTAATACAGCCGTAATCGACCAAATTCAGAACTTTGGCACACCCTGTATAATGGGGACAGTTCAAAACAATTTAGTTGTCAATTTCCAATAAACATTATTTAATCTTTATAAACTTACACCTTGAACATTTTTTAGTGTATACCTGCTAGCCATATTTCGGTTTACATATTTGACCTCATGAAGTGATCACCTAGCACCAAAAATTATTGCAGTCTTACTACATCTGAATTTTTTACACATTTAAAGATGCTTTTTATGAACGAAGGAAATACCGCCATCATTGTGGAGTGTGAACTCATTGGGGCGTTCTAATGAGAAATTGTTTCTTCATAAGTGGGCATTCATCATTCACAAAAACAGGCTCAGTTTGAGAATTAGATATGTAAATTACTGCAGCCTTTTCTTTCCCAATATGAAGGTAATGCCTTAAATGTAAAGAAATTTATATAAATAAACTAGAGAGCATAACTATAGCGCCACCCCATATTTTGCAGTGTTTGTCCACTTAACATTACCAAGGTTACCAAGGACTTAGGAGGTAAGAAAGTACACTAAAAGAAGGTAATTTGTTACAAGTCTTAGTTATGTTTTAAGTTTTTTTTATAAAATTAACGCATAAATTAAGAAAACATCCTGAATTTATTGGTGCATAACTATAGCGCCTATCGGATAAAACTCAACAAAACCACTAACAAACAAAAATCAATAATGTGTAACGTCTCCATTTTTACGAATGACTTCAAATAGTCTATTATTCATACTGTCCACCAGGTTATTTAAGACTTCAGGCTCCAAATTGACCCAAATCTCTTCTATGGCAGTCTTGAGTTCACGAAGAGTATCGTACATCTTATTATTGGCATACAGCCGTCGAACAATAATTCTCCAGAGGTTTTCAATTGGATTTAAATCCGGCGAGCGTGCTGGCCACTCCAATAAATCAATTTAATTCTCAAGGAACCACTCCATGGACTCTCTGCTAACGTGAATTCGAGCATTGTCTTGCTGGAACTTGAAATCAACATTGTTGTTTTCATTTAAAAAGGGGAACAAATGATCTTGAAGCACATCAGTATATTCTCTGCTATTCATACGTGTTGATGGATAAGCTAGGGTCAAAACATTTGCTCTTGTAAAGGCACCCCACACCATTAATATTCCTCCTCCAAAATTGCGCTTTGTTAGAATTTCAGGTTCTTTTCTCAGATCGCGCCAGTAGCAATTAAATCCTAGAAAGTTTAAATTATTTGGAAAAAAATCATTTTAGGTGATCTTTTCTGATGAAAAGAAATTTAAACTTGATGGTCCAGACGGATTTAATTGCTACTGGCGCAATCTGAGAAGAGAACCTGAAATTCTAACAAAGCGCAATTTTGGAGGAGCATTAATGGTGTGGGGTGCCTTTACAAGAGCAAGTGTTTTGACCCTAGCTTATCCATCAACACGTATGAATAGCAGAGAATATACTGATGTGCTTCCAGATCATTTGCTCCCCTTTTTAAATGAAAACAACAATGTTGATTTCAAGTTCCAGCAAGACAATGCTCGAATTCACGTTAGCAGAGAGCCATGGAGTGGTTCCTTGAGAATGAAATTGATTTATTGGAGTGGCCAGCATGCTCGCCGGATTTAAATCCAATTGAAAACCTCTGGGGAATTATTGTTCGACGGCTGTATGCCAATAATAAGAAGTACGATACTCTTCGTAAACTCAAAACTGCCATAGAAGAGATTTGGGTCAATTTGGAGCCTGAAGTCTTAAATAACCTGGTGGACAGTATGAATAATAGACTATTTGAAGTCATTCGTAAAAATGGAGACGTTACACATTATTGATTTTTGTTTGTTAGTGGTTTTGTTGAGTTTTATCCAATAGGCGCTATAGTTATGCACCAATAAATTCAGGATGTTTTCTTAATTTATGCGTTAATTTTATAAAAAAAACTTAAGACTTGTTTAATTACCCTCTTTTAGTGTACTTTCTTACCTCCTAAGTTCTTGGTAACCTTGGTAATGTAAAGTGGACAAACACTGCAAAATATTGGGTGGCGCTATAGTTATGCTCTCTAGTTTATTTATCAGTGAAAAAGTAATAAATATTCCTGAAGTATTAATTTCTTTATATATTTTAAAATCAACTAGTTACAAATAAACACTTGATAAGGTCAAATGCCTAGTGGCATGTGGTAAATAAAAAAAGAAAAGAAAGTACCTTATAGAACTCCTGGAAATGCTCAATTTCAGGTAACTGATTTATTTTTATTGCCAATTTAAAACGTATGTCTATAGCAAAAACACTAAAATGAATGTCTCATTATGTTAAGTTACTGTAAATAATGCATCTAGGGTAATTATTTGTAGTAATTATTATGTGCGCAGATGTAATTTTCATTTGTCTGGTACTCGGTCTGGTATTAAAATTTTTTTATTTTTATATATTTAAGTACTACCGTATTCCTTCTGTCCTTGTTATATTATTTTTGAATTTTTAACTGTCTTCTTATTTAATAAGATTTATCTTAGGTACTATAAAATGTCATTTTTTTTTTGAGTCAAATTGATTTGTAAACCTGACCAAATTTCTAATCTGCACATTAAAAATATCATACGTGCATAATATTTTTCTAATGTGCCATGAAATTGACATTAAAAAATTGTTGCATAGGTAACCGAAATAATCATTTAACCGCAACAGAATAAATTTTTCTCTAATACCTATCATCAATATTATTAAAAATGCAATCACAAATTTATACGCATACAAAATTTTATTTACGATTATTTTAGTATTGTCTAAAAGTTAAAGGGTGATTCAGTTTGGGTTTCCATATGAACTTATTAAAAAAAACACGGAATTTTTTTCAAATATCAAGTATTTTGTATTCAGTATTTTAGATTGACTCATTACAATTACACATGACAGATAATATCGTTTAAATGACCGCCTCTGCTCTTAAGACATGACCTAATCCGTTTATCAAAATTTAAGTTGTATTGCGGCACATTGCAGACTCATTGTCGGCTATTTCGCTTCGAATCACCTGTTTCAGCTCTGCAATGGTGTTTGATTTGTTCCTGTAGACTCTACTCTTCTAATAACCCCAAAGAAAGAAATCCAAAGGACTAATATGCACCTCACCACTAAAAATGATTTTGTTTGAAAATTCGTTTCCTTGTTCATGCATCCATTCGGCAAACACACAGAGCTGTAAATGATCTCTAGGCTTCAGTTCTTGTGTTATATGCATTTTGTAAGGAAGTAAGTGTAAATTCTTGGCCATAGTTCGCTGCGTCGTAGAGTACGTAAGATCCAATTGCTGCGATCGATGGCGAATTGATATGCCGGGTTCTTCTTCATTTTGATTAACAAGCGACTTCTACGAGTACGTTGAAGTAGTTTGACATTAGCTACGAACCCAGTTTGCTCGAATTTCTGGACCAAATTTGTAATTATGTGCTGCGAGGTTGATTTTGAGCACCGAAATATTCACGGAATGTATTTTTTCTTGTTCACTCATTTTCATAATAGGCTTGGATAATTTTAACGCGTTGTTCTGTCGTGTATGGCACCATAACTGATATTGTTTATGTTTATGGATTACAAAAGGCAGTTTGATGTTCACAGATAACTTGAGGTTTTGAAAATATTGATCTATATCATCTGGAAGCTCTACTTGAATCACCCTTTATTTATGGCATCGTTTTAATTTTCTTTCTTTCTTATTTGGGATTTATTATCACATTCTTGAATAGTCCCAGATAATCTTGAATTTCACACCCCAAAATAGCCTATTCTAGTATTTTAGTCCGTTGCTAAGCAACCGTCAGGAAACCGTCCGAGTAAGTTACAGTCCACAGAAAGTAGCTCTGCGGCTGGCTATTGGATGCGCATTAGCAACTAGGTTAATTTAAAGCCAAAGCTCAGTTGAGCTCGAGTTGCCGTTGATACCACATCAGGACACTCATACTTCTGCCTCAGATTGTACTTCGACAAACTTAGTATCCGATCATCTCTTTCTAACAGATATTATCTATGTTCTTTCTTTGCACATTTCACCAGCAGAGCTACTTTCTGTGGATTGTACTTTCCCGACCTAGGTCAGGAAAGTATAACTTTCCCGTACGGTTTTTTAAATCTAAATTAATGAATTTATAATAATATTGATTGCAATTTCAGAAAAAATAGTATGTGTACCTCGCAGTAAGAGCACATTCGCGGACTATTCACTGTCGTCCGGGAATGTTGGTCTTTTCCTACTAGGTACACGATGTACTATTATGCCTGTGACTTTGTGTCAAAGGAACAGTTAAGCTTGTTTTTTTTGACATATAAGATAAATAGAATAAAAATAAAAAATAATGATAATCGCAGACGTTTCGGAAACTCAATCTGTTTCATTTTTCAATGCTAAACTTACTTATTTGTATAATTGGTGAAATTAATTGTGCAATTAGGTATGTTATGTTATCATTTAGTAAATTCAGTAGTAACCAGTTGTATTGTAATTTATTTATTCGCAAAATCTAGGAAAATAAAATAATCTCTAATTTTTTGTTATAAACTATTATGAAAAGAATATAAAACTTCACAAAATATTTAACTTAGGGCTTAGCAATAAAATATATACAGGGTGCGCCATTTAAAACTCCCCAGACTCGTAACTTTCTTATTTTTTAAGCAACGACCATGTTGGGCACATCAAATTGTAGATATTTCTAAGGCCTTTACTTTAAACATGCGTACAAAGTGTTTTTTTTTTTTAATTTTTGGAAAAATTGTTTCAAAAGGAAACTTCTTGTATATTTTTTTGCCTCACCCTGTACATGAACTGTGTTAATGTGTTCTTATAAAGGTTTAAATTAGCTTCAATTTATGGTATTACATCATGTTTTAATTTTTTTTGGTTTTAGACAAAAAATCGAAAACACTTTTCGATTTCAAACTGAATTTTAAAATAAATATAAAAAAATTGTAAATAATAATTTTATGCTTTATTTGTAAAAGATATATCGTAAACAATATTTAAAATAGAAAATAGGAAAAAATATTTTTAAAAACAAGCTTTTATTAAAATGTACTAAATAGGAAATTGAAAAATTTTGATGGATAAAACAAATAAAATTCCGAACATGACGTAATAACATAAATTGAAGCTAATTAAAACTTTTATAAGAAAACATTAACACATTTCATGTACAGGATGAGGCAAAAAAATATACAAGGAAATTAAGTTTCCTTTTATACCAATTTAAAAAAAAAAACATGTATACACTGTTTTGAAAATATCTACAATTTGATGTGCGATGTGCCCAACATGGCCGTCGCTTAAAAAATAAAAAAGTTATGAGTCTGGGGAGTTTAATTAGAATTATAATGAATATTATTGTACGTTTTAAAAATTCTGTTAAAGACAGTGCAGTGAGAATATTTGAAATTTTGTTGATTCTAATGGGCCAACGGTAATTTGTTGAAAGTCCACCGAAGGACTTAACCCCATTAGAACAAATGCAAAAAATTTTGCTGCGCTTTAATGCTCGCGAGCTTAACACATTTTGCATGAGATATTTTTTACAAATGTAATAACTAGCAAAGTGTGTGTGTATAGTTTTGAGGTTAGGGGAATTATAAAAAAATTTAATGAGATTGAAAATTTCTTGGTTAACAAGAAAAGATTCTATGTAATTAAAACAGAAATACAGTATTATTAATTTAAAAATTTGAAAATGGTAGTAATAATAACAAAAAATAGTATTTTATATAACAAATTGTTAAAAAAGTGTTTTTTTTCTATTGTGGAGTTTTAGTCTCATGTTATTTACAAAATTTTTTGTATCGCCATTTGAAATTACAGAAATCCAATAATAATTTTTTAAAATACGACAAATTGACAAATTGTAATAGTTACCACTTCATGATGACTAAATTCTATTGTTGTTCCCTTAGAAACAAATAATAAAATACTGTCAAGATATTAAACCAAAGTTTTTATTTCATACCGTGAAAAAAAATGCTTATTTCTTTTTTCTTTCTACCCTTGTCAATAATGACATTGTTTTAAAAAAAAATGACGTTTTAGGATATGGCGTTACAAAAAAAACATTTTGAGTATACGGGTTGTCATATGACGTGACAAAAATATCTATGAGCATATGCCCTAAACTCAATCGTAGGTGAGCTACAAGCATTTTAAAGTTTACAAAACCTACTACTGCAGAGGTACTTACCACCGTTAAGTACGCTTTTATTGAAAAATTAACATAACTATGATTTGTAATTTATTGTTTTTTGTTACAATAAACGTCTCTTTTAGAAGTAGAAGATCTCGAAAATAGAGAACAACTAACTGATTGCTAGGATTATGGATATTGCAAAAAATATTCGTGCTAATCCTGAGGTTGTCAGAAGAGCCATATGCTCATTAGACATTTTTGACTTGAAATTGCTTAGGCAACTTCCCCTCAAGCTATAGCCGTCATGTCGTGGGGCACCCTGTATATAGATATGTATTTAGTTGCAGACATATTTGTATTTTTTTAAATATTTTTTCTGGATAGAAATAATACATATTTTTACTAAATAAAAAGACAATAAGTGCCACTTATTTCTGCAATAAAATAAGTTCACGAAAGTTCTCTATGTGACTTTTTTTAAGACCAAACTAAATATTGAAAAAGAAAGTGACTGAAAATAAATACATATAAAAATTGAGGTTGTAATCTAAGTAATATCACATTTTTTATTTAATTTTATTTAAGATATAAAAATACTATATTTCTCAGATTAGAGGTGCAGGTTATTCCTTGGTATCCCTGATTAACTTTTTAATAGAAAATAGACCAATGGAAATTAAATGATAAAAAAGTCCTCTAGATGTGTAAGATAAATTGAATATATCAAGTAGTGGAAATATTTATTAATTCTATTTTTAAATGTGATACATTCATAAATGATATTCTTGTATTTTCTCTAATCGTTTTTCTAATTAAGTCAACCAATAAGTTTTTAATTTAGTTTCGGTCAGTCGCTTAAGATTTTCGTGTTTTATTTTATTTTTGGTTGGTTCTTTTCATCTCGTTAAATTCAACGAGATAATTCTCTCGGATATAATTGTGTTAATAATTGTTTTCATGGACGTTACTATTTAATAGACGGTGGAAAGAATGGGTATTGGGAAACTTAAAATTATATATGAAATTAAAATTTATACAGGATATTTTCGAAAACGGACTTTTCTTTTACTAGGTTAAATTGTTTGCCTGAAAGTCGCCCGATAACTTTTATAATATACATATAATATAAACATACGCCAAGACTTCCAACAATAAAAGACAATCAAGTGCACCGATATTTTGAAACTTATGTCGTTGATTAGACTATCACTACTGTGAGAAAAGTTAGATTGAGAAAGAAATATGTAATAAATGTAAAAGAAATATCATTGGGTTTATTGAAGTACTAAATGTATTATAATTATTGCTTGAAGTATTGCCTCTCGTTCTTATACCCACATTACTACTACTACTACTGTAGTATTATCTCGATTTCTTCATGCATTATGCAATTTTTCAAGTATTTGTGGATAAATCCTGTTTTGTATGGAAACACGAAGAAATTGGGAATAGAGAAGAGATATTGAGAAAACTGATGACTATAAATATTGACCCGCTAGGTATTCTATTGTCATACAAAGTAAATTGTGATATGTGCTCTTTATATAGATAAGCTCCTTATACATATTGCACTATATTTCCATTTATAAATGACATTATTTAATCTTTATACAAGCATAATAATAACAAACATATATATATATATATTTGTTATTATTATGCTTGTATAAAGCCTAAATAAAGTCATTTATAAACCATACATATCAAGCAAAGAAAGATAACTGTAAAAAAAATATTTCCATTATTCAAAGTAGTGTAATAATAATGAATATACCAAATATTAAAACACTAAACTTGTTTTCCTAGATTGTTTTTTATTGCAGTTACCTACAGGTTTGTTAGATTTTTTAGGTAAGAGATCTTCTCATATTATATGTTAAAAAAAATAAGTTTCCAAATGACGTTTGTTTTCTCAAAAATTGGATTTAAAAAAATAACACTGGTATTGAAATAGTTGGAAAGCTCATGAAACTACTTTAGGTTCGAATCCCACGGCTCTTCATAAAGTAGAGAAAAGGGAGCATTTATTTTTCGTTTATTTAAAATATTTTAACATGAAACGTTATTTAAAATGATTTTAGGCAGTAGTTATTATTAGATTAACATATAGGTATAATATAAATTTTTAGTCGTTAATTTAACAGTAATTAAATGCCGTGATCAAACAATGAAATTATCCACTTATTTTCATGTTTAGATCACATTAATTTAGAACAAAATTAATAACTATAAATTTATAGTACACCTGGTGACTAAAGCAATTTAAATCAAATATTGTTTGATTTTTCAATTCAATACTTTTAATAAACCGAATATAGATGCTTACTTTTCCTTCTAGTGCGATCTCTGATATCTCAACATGATTTTAAAATTGAAATTATCTAAACTAGTGCCTCTTATTTGAATACAAGATTTTGTTTCTCAATGTGATTTATGCGACTTATGAACTTTGTCAATAAATTACAAAATATCTAATGTTGCTTATACCTATTCTATTAATCAGATAGACGTGATAATAATAATAAAATAAATCATAAGTGTAAATGAATGGCAGTTTGAATTATTTATCTAATTATATACAATTATTTTCAGGATTCAGTACTATCGCCTGCATGTTTTGTGCGCAATTTGCCATGGAAAATAATGGTAATGCCACGCAACAGTCATGCTCAAGACAGAACGTCTCAAAGATCTCTTGGATTCTTCCTTCAGTGCAATGGAGAGAGCGAATCAAGTTCATGGTCCTGCTATGCAGTTGCTGAACTTCGATTAATCTCAGTCAGACCTGATGTTGAAAACTTTTCCAGAAAAATTCAGCACTTGTTTTATTCTAAGGTAAGAAAACTCGTAACATTTTAGAGAAGCGAACATTTATTTAAGGGAACTTGCATTAAAGCCCGTTTAAAGTTCCTAATTAGGACTTCTAATTTATTATGCTCCTTTCAGTGTTGTTTTTAACGCTGCAGTTAGGCATATATCTCTTATATTCTACTTTTATTTATTTATTGTCAACAGAACTGGCATTCAACATTAATGGTTGTATGTGTTTTATACAAAATTTTATTAGTTCTATGTTTTTATCTATTATTTTTAATAATATTGACAACAAACTTTTAGATTGTTCTGAGGATGAAATAAATTATTTTGAAATGTTGATTTTTAAAAAACAGTTTGTTTTGAATGTTTTGATTGTTGGCCTTACTGCACCTAAATTGTAGGAAATATCTACAAAGCTACAACTTTTGTCTGACAGTTGTAAATTTTTTGTAGTGTGCATTTTTCCAACCTGGAGCAGCTGTGATTTTTAAACAATTTACCGTGAAAGAAAATTGTTTAAATGAAAGTTATAGGAAATTTTATGATCTAGAGTATTGCTAATAACTAATTAATATGTAGGAGCAACTATGACAGAGGTGATTGCAAAAAATAGTGACTCAAAAATGTTCACATTTCTAGCCGCTGTAAATCATTAGATATTATTAGAGAAAAATTCAATACACAAAAGTTGTAACTTTTTTATTTTCTAAAACATTGATAATTCATTTTGGAGTAGAACGAACAGGAGGGGAAATATTTGATAACAAAGTTTTTCTTTTGTGTCCCAGATGGAGGTTTTATTGGCAACGATATTATTAGGGAAAACAAAAATGCAAATTAATGCTTGTGACTACAACCCCCTTCTGCAATATAAAAAAAAAATTTGTTCCGAAATTGTGTAAAATGATAAGTTGATTGCACTATTTGCTATGCGGAGCAGACTTAGAATTTTTTTTCCCGCCTATGTACAGGGTTTCCCTTTTCAAATCCACGTTCCCATATTTTTGTTAACTCTTATGCTAGATTCATTTTCAGAAATGTCTTACATAATTTTTAGTGGTATCTTCAAAAAATCGATTAAACATCACATAAAAGTTGTGAACGTAATCTATATATTTTTAAATGAAGACATTATTTTTTTTTCTACATATAAATACAACTTTTTACTTAATTACGGCAATATACAGGGTGGAACAAAAGTCTCAAATAATGGCTTTAACTTTGTTATTTGCAAAGTTACAAAAAAATGTCGAATATAAAAGTTGTTTGGTTCTTTACCATGCATGCTTCGAGTTTTTTAGTTTTTTGATATCTTCTTCTGGTTTGTTCCTATGGCAACCAACTTTTTCTTTTTAAATGGCACCCATAATTTTTTTTGTCAATTTGAAACAAGCATATTTTTTTCTATTCAGTCATAAAATTCTGCAATTTTTGGGGAAAAAATAAGCGAGAAAAAAAATATTTATTACGACTCAATCACAACTAAATTAATTAATTTCACAATACTAAAATTTAGAAAAAATTAAATATTTAAAGAGGTAGACTAAATACAAAAAAAAAACAGCAATACTAAATGTTCCAACTGAGCTCCGTTGACTGTCACGCAATGACCTAATCAGTATTTAAATTTTACTGTAGTAGCTCTGTAATTTATTTTCAAGCTTATTTTTTTTCCAAAAATTGCAAAATTTTAAAACTGAATAGAGAAAAATATGCTTGTTTCAAATTGACAAAAAAAAATTATGGGTGGCATTTAAAAAGAAAAAGTTGGTTATCATAGGAACAACCCAGAAGATGATATCAACAAACTAAAAAACTCAAAACATACATGGTAAAGAACCAAACAATTTTTATATTGAAAATTTTTTGTAACTTTGCAAATAACAAAGTTAAAGCCATTATTAGATACTTTTGTTCCACCCTGTATAATACTTCTATATAATTAATGAAATATATTCGCATAAATGAGATTTTTTTATAACAAATAAATCAAATAACATAGGTGAAACGAATAATATTTATAAAATATATTCTTTGTGACCACCGTTATTTTCTATACAGAGGCGATATGTCTGGTAAATGGATTAATACATTTTTAAATATATCATTGTATTGGTTATTTAAAATTTAAAATAAATGTCTCTAAGGAAATTTTATTTTGAATTTCTTGAGTATCATTATTTCTATCTTGGTATTTTTTAAATAATCTTGTTAACAAAGTCCAATGATCTCAAATCATAACTACGAGGTGGCTATATTATAGTTCTATTTCTGCCTATCAATTCAAGATAATTGTCATATAAATATACTCTCGTATCACTAACATCGTGCGGTGGAGCTCCATCTTGTTGCCAAACCATATTTCTGATATAATGTAAAAGTGTATTTTCACAAAATGTAATTTTATTTTGAAGAAATTCAGAATATCTATTTCCAGTAAGTGAGATTTTATGAAATAGAGATCATAACACTTTATGTCTCCGGCCGACATTTGTCGCGTGATAATTGTATATTTTTAAAATGAAAATGTAAAAAATCGCCGTTGAACGAGATTTTCGTGTCTATAATTGTAAACTAGCCATTATAACTATCTATCATTTTGCCACAAATAATCTTCTCTTTCTGTACCTTACAATATACGGATGCTCTTAATATTTTCTTCTTCTTTCCGATTTAGAAAATATACCTAAATGCATTCAGTGACGTAGCCAGGATTTTTTTTTGGGGGGGGGGGGGAACATTTTTGTAAATATATCATATAAACTCCTGGACAAAATTAACGCATCACCTTACAAATTTGATGCTACTTTTTTTCTAAAACTGTAGCCCAATGAATTATACAGTGGCGGCCATATTTATAGTAGGCGACACCGTTCAACTATGGGAACACAAAACTACAATATATATTTTTTTTAACCCCGCCAGTGGAATGCGCTGGCGAGAGTAACGTCTAATAACTGAGGCGCACACGTGTGTTGTGAACAGTGTTGCTAAACTTCACGATTGAAATAAAATACGGGGAATTTAATAGTAAAGCGAATTTCCACACCACCCACGAGGTTCTGCTTTTTGGCGCGTTACTTTTTTAAGTGGGTGTTCGCCAGGAGCCATATTTTTCCACAGAAACAAAAAAAATACAAAACATCAAGTATCCACAACAAGAAACTAAATAAAATGTACTACCTATCTAAACAAAGAAAAAACTATTATCCGTGAGTGTAACAATAGAAAAAGTAATAACTAAAAAACTTAATAGTAACAAATAATGAACAGAAAATTATTTTTTCTAATAACAATAAATCTTTACTTATCCTTGATCGGCATTTCTCATAGCAGGTGTTGAAACTGTCCTCCGTTATTTTCCAAACACGCTGCAGCTCGCCGTATCACTACACACACGTAGAAGTACACCTAACTCAATTATTATCACTAAACACAAACACAAAACTTCCACTTTAAATTTCACTAAAAACTTGTGGGGTTAAACTATTTAATTTTATAATCACAATAAACCACACTACCACACTAGCTGCTGTCTGGCAGTTCACTAACACTGTATAAAGTATAAACTAAAACTCAAACTTAAAAAAACATCGACCACGAACTGGCACACTTCGCCGTATGCCGTGATAGCTATGCGCGCCTTTGCATTTCAGGAGAACCTATTTTTTTATCGCTACTTTTTGTTAATGCACCTGCTTGTAAGTAGGTCAGTGTCGTAGCTTGTAAAGAGTTCAGCTGATGGGTGGTAAAAGTCCTATAAACAAATTCTGTTTTTAAAATCTTTTTCATTTTGTGTCATAATAATTATGCAGACTATGCAGCCGGCTTTTTCATTTTGTTTTGTATTACAATTTTCCGTATTTGAAGTTAAAACTGCGTATTTCAATAAACCTGTTGAATTAATTTTTCATTTTCACTAGGTACCCTTATCTCTTCTCGTGATTGGGTATCTCTGGATTATTAATGAAAAGTGAAAATGTAAATGTAATTTATTGGTTTTATATCATCTACACTTGGCAACACTGTCGACAGGCCACACGTAATGCAGTAAGTGCTTGCCCAGCGGCGCCGGAACTACAGGAATTATACTTGAATCGCGAATTTTTAAATAAAATTCATAATTCGGCCATTTTACAACCTACAAAAAAAAAATTCGGATTCATGTTCATGACGACTAGTACTATTAACCCCAAAAATATGGCCGCCACTCTAAGATTCACCCTGTATTTTTTTCCATTCTAGGTAGGTTCATTCCTTGATAATGCCTTTCTATTCGTTATTTTTGATAAAAAGTTAATTTTACTTTTTTTTTTTTTTTTTTTTCGAAAATTCGTAACCCTGAGACATATACGAGCAACCGTAATATATCGCAGTTGAAATGAATTCTCATCTTTCCTTAATATTTTCATTCTTAGTTCACTTCACTATCTCTTTCATTAGAGGAGACACCCTTTTATTACACCCGATATAAAAGTAACATTAGCTTTTTATCGAAAATGACGGGTACAATGACATTATCAAGGAATGTGGAATGAACCTACAACTACAATGAAACAAATATCATTCAAATCGAATCATGGGTTTAGAAAAAAAGTAGCATCAAATTTGCTGCAAAATAGTGATGTATTAATTTATTTATCAAAGAAATGGTATTTAATACCTATGACTTTATTAAAATGAAATATATAAACTTTATAAAACAAAAATAATCTCCAAAATAAAATATTAAGTACAGGGTGATCCACCATAAATTCACCCTCTCTAACTTGGCCATTTATGAAAGAATTTGAAAATTTCAAAAACAGAATTATACGATTTTTTCAAATAGTTTAACGTATCCTTTAAAAAATAAATAACTCCGAAATTAGAAGCGCTACGAATATAAACTATTTTTTTTAAATGGAACATACTGTTTTGTTTAAAAATCGGATCAGTTTTTTTGTGATTTCAAAAATATACACTTTTGTATATTTATCTTTTTTAGTTTTGAAGATATTGTCCAAATAATTATTTTATTTTATTACATAAAATCGCCCACATAATAATAATTGAACAAAAGTGGGCGTTGAATTAAAGGTTTTGCGCAAGCAACAATTAAATAAATTGAGATAAATACTAGTTTGACATATCCGCATAAGTATTGTATATTTTTAAAATCACAAAATAACGGCTAGTCTGATTTTTAAATAAAATATAGAATGTTCCATTAAAAAAAAAATGATTTACATTCGTAGCGCTTCTAATTACGGAAATATATATTTTTTAAAGTATACGTTAAAAATCTTGAAAAAACCCTATAATTCGGTTTTTGAAATTTTTAGAATTGTTCATAAATGGCCAAGTTAGAGGGAGGGGTGAATTTATGGTGGGCCACCCTGTACATTAATATAAAAACAGAAATCGTTCGGACTTCCGCTCAGCCGTGATGTCCAAGATTTTTGTAGGACTAACTTTAACCTCCCAGTGCATCCAAACTAGGGCTAGACTGCTCATCCTTCCATTGCCAGTTCTATTCAATCACATCACATGTGTCATACTCATGTAGCAGGTTACTTAAGACTAAATCGGAATCAAATTGCGCTAGATTGCATTGCTTCAAATCGAGATTCGAAATCGGCCAGAATTTATTTGTCTAATTATTTTTGAAATCGTTCGAAAATCGAAAAATGAAAATCAGTCAAATGAAATAAATTAAAAAAGTAAAATTTTCGACGATTAATATAATAATTTTAAATGTCATATCTGTTAATTATTTAAATATCAATTAATTTCAGGGGGGTCCTGGCTACGTCACTGATAAGTATATCCTATATACAGTTGTCAAATTTCCACGCCTAGCTGATCAATATATTATGATGAAAATATATTAATTCACTTGTTTAAATGTGAGATAGTAAGATAATTAATTCATTCCAAAAAAAAATACAAAAGTGTTATACAGTTATAACGCACCCGGGATATAACGTACATTCGATTTTAAAGGTCGTTTACGCAGTTCCTAACTTTGATTTTGGCTTTGACGTTTTTCTGTTATAACGTACTTCCGGTAATAGTGTACTCAAAAATTAGCCCCCAGAGGGTACGTTATATATTGCTGTAATTCAAATAAAAGATTCTGCTTATAGAAGAAAAAATAGTGGTTTCCATTTAAAAAAATATAGGTTATGTTCAGTGTTTTTGTGTGATGTTTAATTGTTTTTTAGAAACCATTAAAATCTATGGATCAATCATATTTTTGAAATTATTCTAGTACAAAAATTTACATTAAAAATATGGGGGGGGGGGGATTTAAAGTTGGACATCTACTTTGAGAATGGACTATTTCACTTTTTTAGTAAAGATAATAAAGATATTCTAACCATGAATGTTAAAATTTTATAAAATTTCAAATTCCGAATAAATTTGTTCTCGATTTTTATACAAAATTAATGAAGTTGGCCCTCTGCGGTGAATCTGAACTTTAACGCAAATGCTATAACATTGAAATTAATAAACCATTTGACCTTGATTCTTTAATGCAAACTCTTTTGAAGAATATTTTAACTGTATTTCGTTCCCTAGATTTGAAATTCAAATTCAAACATATATCTAACCGCATTTTAAAATATGTTTTAGGAAAATGATTGGGGATTTTCACATTTCATGGCATGGAATGACGTCTTGGACCCTGAAAAAGGCTATATCAAGGATGATGCCATTACTTTGGAGGTACAGGTTGTTGCAGATGCTCCTCATGGTGTTTCATGGGATAGCAAAAAACACACAGGTAATTTAAATTATATTTTACTAAGTTTAATATATACCTCTTAAAGTTTATTGTTCTATATATCGAAGAAACATTAAATATTTTTCTATATTTTATAGGATACGTTGGCTTGAAAAACCAGGGTGCGACCTGTTATATGAACTCCTTGCTGCAAACATTGTATTTTACGAATCAATTGCGAAAGGCTGTATATAAAATGCCTACTGAATCCGATGACTCTACGAAGTCTGTTGCATTGGCTTTGCAGAGGGTCTTTCATGAACTCCAGTTCTGTGATAAACCTGTCGGCACCAAAAAGCTAACTAAAAGTTTTGGTTGGGAAACTTTGGACTCTTTTATGCAGCACGATGTCCAAGAATTTTTACGGGTATGTTCATAGATAAAGTAGTCAGCAAATATACTTATACATATTTTTCTTTAGGTGCTATTAGATAAGTTGGAGAGCAAAATGAAAGGTACCTGTGTAGAAGGAACAGTACCAAAGTTATTTGAGGGGAAGATGATTTCGTATATAAGGTGTAAGAATGTGGACTATTCCAGCACCAGATCCGAGACATTTTATGATATTCAGTTGAATATTAAAGGAAAGAAGAATAGTAAGTTATACTTTTATACAGGGTGTATTAAGTATGAGTACCGTTATTTTAAGGGGTGAAACATTGGCCTAAAAGAAACAAAAAAACCTTATACATGTGTCGAAAATTGAATGGTTTTCCCAAAAAAAAATAATTTAACTTTGCTTTTTGAAGGTAAATTTACATGGAAAATAATAGAAAATAAGTTCTAAAAGTTTATGAGAAGGTGCCGGTCGAATATACAAATAGAAAATTGTAATGCGAATTTTTTGTCCGGTGGAGGGTTTTGGTGAAATAATTTATTGTATTTTAATACATTTTTAAAAAGAGGCATATGACAACGTCGCATCATATGGCTGGCAGTGGGCTACTGTTACAAATCACAAAGGAGTCAAAGGACTCAGTTGCCTTTGTTATCGCCGTCCGAGTGTTTTAAGTCGGTAATTAATGTTTAGTGCGTTTTACTATTTTGTTTTCGTCAGTTCATATAAGTTTTGTTCGCACATCTCAACGTTTGTTAGATACGGGAAGTGTAGTTTCGCGTGTACAAAACCGGGGACCACAACGACCGACATGCGGATAATTTGGTTATTGAGGAAGAAATTCTGGACATAGTTCATCGAGACCCAATTATTACTATTATTTCAGAGATTATTTCTCAATAACATAATGTAATATTTCGCCAAGAACACCTTTTTTGGCACATTACAGTCGCCTGAGTAGAGGATATTGACGTAGGTTAGCACAAGTTACAGCTGCTCGTTGCGCTATGTTGCCAGATGCGCTATTTAATTAAATAGGGCATAACTGGGCAACGGTTCGAGAGAGAAAAAAAATTATTAAGAATTTTTTGTTCCTTCTACATCAATGTATCACCTGTTAAAAGAACGGTACTCATACTTAATACACCCTGTATACTTATTTTGTAGTTTTATCAGTACAAATGTGGAATACTCTATATAAATACATAGGAGTTGCTTAAATATTTATCTGTGGCAAGATAAGACAGCGCCAAACCCGTAGTGTAAGAGGCGCCGTAGAGGGGTATATTTTTTTGAATTTTTAGACAATGTCAAATTACGATGGAAATGAAAATTTAAAAAAATAGTATTTTTGATCAATAAAAATGAAAATGGTATTTGGATTTTTTAGGATGTGAAGTTTTTGTTTGACCCAAAAAATTTACCATACAGAGTATATTTTAGAGAATCACAATGGGTAAAAATGATAGCACAATGATTTATTAAACCGATAGTTTTGAAAAGATACAATTGAAATTAAGGACAGCAGGGATGAATGAAAACAAGTAAATTTTGGCGTTTTGAATTTAAATGAATATAAAGAGTTCAATAAAATAGAATTTGTCACCCTTAATGTAAATGTAAATTTTATTAATTAAAATCTTCATTTTATCTATTTAAGACACCAAATATCAATAATTTTTGGACACCACAAAAAAATGCCACCATATTCTCTAAAAAAGTGTGAACCTAACGTTTGAAAAATCATCAAACAATATGGATCTTTTTGTACTGGTCACTGTATTTGAATTTTCTTGTGTCCACAAATCCTTAATTTCATTATTTTATTTTGTTTACAGTCGATGAATCGTTTAAAGATTATATTGCAAAGGAAACGTTAGATGGGGATAACAAATATGATGCAGGGGAACATGGCCTTCAAGATGCCGAAAAAGGAGTTATATTCTCTGCTTTCCCTCCCGTACTTCATTTACACTTGATGAGGTTTCAGTATGACCCTATAACGGACAGCTCTGTAAAATTCAATGATAGGTTTGAATTTTATGAAAAAATATCCTTGGACAGCTATCTACAGGAACCTGACCCAAATAATCCTGCTAATTATACTCTTCATGCTGTTTTGGTACATAGCGGCGACAACCATGGTGGTCATTACGTTGTATTTATCAATCCTAGAGGTAAGTGCATTCTTGTTTTGTGAGACAAGCAGAGGAATTCTCCACTTACCATGGAGTAAAAAATAATAACGTGACACGCGCAACTGTCAAGGTTTCGAGATTATAGTATTGTATTTTTTTGCCAATACCTTCATGATTGTCATCAATTTTTAGTGTTACGGGAAGGTATTTGTAATGTTAAAAAATTGGAGACAATCATGAAGCTATTGGTAAAAAAAAATACAACACTAAAATCTCGAGACCTTGACAGTTACGCCTCTTTATTATTTTTTACAATTTTTACTAAATGACTTAACATACTTCTAACTTTCATTCCTTGATAATGTAATATATTTCAAATAATAAAATGTTTTCTTTTTCAGGAGACGGTAAATGGTGCAAGTTTGACGATGATGTAGTCTCTAGGTGTACAAAGCAAGAAGCCATAGAACACAATTATGGTGGGCACGATGAAGACATGAATATGACAGTGAAACATTGCACCAACGCCTACATGTTGGTGTATATTAGAGATTCAGAGTTACATAATGTACTTCAAGAAGTAAGTTCAATATTTAAGTACATTTTTGACCAACATACTTATTTATTAAGTCGTATGAATTGATGTAATAATAGGTTTACTTTTTTCTTCATTATTCTGTATTTTTTGTTTAAGGTAACTGATGCAGATATACCCAGTGAGTTAGCGGATAGGCTGGCAGAAGAGAAGAGGATGGAACAGGTGCGCCGCAAGGAACGCAACGAGGCCCACTTATATATGACGATACACGTTCTCCTGGAAGATTCCTTCGATGGTCATCAAGGCAATGACCTTTATGATCCAGAAAGAGCCCTGTTTAGGGTTTTCAAAATTAAAAAGATGGCAACGATTGCTGAAATGATGGAAATGTTGGCAGATGCTTTCAAGTACCCCCCTGAGCAGATCAGACCGTGGCCTTTTAGCCAGAGGTTGTAGTGTTTTAGATGTTTATTAATTTACTTTTAGTTTTCGAGTTTCTTGAAGAGATGATTGATTTAATGTCCAGTGGACACCAAAACACCGGATACTTAATTTGACCAACATTTTGCAACTAAGTTGGCATCTTCGAGAGTTTAATAAAGTCTGATCATGCCAACTTGGTTGACAAAATCTCTCATATGAAGTTGAATGTTCGGCGATATAGTGTACACTACAAACTATGCCGGTTATAGCTTCATATTTTATGCAAATTCGTTTTAAAGTTGATAAAAAATGTATAAGAACTAAGAACCTAACAGTTTGAACTTCTTCAGACATGAGCTGTATAACGATGTTATGTTCAACGGTGCATGTAAATCTTTCATATCCTCAACCTACCAAATTGTTTCTTCTACTTTATGACGCTCTTACCAACATGCTTCAAAAATATAATAAAGCAAACCTGTGGATCCGCTCTAGATTATCTATTTAATTTATAAAAGCATTGGATAACAGTTTGTATGTCACAATTCCCAATAGAAAGCTTTTTTTAAGTCTTGTATGAAAACAGATTTTTGTGATATTATTTTTAAATACCATAATTACCACGCTCAAGCTTTTCAACACGATAACATATGTAAAACTACCATTATCTTTAAGGAGACGAATGTCATAGGACCTAATGCCAATTTAAGATTTTTTAGATAAAGGCTATTTGCAATTTAACCTTACAGAAGATAATATGTAGTGTATTGCTTTCAGTTTCATAGATAGCTTGCTTTTTTAACTAGGGCAAAAATTTTAATTCCGTGTTTTGTTTGCTTCTCTAATTTTATTTTAGATGTCACATTATAGATTGGCACCAGTGGCGGACAATCAAATTTAAAATAATCTTTGTTCTTTGTGTTGAAGCATGGAACCATATTTTATTTCTCCAAAATTTTTCTGGTAGGTGAATGTTTGAAACTGTGTGGGTCCTACACTCCCAAGATATGACTAATTTAAATTTTGCCAGCTGCCACTGCTTGACTTTTAATTCCTTTGATATCTCCGCTCCTCTTTTAGAACAGTAATTAATAGTTGATTTAATTTTCGTGAATATAAATGAATAACATTTTTAAAATTTATTTCTAGGTCAAATCAAACTGTACGGCCAAGTGTGCTAGACCTTGAGGCAGACCTACATAAAACGGTAATTGATGCTGCAGAGAACTTGAACCCCTGGAATGTCTTTTTGGAACTTTTACCTCCAGATTCAGGTCAAACGGCTCTACCAACTTTCGACAAGGAAACCGATGTGTTGCTCTTCTTTAAAATGTACGACCCGAAGCAGAAGAAAATACACTATTGTGGTCATAGCTACCTGCCTGTTACTAGTAAGCTAAGCGATATAATCCCACTGTTGAATGAGAGAGCTGGATTTCCTCCAGATACAGAGTTACTTCTTTATGAAGAAATTAGGCCAAATATGATAGAAAAAATAACAAATTTTAACGACCCGTTAGAAAAGGTAATTTTTTTAAAAATATACCATTCTTGAATGACACTTTGTAATGATTTTGTTAGGAAATGGCAATATAAGAGCATTGTATCACTAATGTAATGGATTTTAGTGTGTACCGTATAATTTCTTCTTGATGATATGACAATTTGTAAAATAAAAGATTTTGCAGTTTGATGATTACTTGATAGTTTACTAAAAATGCCCACTACAGTTTAAATAATAATAATAATATAATAATTGTGTTATGTCAAGAAACTGCAAAAGAAAATTTTTAAAGAGAAACAATTTACAGAAATATTTAAAAAAAAACTTCATTTTTAACTCGCCCCTTAAATGTATTAATTACTTTCTTTCTTTAGAAATAACACAACACAAACCAAAGTATTGTGCGCCTCTTCCTCTATTAATGTTGATTCTCAACTTTACCACTAAACATTTTTTACAGGTTTTAGAAGAATTAATGGACGGTGATATAATAGTATTCGAAAAAGAAGAGAGAGAAGAGCTTTCGGACCTCCCTACATGTATAGACTATTTCAAAGATCTATTTTATCGAGTAGAAGTGACTTTTGTTGACAAGTGCATACCCAACGACCAAGGTTTTACCATGGAACTTTCACAGAGGATGACATACGATCAGTTTGCCAGAGCGGTTGCCCAAAGGGTGGGAACTGATCCCTACTTATTACAATTCTTTAAATGTCAAAGGTATTGAATGTGTTATGAAGTTGGCGATTCTTAACTTTCAACTGGAATGAATATTTCGCTCACATTTTCAGTGGATTCTTCTTAACTTGAATGAATGATATTTTCTCATAAAGACTTGGGTAGCTTGTGTACTTGTGGTGAAACTTGAATTTTGCAAACCAGTTGTTAGGCTGAATCCCAAAAGCTAAGATTTACCAGAAAAGGTGTTGTGTTTCCTGCTAACCATTTTTTCTTTGCAGTTATAAAGATAGTCCTGGTCACCCATTGAGGTGTACTTTTGAGGGTACCTTAAAAGACTTATTAGTTTTTTCAAAGCCAAAAGTTCCCAAAAAGATATTTTATCAGCAACTTAGTATTCGTGTTAATGAACTAGAAAATAAGAAACAGTTTAAGTGTATTTATGTCGGACCTAAAATGAAGGATGAGAAGGAGCTTATCCTTTATCCAAATAAAGGTGGCACAGTGGCAGATCTATTAGAAGAGGCAAAAAAACAAATTGAATTTGGAGAAGGCAGCACAGGGAGACTTAGGTAAGTTGTAATTAAATTGATAATATTAAAAATTGAGTGCTAGAACCGTTTTCGAAAGAGGTTGTCTAATGAATTTGCAAGGACATATATTCCTTTTTAAGATATGTCCGCTGCATTTATAAAAATATTAATAAAAAAATTTTGTCCGTCTACAATTCCACTGTTTTTTTACGTAATAATGGGGTTATTTCACAATTTATATTTATGTTAAATGTACAATCAGGAACACTTAAAAATACTGTATATTTGGAAAAAAAGAATTTTTTTTGCGCCTACGTATTTTTAAACTCGGTTTGTAATTTGAAAATATTAAGTTCCCGCCAACAGTCGTGACGTAAATGTTTACGCATGCGCAGTATAGCGTAGATGAAATATCTCAAGAAAACTAACCTCACATTTTTCACGCTCTCAAACTCGACACTGAAATAGTCCATATTTTTCGCAAAGAATTCCTGAATCATAACGTAGTTCACTTCAGGTAAATTTTCACTGCTAGCTTTAACGAAATTAGGCTCCATAATAGTAAAAAACGATGAACTAACACAAACTAAAGCAAACTGTCAAAAGTGTCAAATGACTCTAGACTCTTAACAAAAACAAATCTTCCTAGATTTAGTTCTAAACCGTGACGTCAGAAGTTAATAAAATTTGAAATTATTGACGATACTTTTTATTGATTTATGAATAATTAACAAATAATAAAGACATGGTATTTACAAATACATTATTCTTGCATATTCTACTATCCAAATTGATAAGTATTTTTAAGTTTTTCTTTAACATGAAATAACCCTATTGTATGTGTTATTGATAAATATAATAAATATCTCATCTTATTCACCTTCTACTTGCGGTATATTTTGCAATTAGTCATTGCACAGATGATCCAACAAATATTGAGGCTGCACATTACACAGACATTTCCATAATTTCAGTTCAATCTATATAATATTTCAATTTAGCCTAACACTATTTTAAGGAGGAAGTAGATATATGGATTTTGGTTTAAGGTTTGATTTCAAAACAGAAATAAATTAAAGACTAGATTAGAAATCTTTTTGTTGTAGGTTAACGGAGGTTAATTGTAATAAAGTGTCGATGGGTCCAAAGGAAGATACTTCTTTAGAATCATTAGGTGTTACATCGGCTAAAATATATAGGGTCGAGGAAATTCCCCGAGAAGAATTACATCTTGCGGAGGATGAGATGCTTATATCCTGTGCGCACTTTCATAAGGAAGTTTTTTCGACTTTTGGTATACCTTTCCTTATAAAAATTAAGCAAGGAGAAGCCTTCAACAAAGTCAAAGGTAAATTCTGTGAAGAGTAGTGTTACGAGCTTTTGTACAATTTTGTTTTTCTTCCCCAGAACGAATCCAGAAAAAATTGGCTGTGCCCGAAAAAGAGTGGGAGAAATTCAAATTTGCGATAGTCGCGATGGGTAGACCTCAAGTTATTCAAGAAGAAGAGTATGTAATAAACTTAGCTGATTTTAGGCCTCTTCCTAATCAAAGTGAGTATTTTTACTATAATTATAATTTTTTTTAAATTTTAGCATATATACACAAACGAATTTTTTTTAATGTCGAGTATTGTCGCCGAATAAAATTTAAATAGGTATATGAAATCCAGTATTATTTATTTTTAATTGAGTTTAGGTGGTTAGATCATGTGTAATGAATCTAATTTATCTAATTGCAATTTACTGTCGGCGAGACACTTTTTAACTACAAGTAATTAATTACTGGCCCCTGAAAAAAATGATCTTTAACAAATACGTCTGTATATTTTGAAAATTTTTTTTTAACAATATAGCAATGTAATAAGAATTTCTGTTAAAAATCGCTTAAAATGGGTTAATTAAATTCATTGTTAAAATATGTTTTAATGTGGCATTTGAAGTAATTAAACATGAAGCATTCAAACCACGCCTTTCTATTTTTGAGAGTACGTAATTCATGTTCATACAATTAAAAACACAAAAATTACATTAAGGTAATTTTGCACTCGCATAAATTGCAGCACTCGTTATTTCGGCTCGTGCTGCAAACTTTCATCCTCATGCAAAATTAGCATTATTTTGTGCTTGTTGCATAATATACTATTAATGATGGCGAGTCAATATTTGTCCATTATCTACTGAATGTAAACAAAAATAATTGTATAATAAAATATATATTCTTACGTATCATATACTTCAAATCACGAGAGATGACCGTTACGTCACAAATTAATTTCTAATTTTCAACGTCCGCTTCAAGCGTTCTTTGTTTACAAAATAGTAAAACGAGAGAGACAGGGAAAGGGAGTTCATTATATGTGACTGTTAATATCTCCAACTGACATTGTTGATAACTAACGCAGTATTGATTTGATTATTACGAATTATAATGATGACGTAACGGTCTTCTTTCGTGATTTGAACTATACATGGGTATTGAGTATAGGGACTCTAAAGCTCAGACCTCAAAAAATACAGTGTCCCAATATTCCTTGTACATGGCACAGGTTCTCGAGGTCAAAATAAGTTGATTTGACTAAACTTACCTCTATAACAAGATGCCTGGTTTACCCGCTGGTATCAAAGTCGACATAAAATTTTAGTTTTGTACAAATAACTTTGGTTTTATTAAAATTTGAAATTTCGGAACCTTCTCTGGCTTAGAACCTAGTCTATCTCGGAACCTTACCTGACTCCGAACCTAGTCTAACTCGGAACTCGAACTATTAGCAACATAAATTTGTGCAAAAATATATATATTTTTTAAATTTTGCTCAGGTGATTAATTGTTGTCGCCGACTATTAGCAACTTGAAAATGTTTTCAAAAAATTTTTTTTAGTTTGCTATTGGCCATTTGAAAATTTTTCAAATTTTTTATTTTATTTTGCTGAGATGATTTATTGTCGACTATTAGCAACTAGAAAATTTTTCAAAAATTTCTTTTCTTGTTATTTTCATATCTCCAACTCTTTCCCTGTATACTTTATAGCACATAAACTTAATGTTTGAATACCAGTACTTTGGAAGCTTAGTCAGAATTATCTGGAAAATATGTTTTATTTCAGCCGGTAGTCCAAAACCTTGGTTAGGATTAGACCATGTTAATAAAGCCCCGAAGCGGTCCCGATTTAATTATTTAGAAAAGGCCATCAAAATCTACAACTGAGACTGATGACAAACTGACTCTAAACATCATCGTACACTGCTTGGCTTACAGCAGTATCGCCAACGTACATCAATTCCTAGTAATTGGAAGTACATCTTTGTTACTATACTAATCATAAGGTGTGAGCGCTGCTTGTCATTCAGTTTTTTTTTTTTTTTAATTAAAATGGCAATTATCTTCTGCTGTGTAACAAAACCACTTGTACATACTATGTATCTGACAAAAAAAAAATCTGTCTGTTTAGGGTGTATTCACGAAAATGTTTACTTGTTATGTATACAGGGTTATTCAGAAAATTGTTAAATTTCAAGCTATTTAAAGATATGATATATGTATATTGTAATAAGATAATATTTTATTCTATTTTAAATCTGAAGCAATTATACTTAGATGCAATTTTATTTAAAAATCAGATTTAATTAAATACGTATATAATGTCGTTTTAATGATCATGATTTTCCACTGAAAATGGCTACTTTTTACAGAATTCTGAATAACCAAGTGTTTTTCATTTGTAGTTTGTTATACGAATTTTTACAATTTTGGTTGCTCCTTGCAAAAAATATATGTACGATTCTTACCCAAGTTTTATCCTAAATAATTTTTATTTTATTTATGTTACAAACAGTAAGCTCTTTTGTTTGTTTCTTTTTATACTTAATTGTGGATACTAACACCATAAATATAAATTATTAATAAAAAAAATATACCTAGATGTATTTTTTTTCTGACTTTTTATGGTTTTTATTTTTTTCTTTGTCCCGGATATTATAGATATTATTTTTGCTTGTACAAAATTTTGTATTAATTATTAAATTAAAGATTGTATTTATTGCCCACTCTGTATATTTCGTAATTTCAATAAAAGATACTGCTTAGATTTTAAAGTATTGCAATAAATAATATAAAAATTATTTTTGTGTTTTCTTGTGAAAAAATGTGTAAGCAGCTGATTATACACTAATTACTTATTGAAATAAAACATTTTATGTTGAATGTTGTTTTTATTTGTTAAAAAAAGTGACAACGAAAAGGTAAGTGATTTATTTACATTGTTTAATTAATTTTTAATATATTATAATTGTTGTCGTAAACTGTTTATGAAATATTGGAAACAACCAAACCCCATTGTATCAAACTGGTTAATGTAAGGGATTAGAATTTTTAGTTCGGTGGTAAACTTTTTTAGGTGTTTATTTAACCAATTTTGCACAAATTGAACTAGGTACTTCATTTAACGCTTCTGCCAATTTTCTAGTTATATCATACTACGACTATAAAGGGTGTTTCCATTTTTTCGGTCATAACTTCTATAAACGATAGAACATAAAAATAATAGGAGTCGTACCTATAACATTTTTCTCTAAAACTCTATGTTTTCAAGATAGAGGGTGTTAAGATTTTTCAAAATTATTACTATTTATTCATTATCTTCTAAACAAATAAAAATTTGTGTTCAAACTTTGTACTGTACACTTTAGTCATGGTAAAAGACCAATCTTTTGACTTGAAAAAAGTTTTTCACATAAAAGCAGTGGCATAGTTATGGGGTTCTGTCCGCATTTGAACCCCCTAAACTTCTACGCCAATGGTCAGAAATAGCATTTTTATACATATTTTCCTATAAAAAAAGTATTGGTAAAATTCGCTAGCAGGTTTTCTGTTCGAAATATTTAGATTTTTTCTAATCAGGGATATCTTATGGAATTACATCTTGGTTAAAAATGATAAAATTAGGTAGGCGTTAAATGATTGACAGTTATTGACAACATAATTGACAAATGTCAATCGCATTCTTATACCTCGTGTTACAATTTGGAGAACTTTACGTAGAAATTGTCAAAGACCTTACAATCTGCAAACAGTCCTAGATTACAACCAGTAATACAGGGAAAGGTGGATTGGTCGAAGTGGACCAGTTGCTTGGGCTCCTCGATCACCCGACCTCAATCCACTGGATTTTTTTACTTGAGGTTACTTAAAAAATAAGGTTTATGCGACACCGATTCATAATAGAGATGATCTACTCAAATCGAATTCAGGGAACTTGTGATGCATTGAATAACATGCTAATTCATACAAGACGTTTGTTAGAAAATCGATGTTGCAGTTGCATTCAGCAAAATGGATATTTTGAGCATTTATTGTAAATTTATAATTTTTTATCGTTTTAAATATGTATGAAAATAATTCTTTAATTTGTTTAGCAAATAGCCTACCAATAGAAATTCCATAATTATCCCTGATTAGAAAGAATCTAAATATCTCGAACAGAAAGTCTCCTAGCGAATTTTTATAAGAAATATCAAAGTTTTAAAATTTGTATAAAAATATAATTTCTGATCATTGGCGTGGAAGTTTAGGGGGTTCAAATACGGCCAGAACCCCATAACTACGCCACTGCTCTTATGTGAAAAACTTTTTGCAAGTCAAAAATTGGTCTTTAATCATGACTAAAGTGTACAAAGTTTGAATACAAAATCTTTATTTGTTTGGAAGATAATGAATAGTAATAATTTTGAAAAAGTTTAACGCCCTGTATCTTGAAAACGAAGTGGTTTAGAGAAAAATGTTATAGGTAAGACTCTTATTATTTTTATATGTTCTATCGTTTACAGAAGTTTTGAACGAAAAAACGGCAACGCCCTGGATAATAGTGTCATCAGTAAACATTTTTTTATTTTACATATACAACGTGTCCCACTTAAAGTGCCCCCCCCTCTATCTCCTTTATTAATTAACAAAAAATTTTGAAACTTGGCAATGTTAGTAAGTCCGAGGTGGTGACTCGAAATTTAAAGCTTACGTTCATTTTTCACTTCCGGTTCATACCGGAAGTGATACCAACTTCCTTATTTAAATAGGGAATCCTATACAATTTTCAAATATTCGATTAGCCCTTAATTTTTTGAATACGCACATATAGCACTATGTGGGTCTGGCATCAAAACTGCAAGATATTACCAAAAATGATATGTGCGATAGAATACAAGTTTACGTATTTGTTTTACTAAACATCGAGATTCCCAAGATTTGTAAAGCATTTTATGTCCGACCACGTTATAAAGGACTGTTTATGACATAGTTTTGCCCTCGATTTTGCCGCTATAAAGTACCTCTTTATTGTACTAGTAAAATAAAGTTAACTTTACAACTGTTATGCCAGATTTTGACGTTTTCAAATTAATATGTTCAACTGTCAACGTCAACACAATAAATTACAACAGTCATAAAAATGTCATTGTGTTGACATTGACAGTTGAACATATTAATTTGAAAACGTCAAAATCTGGCATAACAGTTGTAAAGTTAACTTTATTTTACTAGTACAATAAAGAGGTACTTTATAGCGGCAAAATCGAGGGCAAAACTATGTCATAAACAGTCCTTTATAACGTGGTCGGACATAAAATGCTTTACAAACCTTGGGAATCTCGATGTTTAGTAAAACAAATACGTAAACTTGTATTCTATCGCACATGTCATTTTTGGTAATATCTTGCACAGTTTTGATGCCAGACCCACATAGTGCTATATGTGCGTATTCAAAAAATTAAGGGCTAATCGAATATTTGAAAATTGTATAGGATTCCCTATTTAAATAAGGAAGTTGGTATCACTTCCGGTATGAACCGGAAGTGAAAAATGAACGTAAGCTTTAAATTTCGAGTCACCATCTCGGATTTACTAACATTGCCAAGTTTCAAAATTTTTTGTTAATTAATAAAGGAGATAGAGGGGGGGGCACTTTAAGTGGGACACGTTGTATACACTCACATGCAAGAAAAAACGCAACAAGTTAATATTTGGTGAAATTTGGGGTCTCATAATTTTTTTACTTTTGGTTTTATTTTCATAATTTTTTTAGCAAACTTTAGATAAAATGACTACTTTCAACTTGCATATCCAGTCTTTTGTTAAATGCTGGCGTTTTAGTCATACAGGGTTAATTAAAAGGTTGTTGTATAACCCTAATTTTAAAACACCCTGTGGAATAATTTCGCAACCAAATTCTTTCAAAATACCAATTTTTGTAAAGAACCATTCCTTCCCTACATTTTGCTTTTTAGTTCATGTCTAAAGGTGCAGTGGTTCATTTTTAAGAGCAAAATGAACTTGAAATATTCCATAATTACGCCATGCAGTGCAGTTTCACATGAATAATGTTTTCCTGAACCCCATTGATTTTCAGATAACAAATCATTTTCAAGTTGATCCTTTACTTCTATTTCTAAAATTTTTTCATAAATGGGAAAAACATTTACAGTTAAAATCAGCACGCCATGTTGATTGGTTTACTTTGGGAATAGGTACAACTTTTGATATTCTCCAATCAGGAAATTTTCCTTTATAAAGAATCGTCAATAACATAGAACCTATTTCCGATGGCTGTAAAAGCTAATTTAATAATTTTTGTATTTAGCCCATCAACAAGACCAGCTGCGTATTTTAACTGATACTTGCTTTGTTTTTTAGGCTACCAAAATTGCTGAAAAATGCAGGACTTTGTGGTTTTGTTCAATAATTGTACAGTGTGTTCATTTTAAGTGTGAACGGTTTTAAATTGTTATTACGAGGTTATTATTAAAGGTAGAATGATGGGACAAACGTCGTGTGTGAGGATTAGGAATTTTTTTTTATGTATTAAAGAGATAAAACAAATGAAGCTCGTTTTGGAAAATATATTATTTTGAAATCATGGCTATCTTTCAGTAATATCACTGTTGTAATTTCTACAATTTCAATAGTTTTTTAGCTATATTAAGGAAACTATTCATCCAAACTACCATATTATGCACATCATTGTATTCAGAAAAAATACGTCTATTAAATGGTGCAAAAATATATAGGGAGTTTTATAAAAGAAACACGCTTAACATTAATATTTTCCAAAACGGGCAGCATTTGTTTTTTCTCTTTAATGCATAAAAAACTTTTTTTCTAATCCGCACACACGACGTTTGTCCCATCATTCTATCTTTAATAATAACCATTTAAAGTACCGTTCACACTTAAAATGAACAGACTGTACATGTTTTTTGTAATTACTTGTACTATATCCAACTATACTACTAATACTAATATAATATTTAATAAATTCTTCTGCTAATTTTGATTCATCAGACTATCAAAAACATTACATCAGTATTTTTATGATATTTGTTTAATTTTTTCAGTGATTATAGTAATTTTATTTCTGCTGATACCAGTGATACCTCATTTATTACCTATTTATATTCGTGCACTTCGTGGGGATGTGCAGTCGTTAGAGTGGTTGTCGGCAAACATTTCTAAAATCGTTAACTTGTGGAAAGGGGCAATT
This sequence comes from Rhagium mordax, assembly GCA_963680705.1. NCBI lineage: Eukaryota > Metazoa > Arthropoda > Insecta > Coleoptera > Cerambycidae > Rhagium > Rhagium mordax. The sequence continues at coordinate 41,932,616 of OY796662.1, forward strand.
CTAGATATGATCCAGGTATATTAGCTACCCTGGGCAGTGGAAATAAGCGACTCTGTTCTGTTAATTCTGGGTGAACCGGAGAAAATGGATGTTGTGATGCGACGCATGAAGGCTCAGAAGTCAAAGCCCCTGGGTCAAGGTCAAAAACTGGCCGCGTTTCCACGATGGTGTGAAGGTACAACTCCTCATTTTTGGTGTCAGGGAGGAAGATCGCCTTAGTCGAGAGGGCAGAGCGAGTTAATTATAAATTCACCTTCCTTGGGATCTGACTGCAGAAGTCTTCAGCCCTGAGTCCATGGAGGTGTTTAGAGAGCTCACAAAAGAAATCTGACATCTCTGAGGAGGCGGTGCCTTAGGAGTACCTATTCACCATGATTGTCCTGGGGAGGATGCCGACTGATAAAATGGTTTCACCGTGCCAGCTGGACTTCACCCAGACCAATTTATAACACTTCTGAGCGGCTGTAACAACTAACTATATATATGCCGCTCCCTCGGCAACAAAATCAACATCATAGCACTAATCCAGGAACCTCGGATAGTCAAATTCATGGTCATATGTATGGGCAAATAAACGGTTGCATTTACTTGTTACCCCCTGTAGAAAAACCCAGGACATGTATATAGGGTGCGCCACCTAAAGTTTCCCAGACTCGTAACTTTCTTATTTTTTTAAGCGACATCAAATTGTAGGTATTTTTAAGGCCATGCATATAGTGATTTAAAAAAAAAATTCAAAATATTGTGTAAATGTTTTTGTATAAAGGTTTTAATTAGCTTCAATTTATGTTATTACATCATGTTCGAAGTTTTTTTATTTTACCCTCCGAAATTTTGCAATATCCTATTTAGTACATTTTAATAAAATTATTTTTAATAGTATTTTTTCCTTTTGCTCTTGCTGTTTTGTTATTTTAAATATTGTTTATAATATAATGATATGTCTTTTATAAAAGCATAAAATTATTATTTACAATCTTCAAATTTATTTTAAAAGATTTCAGTTTGGAATCGAAGTGTTTTTATTTTTTTCTCTAAAAACAAACAAAATTTCGAACATGATAACATAAATTAAAGCTATTTAAAACCTTTATAAGAAAACATTAACACAGTTCATGTATACAGGGTGAGGCAAGAAAATTAAATTTCTTCTGAAACAATTTTTTTTTTATTTTTTTCAAATCACTGCACGTTTGTTTAAAGGTTTTAAAAATACATACAATTTGTTGTGCTCAACAGGGCAGTCGCTTAAAAAATAAGAAAGACGATCTGGAGAATTTTAAGTGGGAGGACCCTGTATATGTTTCAAAGGGGATACAAGCAAACCTCCTACCACAGTTTAGCTCATGCGACATGACAACAATGACCATAAGCTTTGATTTAGAAAATGGAAAAATGGGTATTATATAATATTGGCGATTTATCTCCAAAGCAACTCAGCAGAACCACCCCCCATTTCAAGAGATGGTGCGACTGGTAGAACACAACAAGGCAGATAATTTACATCTAAATTATCGGGGGAGATATAAACGCTCACCTTATACTATGGAGTAGCAAACTCAGCAACAATAGAGGCAAATCAATAGGTAGTAGAAAACTTGCAAATCCAAAATTAGAGATACTAAAACCGTGACAATGAACCCACTTTCGTCACTTCACGTGGTCGTACAATGATTGATATATCAATCTCTGGTATCTTGGGGAATCGCTAACTACACATCAAGGGCTGGCATGTTTCGCCAGAGTATTCCATGTCAGACCATAGATGGAAGATGGATTCAGTTTAATTTCGAAGAGAAGGTAGAAAGAAATTTCTACCGAAATCCTAGGTGAATAGATAAAAGACAGTTCGAAAATAACTTTCGTTGGTAAAATTTTTCGATAAAAAAATGCCTAATATGATTTCTTGATTTTTTTCATTTATTTTGGTAGCGCAGGTGGCTTTGCATTTGAAGGGGGCGAATGGTTTTTTGGTCATAAGTAGACCCTAATGTGTTTTATCTTCCAGGCAAAATTTGGTTCAAATAATACGTGGTAAGTCCTTAACGTGGACACTGTAGATACGTACAACGTACAACACATTGTTTGAATCAATTCTTTATGTTGTGAAATCTATGTAAGCAGTATGGTTAGCGGAATTTTTTTAGATATGCAATAATCGAGGCAATAATACTTCCTATAATAACACGCATTTTATGTTTTACTTATTTTACGTACGTATACCCCCAGCAACCAAAAAAGTAACTTAATCACTGATTTACTAACAATTTCTTAAATGTAGACGTAATAAGTTTATCTTGAAAAGGTCACGTTATCATTTTATTTTAAGATAATTCGGAACCAAGATTTGTATATTTCTTGTCCCTATAATTTAAATTTCAACATGTTTGCCCGCGCTTTTACCACGTGTGAGCACCTGTTGCGCGTGAAGGTACGTTGGGTATTTTCAATTATTTTACTATTAATTAAACTAGTTTATATCTAATGAATTTAAGTCTGTTGCGAAAGTTATTTGTCTTTCTAACTTGGGCAATAATTGTTAACCTCTATAACTTTATAATTTGACCTATCTTGTAATTTCCAGATAATCGTTTATCAATCTGGACGTTTTGAAATCTTAAAATAAGTTAAAAATAGTGTAAAGTGATATAAAGAGAAAGTAAACAGGTTTCCAATCTATTTTCGTTAAATAACTTCAAGTAAGAGCTGCAAACAGTATTCATTTTACTAATTTAGGAAATTTGTGATTTTTTTTGAGGTTAGTAAAAATAACCTTTTTATGTAAACATTGCGGTTTTTACAAATGAATAGGTATTTTTATATTGTAAATTAAATGCGAAAACTATGAATAGTATAGCGTCTAAAATAAAAAAATGTGTTTTCTCACAGATTCAGAAAGTATTTGTACAACAGTCTGCAAAAATGAGCAATGATATTTCCAAAACTCTAAATGCAAACGTATGGGATTCAGATCCTGAATTATGGGATCTCGTTAAAAAAGAAAAACGAAGACAACAAACTGGATTGGAAATGATTGCCTCTGAAAATTTTACCACGCTACCAGTATTGCAATGTTTAAGTTCCTGTTTACACAACAAATACTCGGAAGGACTTCCCGGACAAAGGTATTAATTAATTTGTTTTATATTTAAGGTTGTATTGTATTATGTATTTAGTTTAGGTTGTTTTTATGACTCAGATAAATACCTAAGCATTTAAATTTATATTTTCTAATACCTAGTTAGATAGTTTTTGAATATCCATTTTTTTAATCAAATGCACATAGACATTATTTTAATTTTTTAGAGCGTTTAACCACCAGTTAAAAATTCACAATATACCTACCAAATTAATGTTTATTTTAAGTGAATGATTCAGAATATCGCGCTTGCTTTTGCCTTTGATTTTAGAAAAACAAAGAGTTTAGTAAATAAATAGGCAATTATGTACCTATACTATATCGGGAAGCAAATGCTTTTTTTAATTTAAAAAATCCGAAATTTTGTATTAATTTTCAGTGGAATTGGTCCATTTTCTAAAGTACCTATGAAAATAACAATTTTAGCATAATATTTAACCTAATACCTACTGTGGTAACTTAACCCATTTTTGGTGTCATGGAAACTTTAGTAAGTTGTTTCCCATAATTCTGTTCAAGATTGAATTTTTAGGAAAAATTGAATCTGAATTGTCCCTAACGCACTATTTAGGTATTATTGGTACCTAGGTATATATATTTTTTGTTACTTTTTCCCGCTAAATAAATCCTTAGGATAATAAGGTATTCGTTTTGCACAGAAACTCTCATTTTGAGTTAACTGAGTCACTCAAGTGAAAATGAACGTTCGTTTAAGCATCTCATTTTGAGATTATGCTGAGCGACTTACTTCCCCCCTGCCCTCTCAAGCACTAGCAATTTAGTTGACTCAAAACGAGTTTGTTATGACTAGATAACAATTCGAGGTTAATTTGCCAGTTTTTTTGTTGTTTATTTTCTCTATTCTCATGAAATATTATTAAACAAAATGGTTCAAATAATATTAGTTGATCCTGAAATCCTAAATCAAACGTTTTTGTGTAAGAATTTTAACTTATACGCATCTTAAACAGCAAAATCTATATACACTTGTTTACTACTTATACTATACTGCCTTATTGTTTCTGTTGTCTATAGTTTGTTTCGCAAGTTTTGCGGTTTGTTTGTGTGATCAACCATAGAACCATAGATAATAAATGTGATTATAGATCATTTATTAGAGGTTATGTTTTTGCTGACAGAGAAATGTTTGTTCGTTTTAAACCTTGTGAGTTGAGTCGCGTACAGTCTCAACTCTTTCTGAGTCACTCACTTCTCTCCTGCCAAAACGAATGCCCTTAATGTATGTCAAAGAATTTTTCCATTTTATTTTTCATTTCTAAAAATTATTAGAGCTTTGAATTAAAATCATCATTCCAAACAATAATGTAGGAAAATTTTCGTGCTATTTAAATATCATCGAAATGTCAAAGTAACTCCTATAATTTAAAAAACTAGTTTAAAAAAAATTGTAAACCTACATCAGCAGTAAGTACGAAAATGTTCTAAAGTCGGTTTTTTTGTCTATATAATCTTATAATACTCTTCAAGGTCAAATTTTTACGGGAAAAGTTGCATTCCTGGAAATGCCTAACTCCAATTATATTGGCACAAAGGTTTTTTGGTTACTTTTTTCTGTCAAAATAATAATCTAATGTCAAAATATTGTCTTGTCAATATTGTATATTTTTCAAATATTACATTTCTAAATTTTAAATAATATAAGTACAAGACGATAGTCCGGAAGGTTAAATGTTCTTGTGCAATACCTTAATAATTTTTATTGAATTTAGAGTTAAAGTCAATGAAAATAAAATTTGAAATTCCGACCTATAAAATTTATAGGTCTTCCAACAGTAAATACCGAAATTTCCTACGGTTTAAGCAGCATTTCTTAACTTTGTAACACTTTCACAGATATTATAGAAAAGAAACTGACTATGTTCTAAACAGCAGCTTTATCCACTTTGTAACACTTTGACGGAAATTATAGAAAAATCATTGAGTAAATACCTAATAATAAAAAGGCGCAACTGTCAAGATTTCGAGATTTTAATATTGTATTTTTATGCCAATAACTACAGAATTATCTACAATATTTAGGGCTGAGCAGCCGAATTACAACTACCTTTCCGTAGCACTAAAAATTAATGATAATCCTGAAGCTATTGGCAAAAAAATTACAATACTAAAATCTCAAAACCTTGACCAGATGCGCCTCTTTATATTATACCTATTATTTCTTCACTCATTGAGAAAAACAGTACATTACATCAGTGTCAGTGCCACTTTTTTTTACATAAGTTAATCAATATCATCATCAATAAAATCATAACTTGTATTTTATTTTCATTCTAAGAATGTATCAATAATCTATAACTTTGTGGCCAAGCCACTATTACAGTACTGGGCATAATACAACAAATAGAAATGGTTAGTGCAAAGCGTTAATAATAAATTAAGAAGGTTAGTATTTGTCTTGTTGCCAAATTGATAACATTTGGGTATAAAAGACGGACCGCTTCGGATTCTAAATAAATCAGTGTGGCACCTACAATGATGTTACTTTTCTGGCTAATATTAATAAAAAAGAATAAATTTATTCTTATCTTATGCATTATAAATACTTGTGTGTGTGTGTATTATGTAATAATTAAGTATTCATTAAATAGGTAGGTATAAGTTATGTTATAAATGAATCAGCCATTAATGTTAACTGTTAGATATAAAGAAATCAAATTCAAAAGTAAAGCAATGATGCAATCCCTTGTTTTTTACTGTTTTATCAATAATTTAACAACAAATTATAATAAATTTATTGATATATTTATATAAAACGTTAGTAAGTAATGATGCAATGATGGTTTTTATTTTTGAGTTGTTCTTATCAATACTTGATAGATTTATTAATGCATTTTATTGTTTATTAGAAAAACTGACAACCGTATTAAAATATTCCAATATCGTTATCACTAACTAGTTTGCTAACCATTAATCGCCAAAAGCCTTCAAGGACAGTCTTAGGCCTGAAAAGTTGAAATAAAAAAAATACATATAGTTGCAGAACTTCCATTATATAGTCGAGTAAACTTTAACTTGGCGTGTGGATGAGTTGATATTGTGCATACTATTTCATTTTCTCTTGCACACAAAGTTAAAGCAATAACCCAAAAACATTGTTCACGTATGTTTATACGTAAACAATGGTTTTGGGCCATTGCTTTAATTTTGTGTGCAAGAGAAAATACAATAATACGCACAATATCAACTCATCCACACGCCAAGTTAAAGTTTACTCGACTATATAAACAAATATTTATTATCTCATCCAACTAATAGCTCTGACAACCTCCTAGATGATAGTGCGCCATGGAAGTTCGTGGTCCATAGTATAAATGATGGTTGTGAGAGAACCGCAATTAACCACTGCCGTAACCGACGCAATCGTCGGTTACGCCACTGCATATCTCTTTTGAGTTTGAATCTCAGCTATGGTTATTCGTGGTTGACCTACTCATTAAAACAAAGTATTTTTGGTTTCTTCAGGTTTTATTTCGGTGGAAGATTGTTAAAAACTTGTTTCACACCAAAATATTTTTTTACGGATTTAATTCAGATCGATGATGTCAAATTATATATTTTGATTTATAGAGATAAATCATTATTACAGTTGTCTACAAATTAGTTTAATAATATTTCAGAGTTAAAGTTTATAAAGTTGCATTTATCACACACGCTAATGCAGTGGCGGCTTGTGCATAGGAGCACAGGAGCACGTGCATCCCCACAGCCCACCTAAAAAGAGATTTTTTTCTAGTATATTTTTCGCAATTTATAATTTATAGGTATCTAATTAATTAGCTGGGAATGGCGCGCTGTGCACTGATTTTCTTTAGCATGCAAGGACACTTTGCCGAGGCTTTAGGCACTAAGTACTCGGTGAGGCCGATGGACTTAGCTCTGGCTAGCTGAGCGTTATTATGGGTCCGTGTGAGGATTTAAAAATTTTTTACGGGCAACCTGTTGGACGCCAGAGTATTTTTTTTTATTATAAAAAATACACAAAACTTACATAATCAGATAAAGGTAATCAAATAAGATCAAAATGATTATTCCCAAAGTTGTTATGGCAGAAAAGGAATAATGCAATAATACAAACGTAACAAAAAATAGGGGTATATTAATAAAAATTGACAATGCTGAAACAATGAACAAATACAAAAAAAAACTATTACAATCTTTACAAAGGTTACAAGCTTATTGTGAATTTAATGAGGTGGTTGACTTCCACAGTCACGAAACCCTGCACCCTTGCTCTAATGTTGCGTCTCTTGACTAAAACTGACCAAACCAGGTGATATTAAGAATGAGAGGATATTATTACTCAATCCGAGTTGTAGTGGCCACCGAGTCCTGTCTTCACACTCCTGCTCGATCTGGAGTGTCCAGGTACTCCTTGGAGATGATGAGCTGCTCGTGCAATTGCTTACACCCTTGGCTAGATTTCCTCTCTTCAGATGTTCACGGTTCAGTTCTAGGCAGGTAGAAACAAGAAAACACAAACAATTAGAAATCAAAAAGTGCGAGAATGTTGGTGTTGAATTTAGGCGTACGCAATAAGCTGAATGTACAGGGTGATTCACTTAACTTTCCCACCCCACTTTTCTCCGTTATTTTTGCAATTACAAAAAAAATATAACAAAAATTGTAGAACTTTTTATGAAGTTTTTAAATATGGTATCAAAAAAACAATTGAAAAACAAATTATGAAGTTACAGATATAACTTGCATTTTTTTAATGGAACACCCTGTATTTTATTACATTTTTTGACATAAAATTTTATTCTGATTTCGACAATATAGCACACATGGTACTTATTTGTAGTACTTTTCGAAATATTTGCATTTAAATATATAAATTATAGACAATATCGCATATTCGAGTATGCTCTGATTTTAATAGTATTTAATTGTAAATTAATAAACAAGTAACAATAATAAACAAATAAGAGTTATACTAACACAAAATAAACATAACTTAGTTTAACAAATTAAAAACAATATTGTTATTAAAATCAGAGCATACTCGAATATGCGATATTGTCTATAATTTATATATTTAAATGCAAATATTTCGGAAAGTATTACAAATAAGTACCAAGTGTGCTATATTGTCGAAATCAGAATAGAATTTTATGTCGAAAAATGTAATAAAATACAGGGTGTTCCATTAAAAAAAATGCAAGTTATATCTGTAACTTCATAATTTGTTTTTCAATTGTTTTTTTGATACCATATTTAAAAACTTCAGAAAAAGTTCTACAATTTTTGTTATAATATTTTTTTTGTAATTGCAAAAATAACGGAGAAAAGTGGGGTGGGAAAGTTAAGTGAATCACCCTGTACAAAAAAATCGAACAGATATGTAATAGTTAGGTTTTAAGAAAAAAATAGACAGTCTGACCAAAAACTATTATTAGAATGAGAAAAAATAATGTGAAATCCTCTGATGGAGTAAATCACTTAACAAATAAATTCCTATGATATCAAAAAAAATATTCCCCGACTAATAAAAAATGTACTGGATACAATATGTACGAAAATATGACAAAAATAAAATTTCTGAGGGTAATCTTGTAAGAAAAACTAATATGCTTCCTGATTTTTACAGGCTTAGATAGAGACGAATGAGATTCGTTTCCTGCAGTCGTAGGTAATAAAAAAAAATTATGTATATAATATACAATAAAAATTACTCGTGTGCAGCACCTGTCGATTCATTTCGTAGCATAGAACAATGTCACCTGCCCGGCGCTGGCACCTGCACGTGCTTCATTTCATGATGAATATGGGCATCTCAGGAAGCGGGAGGGCGAGGGGAACAACATCGATAATACATGTATGCAGTGCACAGTTTTAAGTGTGCATTCTCTGGGAAATTAATGAGTTCGACGGTCCTAACAAGGCGCAGTTTAATTTTAAATTTGAACTTCTGAATCTTTATTATAATGGCTAGTGCTAGTGCTATTACAAGTAGTGCATGCGTTTCAAATAATATTAAAGACAATATGTGACAAATTTGAAAAAACATTTATACTCTAATATATCTCGAGTATCTCGAATAACGATGGGTTAGATGAGCAATCAATCAGCATATTGAGTAAGTATTATTATATTATTTGTGGTGAGTTAAAAAAAATTGTTTTCAATAATTTATTTTTAGACGTTTTGAATTTTGTAATTTTTAATCCAATTTTTATCATGCATTAAAGAAGGTCCAATAGACTTAATAATTGTATGTTTAGAGATGAAACATTAATGTGAGTATATCAAATTGGATATGTTTTTTGTTATTATGCTTGTATAAAGCCTAAATAAATAAAGTCATTTATAAACAATGCATATCAAGCAAAGAAAGAGAATTGTAAAAAAATATTAATATAAATGCCTGTTTTGCCTCAATTTTCATAACTAATGTAAACTTGAGTGTGAACCTTCCGTTGTTCAAAGTCACGAGCCCCCACTACTCTTATATCCCACATATGATTATATTTACGTTGCTCCAGTTAAACTTAATAATTATTATATCACAGTATGCAACCAAAAATCATAAAGTTATCTCCTGTGAATAACATTTAGATTAAAAAAATCGCATACATGTCAAATACAACTTTGTTATACACCCAACGTTTAAAAAATTGAAAATAACAAAATTATATATTTTAACCTACATTAATTGACAATAAAATTTTGTTATTGTTGTCATTAGTGATAAGACCGTAACCGACGCAATACACGATAAGACTAGTGGGCTGAAGAATTCTTATTTCGTGGCATTATCAATTAAGTGATATTATTTTGTTTTTAGTATATTATATATAGGGTGTTTCACTTTTTATGAGTACACCCTCGTATCTCAGGAATTAAAAAACTGATTCATTTCAAATTTAGGTGGGAAATATACCGGGTGACCACAAAATGAGGCGCGCCCTTATATCTTCTTTGTTCTACAGGATATAATAATAATAATAATAATGTCTTTATTTAACTAAAATAAATTTAGTATACAAAGTATATAAAAAAGAAATGGTTCGATAAAGGGCGAAGTTCAGATAATTTGGAAAATTACCTGCTCTTCCTATTAACCTTAAATATTTCAATGAAACGCAAAATTTAATACTAAAGAAATATTACAAATAAATAATAATACATTTCAAATTCCCACAAAAACAAAAATTGAGAAAAAGAAATAACTAATTTATTATCTCAACAGTACCTACTTATTTCACAAATACACACATTAAAAAATAATTAAAAGTAAAACAAACTTTAATTCAAATTACTACTGCTCGTTCATTAGTTGCTTCGTATATGCAGTCTTAAACTTTGATGAAGTTAACGTTTTTATTGAGCTTGGTATATTGTTGTAAACGTTCGCAACTGTGTAACTGTAACAACGCTTGAAGTATTCTGTACCATGCTGGGGAGGCGTTATTGTGCCTTTAAATCTTATATTCACAGTATGCACATCAGTTCTAAACGTAATTTTTTTGTACAAATAATTAGGAGCTTTGTTGCTAATAATTTTATGGTATAGACAAGCTGCATGCATTTTACGTCTATTTACCATGTTTAACCAGCCTAGCTTATGTGAAATCCTTTCATACTTTCTAATGCCAAAGATGTAGCGCAAGCAACAATTTTGAACCTTTTGAATCCTACTAATATCTAAATTATCCAGACAAGGACCATAAAGAGAATCACAATAATTAAATTTAGATAATACAAGTGCCTCGCATAGAATCGCTTTTATGTTTTTATTTATCACATGCCTATGTAGGTATAACAGTCTTAAATTAACAAATGCACCTGATATTAAATTTGCAATGTGATGTTTAAATCTCAGAGACTGATCAAACGTAATACCTAAATTTTTTACTCTTACATTAAAGTTTAATACCTCATTCCTTAGTGCTATATTAATAGAATTAAGTGCTAAAGGTATTTGTTTCTTTTTACCCAAAATTATAGCATTAGTTTTTTGAAGGTTTAAAAGCAATCCATGTTCTGTTGCAAATGCGTCAATACTTGCAAGATCGGCAGTTACGTCCCTATTTACATTGTCTATGTCCGATAGCTTAAAGTGTTTGTATATTTGAAAATCGTCAGCATAGGCATGCGATGAGCAAAACTGCAAAGAGTTTGAAAACCTGAAAGTATATAGGGTAAATAAAAGAGGTCCCAATATGCTCCCTTGTGCTACGCCTCTGTCAACAATTCTGTAATTAGAAATACTCCTACCCTACCAATAACCACTACTTGCAATCTATTAGTCAAAAAATTTGTTAATAAAGCAATTGCATTGGAACTTAATCCAATGGCAATTAGCACAGAGTGATTAATTGTATCGAAAGCTTTTGAAAAATCTAAGAGAACCAGAACCGTTAGCTTGTCTTGATCAGTTGCTGCTATAATATCGTCTGTTATATTTAACAGACCCGTTTTACAACTATGATTGGGACGAAAGCCAGATTGCGTTACAGGTAGGATATGGTATTGATTCAAATAATCACGAAGCTGGGTCTCCATGATTTTTTCAATGACTTTCGATGAACTTGGCAAAATACTGATAGGCCTAAGATCACCAAATTCCAAGGGTGGGTTTATTTTGGGAAGCGCTATAACGTGAGCTCTTTTCCACTGTGTAGGAAACAATGAATTTTCCAAACAATAGTTTACTATATGGGTGATATAAGGCAGTAGAAAAGGTAAGCAAGATTTTAAAACAAAAATTGTTATTTCATCACACCCTGCTGCTTTAGATTTTATATTATTAATTATATTGTAAACATCAATTTCAGACACTGTTTTAAAACTGAAGGAACTATTATGTAACCTGTTAGTTGAATAGAAATTTATGATATTATCAAAATCAATATTAGGATTAGGAATACTATCAATAAACTAATTATTTATTGCGTTACAGTCATTCAAATTATCAGGTAACTTATTTCTCTTGCTATTAATGTTTAAAGATTTAATATCTTCCCATATTTTATTTTTGTTGTTTTTAGATTGATAAATAAGCTTTTTTTTCTGATTTTATTGCTGAATTTGTCATATTACGCAAGGATTTTTAACTTGTTCGTTTTTTGTTTGCTTACATTTCACTAGCGCTTTGTCTCTTAACAGCATTAAGTGTTTAATGTTATCTGTGAGCCAAGAAGCAGGTTTTTTTGGTAAATCTAGAAGTTTTCAAAGGGGCATGAATTTCTAATAGAAATTAAATTATTGATTAAAAAATTCACTTTATCATCAACATCTGTTATGTCGTAAATATTTTTCCATGGAATTGACTTTAAATCATAGTCAAATTGTGTCAAATTTATTTGCTTTAGCGGTCTATACGTTCTAAAAGTGTGTGTTGCTTTAGGTTTGATAACTTCTAGATCAAAGCAAACTAAACAATGATCGGATATGTCACTAGAATCTATTATGTTAACACTATTTATAATATTTTCATTGTCTGTGATAACAAGATCAATAAGTGTCGATGAAAGTTGACTAACACGAGTGGGTTGCGTTACAATTTGTGTAAGACCCATATTTTCTAATAATAAACATAAATCTTTAGAAGACTGCTTATCAACGTTTAGAAGGTCAATATTAAAGTCACCTAAGCATACCGTGCAGGTTGACCCCAAAATGGCTTCAGAAAAAGAGTTTTCTAAACGATTCAAAAAGTCCTCATGTTGTAATCTAGGTGGTCTGTAAACAGTTCCAAATGAAATTATTTGTTTATTTATATTTATTTTGACTTGAATCCATAATTTTATTGTTCTATGTCATTACTACTTTCCAGAATGGTATAATTTAAATATTTTTTTAGATAAATAGCAACTCCTCCACCATGTTCTTGCCGATCGCAACGAATAAAATTATAACCAATTATACTTACACTGCATGATGAAATATTTTCGTTTAACCATGTTTCGGTAACTGCTATTATATTATATTGTTGTGACACAACGTGCGATTTAAAGTTATCAAAATGGGCAACTAATGAACGGTCATTCAGATGGCAGCAACTAAGTTTGTTCATAGTGTGTAATACATAATACAAACATTTCAAGGAAAAGATGTCTCTAAAAAATAAAAATATTTGATAAACAGTAGATACTTAAGAATATATATCTAAAATTAAAAAAATATATATATATGTATATTAACCGTAGGTTGTACAGTAAATATAATAATAAAATAGAGAAAGAATAAAGTATGTGCCTGAGTAATAAGTTAAGATTACTGTACAATAATAGTAGGCTGATTTATTTAAATAGAAAAATAAAAGTGTATTTGAATTTATTCTTAGGGGAAGAGAAATTACAATAGTACTAAGTTCAGACAATTGATTATCCAAGCCCCATCATCAATTATCTTCTATATCACTTTTCTTTATTGTGTGCTTCTTTCCATTTATATTAGTAAATATATTCCCATTCCACGTCCAAACATTTTTATAACCAAATTTCATACACGCTTTTTGAAAAATATTTAATCGATTTAGTGTTAAGTCCTCTTTGACGACAATCTCTGTATTCTTTAGTTGTTTTTTATTCTTGAATATCTGCTGACGATCATTAATGTCCGTGAAATTTAAAATAACAGGTGGAGGTTTCTTGTTCTCTCTCTTATCAGAGTTTTTCGTATTAACACGATAAGCAGATATCTTGTTGGATAGTTGAATATTCATTTTATCAACAAAAATATTTTGCAGTTCGCTTACTAAATTTTTATTATTTTCAGGAATACCATAAATACGTAATTTGGTTCTCTTATTATATTGTTTAAAGTCATCTAATTCTGCCTGCATCGACTCATGCTTCTCCTTCAGGACTGTAATTACTTCAAGGCACTTACGTAATATTGAATCATATTCCTCAGTAATAGTTTTCATTTTAGTCTCAAAAGTTGCAGCAATTTTATCAGTTATAGTTTTAATAAATGCATCATTTACCAAAAGATTCTGAATGGTTTCTTTAATAATTTCCTGAATTTCTTCCTTTTGGTTTTTGGTAAACATTTTGTAATAACTTTTTTTTTTATTTTCACTCTCACTGACTAATTGAATTATTCTATACAATCTGGATATAAAACAATAAACACACAATGTTTTTGATCTATTATTTAGTCGGAGCTGTAGAAACACGTCTAACCTCTAGCGCAACTCATTGAATTAATTTAAAATTTAGGCACGTCAAATAACGGTTAAATATGCATTATTTCAACCATTTTATCACTTTCTGTCGCTTCCGGTTTCACCGGAAATGACAATAACTTTCGTTTTTTAAATGGAACACCCTGTATATTTTTACATTTTTGGATTCAGGAGGTCATTTTGGATACAGTTATGGCATATCGAGAAAAAAATATTATTGACAGACATGTTTATGAGCAAATTTAATATATCAAATATTAAATTTGCTCATAAACGTGACCCCAAAAAAATGTTTTGTTTTGCAAAATACAATTATGATATTATGTCGTATGACATTTTTGTGTTATAAGTTCTTAAACATTTCGGAAATGGTTTTTCCAGAATAACTATTTTTTTAAATGGCACCATGGCGACTCACTACGTTATTTTAATAAAGCATTTCATTACCGATAACTTGGTACCAAACACTTCATTATTTGTTCATATTATAATACATAAAAATTACATTCAACAAGATATAAATGAAAATAAACTCATAATATTTAACACTGGATTTCTATCAAATAGGTGCCTTTGAAATGTAACGAAAGAAACAAATGGATATTTGATTTAAAACAATAATTATTGTAATTGACCAATGATTGTTTGGCTATTTATTACTAACACTACCATGAAAACTGGAAACATTTACTATTATGGTCTTACATGGGGTTTATAATTAAATATATTTGATTTCGGCAAAATATAAGAGATAAAACCTTATCATAAATATGTGAAGGTGTCATAAAAATCATATGTTCAACTCTGGAGTAAATATATCATTTCCTTTCTTGGATGATTGCTTCCGCGGAAAGAAATAACATACTTTCCTCCCTAGTTGAACAAATAGCTATTATTGAATCTATCACTCACTAGTTCTTCATTTGATCAATTTAATAATAATAGGTTTGTTCTTTTTTTGGTGCAAGTTGACTGTCTTAAGTTCGTAATTTCTATTCTTTCGCCTCAATTGCCGTTACCGGAAAAAATTATAAAATGATTTTACCAGCAAGACAGGGAATATTAAGCAGAAAAATGAACCAATAAATATAATCATGTTAATAGTTATCCACAATCCACAAGTAAATAAATAATAATTCATTCATTACACCATTACATATTTGATTTGAATCTGTTAAATATATTGGCTATTGGTCAATATAGATAGATAGATAGATAGATATTTTTATTTTCATCAGATACATATATACATAAAAAAAAAGATAGCACAACATATTTAAAGAAGTACTTACGTCACAACAAAATTTGTAAATGAACCTCACATAAAAATAATTAACTAGCAACTAACAAGTAGAAAAGTAAGAAATAATTAACTAGCAACTAACAAGTAAATGGTAAAATTCAATATACATTAAAGACCGAGGAGGTTCGAACATGGGTATTAGGTTGCGCGATTTACTTGTACCTGTTGTAGGCAAGCGGACACAATGGTGGGAATCGTGGATCTCCGTGCTGTAGCCGATGGCTCTCGCGTCTACTGTTCCTTGTTTGGATTCTTTTATAATAATATTTATTAAGGCCTAAACACAATGAAAAAAATAAGAGATAAGAAATAAGAAATAAAACATATGGAATAGAATTAACAAATTTAATAATGATATCCGAAAAACAAAGAACAATTTGAACAGTTGAATTTTAAATCGAATCAGCACTAATATCCTATTATCACGCAGAGTATTGTGTATTTAAAACTTGGAATAATTATTTCTCTTATTTCTTATTCCATTTTCTTATCTCTAATTTTTTTCATTGTGTTTAAGTCTTTACACGTGCAACACTCGAGGTGCAGCGACAATTAATTTTATGTTGTAGAATCACATTTTTGTTGCGAAAAAACAAACAATGGAAATATTTAAATGTGTTTTGAGATTTTTTTTAAATTACTGAAGTTAGAATAATTTTGAAACGTTGGTCCAGAATACGTAAATAAAATTTCTTTCAGACATGAGTTCTACATCCCAACGGTTAATGAGATATTATCAACAGACAGTCTGCCAAGCCGACTGCTGAGCAGTGAGTGGCCAGTGGCCACAGCCGCCCTTCTACTAATGTACAAATTTCGAACTGAAGTGAGTTGTCGGTCACTCGTATATTCGTCCCAATCCCTGTCGTGTTCAAAGCATCTTGGACTTATCTGTATAGATGAAGTAAAATACTATGTTGAAAAAAATTCATTAAGTGTGTAACAGTTTATGTCTATCAGATGTTTTTTTAGTGACTTTTTAAAAACGTATAGATTTGCAGACTCTAATTTCTGGAGATAGAAAATTAAACAATCTACAGCCATTGTATAAAATGCTTCTTTGATATAAAGAGGTGGAATGAATATTATGTTCACAAGATTTTTTCTTATATATATTTTAGATATTATGGTGGTAATGAATTTATCGATCAAGTTGAACTTTTGGCACAAAGAAGGGCATTAGAGGCATATAGTTTGGATCCAGAAAAATGGGGTGTAAATGTTCAACCATACTCAGGATCACCAGCAAACTTTGCGGTTTACACAGGTAATCAGACAGATTATTTTGTAAATTGGCATGCAATAAAAAAATAACTAACTAAAATAGCTAAATCGCATAATTAATTTTAGTGGTCTTTTGATATTTATAAAAATTAGAATTAAAATAAAGTTGAAATTTCAGCACAATCACTAAACTTTTTAAGCCTAATAAAATGAGGTGAATAACGTCTCAAAATTTTTACCAAGGGACTTTATTTTCTCGTACTTAAACGAGAGCAATTTTAATTTGAAAAATGTAGCATCTGTTTTAAAAATATTAGTAAAGAATTGTTTTAATAGCCTTGTTCGTAGAGTAGTCAGAAACCGTCAGAAACTGTCTGACGCATGCGCATTTGGTTGTAGAGTTGCGCGTGTTAACTCAAAGCGCTTTTAAATTTCAGAGCTCTATTAAAAATCACATCTCTACAGTCATCAAACTATCACAAATCGGTTCTACGAACAAAGCTTATATTTCCTTTTTACATAGTTTTCCTAGTTGATTTCATTGCAGCTATTTTTGTGTTGACTCTTTTTATTAAATATTAAAGGTATTGTTGAACCTCATGGACGTATTATGGGTCTTGATCTTCCTGATGGTGGACATTTAACACACGGATTTTTCACTCCAACTAAGAAAATTTCTGCGACTTCGATCTTCTTTGAATCCATGCCTTATAAGGTAATAAAATTGTAATACTAACAGTATAGCCAACGATAGTTATTTATATAATATATTTACTATAACCAAAATTAAAAAATTTATATTCAACATTTTTACAACAAATTTTTGCTTATCTTACAATAAGATTTCTTAACTAAATAGATATATTTTTAAACGGCTGACCGTAAAAAACAAATTACTATTTTACTTTCCAGGTTGATCCCGTAAGTGGTCTAATTGACTATGAGCAACTACTAAAGACTGCCAGACTCTTTAAACCTAGAGTGATAATTGCAGGAGTAAGTTGTTACTCGAGAGCTTTAGATTATAAGAAATTCCGTGAAATATGTGATGAAGTGGGAGCCTATTTGGTTTCAGATATGGCTCATATTTCTGGATTAGTGGCTGCAGGTAACAAAAAATCATTTGTGTAAATTAGTTGAATATTTTTATTATTAGATATATTTTTTTAACTACTTGTTGGATGCAAAAATTAAATAGGTATTTGACATGTAAATGAAAAAAGTCTATTTTTAGGTCAATTATTATTTAGACAATATTAAAAAGCAGAACCTGAGAATTAGAAAAAAATACTTATGATTTTTTTAATGCATTAATTTAAATGGTCTTAAAATTGCATAATTTCATGTTACTTTATTTTACTGGTGGGATAAAAAAAAATTGTATTGCTTAAATCTATATACAGGGTCTGCTGTGACTGCTGCTTACAGGTGGAACATACCAATATTGTGGCACATTGTGAATTTGAGAGATTAATTATTTAAAAGTTTTTAGCTTTTTCAACAATCATTATCAAAATGAAGAAAACGTTAGGCATCTTTTTATCGAAAGAAATCGTTCAGAATGACCACAAAGTCAAACCAGTTCAACATAGGACTTTTTAAATTTGCGCAGTCGCCTTCAAATCGATATCTTTCTCAAAATATTTTTTTTATAATAAAGAATTCTTTTTTAGGAGTTACTCCAAGTCCATTTGAATATAGTGATGTAGTTTCCACCACAACACATAAGAGTTTAAGAGGACCTAGAGCAGGAGTGATATTTTTCAGAAAGGGTGTGAGATCTGTTAACGCCAAAGGAGAAAAAACTTTATACGACCTAGAAAATAGAATTAACCAAGCAGTATTTCCAGGATTACAAGGTAAACAACTAATACGTCAAGACAATCTAAAATCCAAAACCACCCAAATATCAAGTTCTCTTTTGAAAATTGGCAAGTCACGTCAGTAACAAAAACATTTATCTTCCTAGTCACTTTTCCCTCTATACCCAGTGAAAATGTGAAAGAATGTATATCCTCAAAGAAGGTAATTAAGGTAAATCCTCTTAATGTTATTAAAACTAAATTTAAACAAAACGATTCAATTCTTTCTTACCGTTGAGTAAAAGAATTGTAAGAGGCGCTAGCTACACTATAATCATGCTGGCTCCAAGATCTAGGTGGTGCTTCCACAGTATTGCTACAGAGATTGTTAGTGCGAGTAAAATCGTCACATTCGTGCAGACGACAATGTTACCTCTACAGCGTTTCGAACCACGCTGTTGTCCTTAACGAGTGAGTTTTTAACCACACTGATAAATTCTGAACCGTTCCTGCATGGGTGCCATTTCTCAGTCATTAATATGGCGTTGCACTTCATAAGAATAAAATGGTTGAATAATGACACTAACTCTAGCTTAACTTGAGGATTCTTATTCATACCAAGTTTGATTATAACAGTCATAATACTTAGTTAATGCTTTAAAGCAATGATGCTACCAGGATTTTTTTTTAATATAGGTGGTCCACATAATAATGCAATTGCGGCGATTGCCACATGTATGAAACAAGCGCAAACTCCTGAATTCAAAGCCTACGCAAAGCAAATTGTTGCTAACGCTAAACGTTTGAGCGATGGTCTTCAATCAAAAGGTTACAAAGTTGTTACTGGAGGGACAGAAGTTCACATGCTGTTAGTGGATCTTCGCTCAGTAGGACTTACTGGGGCTAAGGGGGAGTATATATTAGAAGAAATACAAATTGCGTGTAACAAAAATACTGTTCCTGGTGACAAAAGTGCATTGAATCCTTCGGGAATTAGATTAGGTATGTATTTTTGTATTAATCGCATAAAAGTATGTTTACAGTCTTATTTATTTTATCTGTTGATCAATGAGTCTTTTTTAATATAGTTGTTTCTGCAGTTTATCAAATTTAATTTAAAAATATATTTGAAATGATGAATTTGAAATGTCCATTGGCACAATTTGACAATTTATACCATTGCCACATTAAACATTATATTGTGTATGGTTTATTTTAAATTTTTAACAGTATTCAGATAAACACCTTGTTTACTTTATTAGATGAGTATCTGACCAAAATGAAAAGGGTTGTTGTTCAAATATTTTCTATTTGTAGGCACTCCAGCATTGACAACACGTGGACTAGTAGAGACTGATATTGAACGGGTTGTCGACTTTATAGATAGAGGTTTGAAATTAGCTAAGGAGATAAGTGCAAAGTCTGGTCCGAAATTAGTTGATTTTAAGAAAGCTGTACACGAGAATGAAGAATTTGTTAAGAGAGTTGCCGCTTTAAGAGAAGAAGTTGAAAAATTCAGTGCGAATTTTGTGCTTCCTGGATATCCAGAATATTAAGCAAATTATATTCCATATTTTGTATGTATTTATTTATACGTTAAAAAATAAGTAAAAGTGCTGAATCAAAATATCACAAAGATTTGGCCGTGCATTTATTCATTTAGTTTAGTTATGCTTTATATGAATAAAATGCAGGAAGGCATGTTTTTTCCGGAGGCTTACTTTTTCACGTCAGACTGTATGGATCTACTTTATCTACAATAGAATAATAGAAAATTTTCTATACTTCCAATTTTTTTTTCTTTTATTTGATATAATACAGAAAGTTGGAAATGTATCACCTTAAATATTAATTACATAAAAATTGTATAAGGCGCTGGCAGCATCATTCACATTAGATGCATTTTATCCCAGTTGTACCCATTTAATTTTAAGTAAAAATTTATAAAAATTAGAATGTTTTTATATTAATAAAATAATTTTTGAAAAAAATGAAATATTCTTGACGATGATTCAACAATAAGCGGATCCAGACGGCTCCTCGGGGGGGGGGGGCATAAGCAACATAAACTATAAACTTTCATAAATAAAAATAATTATTAACAAAAATATTTTCCACTTTAATAATTATATAATAATAAAACTAATTTCTTAATCTTCAGACTCTTCAGGGGGGGGGGGGGGCATGCCCCCCCCTGGTTCCGCTAAAGGATTCAACAATCATAATCTTTAATACAGTGTGTAGTGTGTCTTATTTAAAATGAAGACACACAGATATTTCCGTTATTTTTTTAAATCCAGATTTGAGATTTGGCACAATACATTCTTTCTGACTAGGGCTGACTTAGGTATGTATATACAAGTTACAGCTTTGCATGAAAATTCTGTTATACAGGGCAAGTTATAAAGAATGGGACATAGAGTAACTGGAGATTATTTGGCTTAAAATATGACGATTTAAAAATGTGTGTGTGAAGTACATTTTTTAAATGATATTTCTAGTATAACTCGAACATTATTTGATGTTCAAAATCAGTACAGGTAGGTTTCTTGTGGTGAGAAATCATAATTTTATATTAGTCTTGACCTCAATTATACGGGGCGTTACATACAATACATTAAATATATACAGTAGAGTCGCGATTTAGTGAACTCCACTTCGAGTGAACACATAAATTTTATCATTGCGACGCGATACAGTGAATAGTGAACACGCATCTTCCACAAAAATGTTACGTTTTAAAAGTTATTTTATATTTGTTTTATAAACCATTTATTTAGTATGTAAATACATGCATAGTACTGTTATTTTTTGGCAGAATAAACATTATTTCTGTGAATAGGTGCCCTTAATTTCAAACCTCGCAAAGTGAACACCCCCGAAATAGCGCAATCGCTTTGCCGGAATTAGCTCATTAGATTGGGACTCTACTGTATACCCTTTGACAAACAGGGTGGTCCAGATTTTAATACATTAATTTTGAAAGGCGATAGAGAATCGCAAAATAAGGGAACTTTTCTTAATAGTCATACCTCGAACAATGCACCATAACTTAGATACAGGGTGTTGAAGTTTCATTAAAAAAACTTTAAAATTTAATATTTAAGGAAAAACAAGAGCCATCTTTTTCAAATTTGGCACGTTATTGGAATACAGAGTTGGCTTCTGCCCCGTGTGTGCGTGCAACTGTTTTCGACAATTTTAAAACTAGAACATATTAAGGAACTACGCCCCGAGGGGAATATCCTCACCTAAAAGTCCTAAAACCATGTTGACGGGATGATAAAATACTGTAATTTGAGAAAATTTTAATTGAACTCCTTTTATTTAACGTGCAAAACTAAAGTAATTTTTTTACATTTTTACATACTTGAGGCGATATTAAAAAATTGGGAACATTTTGCTGTTTTCACACGTATCTTCCTTCATTTTGAATGTCGAGCGCTGCTACTACTTACTTCTTTTGTGAAAACTGCAGACCAGAGTTGAGGATAATATGGTCCTTATTTTTAAACTTTAGTTCCTTTGAAATATTTTTAAAAAACTTTTATGGATATAAGACATTAAAATATTTTGCATAGTTTTAAATAATTTTATTTAACTCGTTACATAATGAAAATGAGCCCTGAACCCAATATAATTAGATATATATACAAAATGCAAGAAATTGTTTATACAAAAACATGCCATATCAAAATGATGTTAGACTAAAATAGATGTCTTTACAAAATATATAATCTACAAAATATTATGTATCAAAAGGTTAATTTATGTATTATACTAGTTACTTTTATCATTAGCAATATTGATTAAAAAAGTTACATACCCGATATTCATAATGCAAAACTGGTACATATAAATTAATTGAATGCAGCAACTTCCACAAAATACTTGTCATTTTATTAAGAGAATAATCCTAAGGTAATAAAACGCAGAGTACCACAATCGGAGAAATATCAAAGAAAATAATACAGATGTATATTATGTATAAATAAAATGAAAAATAATTAAAACATAAAAAATACGAATTAACACTACTTGTTATAAAAAGAATAAGCAGTTTATTATCAAAATAACCAAAAACAGTGTTTTACAGAAAAATGAATGCTAGTTTTTAAGTAAACTAGAAATATTTTCTTCTACCCTGTAGATCTATTTGAAATAATATAATAAATAGTTTTTTTTTTACAAATTGCATGCAGTTATATAAAAAAATACATATTTTCTGTAAAACACTTGCTAAGTACTAGACAAAAATATATACAAAAAAAGCAATTTGGTTTACTTGAAATTTGGCTGTAATAGTAAATATGCGCAAATATAATAATTAATAAGATTAAGTTTTTTTATAGTTAAGAGAAGCATATTTATTATATATTTAATTAGGAGCGTCATCTCCATCCATGGCCTCATCTTGTGTGGTTGAATCATCCCCTGATCCATTTCCACTAGTCTGGATAGACCCGCGTTTTGTGGAACTTAAACGAGATGTTGAAAGACCCATTGTACCTCGCCTGAAAATAGTATGATATAGCGTCATATATACCCATATACATATGAAGTGAAATTCAGATTTTTAAATAAACACATTGCAGAAAATACTGTTTGTTTAAGACATATTAAAGGGACAAGCTAAGCATAGTCCTAAAACCAAACTCCTTAATAGCATTTTTATAAAATTTGCATACAGCGGATCTATTTGGCGATTGGGGACATAAATTTAATAAACCTCTTCAAGTGTGAAATAGTATTAATTAGCATGAGACTGATAAGTTGACCACTAAATTCACAAACCCTTTTTTGGATTATAATAAAATTTAGGGGTTTAGTACAAACAGGTGCGTCTTTAATTCAGTTAATGTTAATAGTGAATGAACTCATTGTTTTGTAAATAGAGCCAGCGGTTATACTCTTTAAGTTTCTGTATAAAGTTTAAATGATCATGTGCATCATAAGACTAACATGACCTTAAATTTTTAGTTTTTGCAAATTTATTTTAAATTTTTTAATTTTTATTTTAATTATTGAAGTTTTTAACTTGGATCTATTATAACATTTAAAACACTCTCAGACAGTAGATTTATAAAGTTGCAATATTGTAGATTATTAAAAATTGACTGTTAATTATACGTTGGAATTCCAACCAACAAAAAGCATCTTATTTTATTGGATTAAAGCAATTAAAACTATTAATGATGCACTGAACAAAATGTTTAGTTTCTGGTGTATCATTTTATTAAAACACTTTTTATCAATTATTTATTTTTGGACTCTTCAACTGAAGCCTTGTCTGTAAAATTTATTTCTAATTAATATGCTACAAAATGTGAGGAAATGAAAACTGATTACTGATTACAAATTACAAATAAAATAGTGATTCTTGTAAATAAATTATTCTTTTAGACCAATCACATCCATTTTTTTATGATGTTTTACTCATCATGCAATGATTAAAACCACCAAATATAAATTGGATTACAGGAAAATTGTTTGCGCTTATAGAAATAACTATGTAGGATAACTAGTAATAAAATATTTCGAAGCCACAAATTAAATATATTATACAATTTTTGTAAAGTATACAATTATCGATAAAAAGGGTTGTGCTAATTATTTTCGTAAAATCACACTTTAGTGTCACACTATTTCAAAGTTGACGTACGAAATTCAATGATTTAGTGAAGTGGACTCTGGGAGTAGTGCTTACAGCATTTTTTTGAAGGCTTATACTCCAAGAAACAAAAAAATTTTATGATTAACCAAACCACACCAATTTTATAGACCAAATTTTCTACAAAAGTTAGTAAGTTATTTTTTCATGCAGTTAACCTCTTTTCTTATATTCTAGCTCAAATCCTGTCTTGATCGCTTTAAATAATATTTACAAGTTTTTCATGAAATAATATACACGTCTGGCCACTCCGTTGTTTTGGATAATACAGTTCAGTAAGTTGCACCAATCTTCCCTAACAAGGTTGGAATAAATAATAAAACATAAAACAGCAATGCGCTTTAAGTATTCGGTCGCGTCACAAAAAAAACGGAACAAGACACGTGCGCTCCCAAAGCGTGATCCTATTCAACCAACCACGATAGTCCGAGGCGGAGCTTGAACCGCCGACCGGTTCTATTCGAAATTGATAGGGAAGATGTGTGCAATTTACTGAACTGTATCCGAAACAACTGAGTGGCCAGACGTGTATATATGTATATTGAACAAAGAGCAATGGAAACAACGGTTTTACATGCAATAAATACATTCTAGAAATAATGGAAGTATACCAACTGGAACTGTGAAAATAAACAATTAAATTACAACAACAAATCAAAAGAAGTGATAGAATTATTTGCAGTAACATTGGGGATTATAAAAGCACAAGGGAAAAATTTTAATTGTTTAGATATATTTCTCGAAATTTCAATATCTAAATACCATATAACATAAAATCTAAAAGTAACGAAACGTTGCTGCAGAAATGCATACACGAAATTTTTCTGATACGAGTTGTGAATTGGGCGCATGCAGTTTTATCAGCTACTATACCGTTGTTCGCTAGCAATTGCCTTTTATTGGTGATATTCAAATTGAGAACCTATCAAATTTAGTGCTAGCTCAACAGCAGAATTGACTGAATGCTTACGTTGATTTCCATATTCAGATTCCATCAATACCTTTACCATATCTTCTAAAGTGATCTTGCTAGGCAGTGTAAAATATGACGCAGACTTTATTATCCACCTACTTTAGTATGTTATTAAGTAGTGTATAATCGAATCTAATAAAAATAGCAGCAAGCAATGAAATATACATATTTCTTTAAATTATCATGTTGACTATCCCATATATGAAAATTTTTCGTGTCAGACATCCAATATTATTTTGTTAAATATGACATTCCACATACAATAAGAAACACGAATCAAGGATATATTACGAGGCAGCTTTAGAGTGTTACCTTTGGACCTAATTAAATCAGTATGTCAGATTTCTCTATCACTATAATATAGAATACAGCATGCAACTGAATTATATGACCTGTAGGTGAAACTGAGCATGCCACGGAATATGATATAGGAAAATCAATGTATTAATACTGCTTTGAGAATGTTATTTTATTTTATCATTCTGGCAAAATCGAAAACATGGTTTTATAAAACCGTTTGGGGAAATAAACACTTTAACACCACTCGCTCACTTACTTAATCTCAAAAGAAACCCCCCACATTTTCTTTATTGTTTCGGGTAAACTCGTCTGGATTTGTTCGTTTGTTGTAAAAGCCGGTAAGCAAGTTATCTGAGAGATGCTTAAATAAAAAGAATAGTCATTCAATTTTCTGTTGTTTTTATCCTTAGAAAATATATTTGGATGTGGCACCAAAAAGTAATCTTTACCAGAAATGAGAGTAATAATTGTTGAAATAATTAAAAAGTTTTTTAGGAAATAATGTTTTTATTTTATATATTTGCTAAAAAGAAAATAAGTTAAAGAAATCATATACCGTGTTTGCAGCCAATTAAGAATGTTAAAAGCCAATACCATAAAAAACAAATTTCAGCGGCACACAGCTATTTACCACATACCAAAATTTACTTCAGCGTAGTAGTAGATCTTATCCCGTACAATCATTTAAGGCTGTAAAGTAATATTTTTCCATAAACAATCCCAACACCACAATACATGTAAATAAAGTTGACACCAAATCTCCTTTTTTAAAAAAAAAAAATGCTATTTTTAATGCATGCATTATTTAGTTCAAAATAATGACATTTATTAGGGCGGTTCTCAAGTAGACAATTTAAATGGTAAGTGCTATCCACTGTTTATACCTACTTTATACCACAAGAAAGTCAGGCTTTGACAAAATTTTCAGGTGTGTTTATGCTCTGGGGGAACACCCCATACATGTTATAACATTAATTATTTTTTAAAGATTAGTGACGCCTTATTCGCGATTATTTTAATAGAATAAAAGGAGGTTATGTCAACTTTATCCATAAGACAAAATTATTTTTCTTTAAATACGCTTACCTTAATTTACTCTTAAGATTGTTGATCTCCCGTGTCATTGATTCGTGAGATTCAATCATATCTTCGCATTCCCTTTGCGCCTTGCGTTTCTGTGCTTTTTCCCTGGTGATTTCCTCTTCTGCCTCATCTAATTGACGTTTAAGCGCTTTCACTCTAGAATTACCCTTCTCAACTTGTTCTTTGTATTGATCAGCATGTCGACGCTCGTCTTCGAGCTGCATGACCAGTTCCTTAATCTTCTTATCCAATTTTCTATTGGTCTTTTGCTGGGCAAGACGCTCTTTGGCTTCAACCTATAACAAAGATAAAAAATTTAAAAATCAAATAAGTAAAACTAGAAACAAAAATAATTTAAGTTCACCAATATTTACCTCAAGTTGTTCCTCAAGGTTGGAAATTTTGCTTTCAAGGGCGGCAATAGTTGCCTTGGTTTTAGTCCTTTGGGCTGTCTCAAGCTCAGCAAGTTTTGCTTTAAGATCCTTATTTTGCCTTTCCAGCAACAACCTGTGCGACTCTTGTTTCTGAGAGGCTGATCTTTCGCTTGAAAGTTCTGCAGTCAACTGCTCAATAGTCAGCTGTGCTTTCCTCACTCTATCTTGAAAGATTTCATTGGTGCTTTGTTCTTCTTCAATTTCCTCCTCAAGAGTTGCTATTCTGGCTTCTAGTCGACGTTTCTCATCAATCAGTAAACTACCTGTATATAATACAAGTATAAAAATATAATCCACTTAGAATCCTTCCTAACGACTTACCCTTATTATTACTGCTGTTTATTTCTTCTAGTAATTCGTCTCTTTCAGCTTCAGCTGCTCTTCTAGCTCTTTCTGCACTAGAAACATCCTCTGTAAGTTGGAGAACTTCGGCTTCAAGAGTTTTTACTTTTCTTTCCGCCTCCTTGCAAGAAGCTGCAAACTCATCTCTAGCAGCACGACATTCCTCTGCATCCCTTACAGCTTCCTTGCACTGTTGTTGAGATTTCTTCAGCTGCTTTAATGCATCTTCTTTAACCTTACAGTGAAGTTCTATTTGGCTTTCTAACTCTTTGATGTCTCCTATAAACAAAATTATAATAATATAAAAAATATATCTCAATCACAAACGTCAACAATAAACTTACCCTCAAGCTTCTTTCTAGCACTAACAGCAGCTGTTCTTTGTTTCCTTTCCTCGTCCAATTCTGCTTCTAGATCACGCAGTTGCTTGACAATGCCCCTTCGTTTTTCCTCAGCTTGTTCTTCTTTAGCTTGAATATCTCTTTCAAATTGTGCCCTAAGAGCTTGCATATTAACCTCTAACCTAAGTTTGGCGTCTTCAGTGAGCTGAAGCTCATCTTCAAGTTCTTCATTCTGAGCTTTAAGTTCTGCTAATTGGCTTTCCAACGATCTCTTAGCTTTTTCCAATTCATGTACGTTCTTGTCGGCTGTGCCTTGGTTGTTGACAAGTTCATCAAGTTCGGCTTGTAACTGTCTTCGTACACGTTCTAGCTCTTCAATTTTAACATTTGAATCATCTAACTCACGTTTCAAAGACAACACTAATGTTTCTTTATCTCTAGCTTCTTTTTCCACAGCATCCTTTTCAGAGGCCAATTGCTCACTGACAGCTTTCTCTTCTGCCAAAACCTTATCAAAGTTCTTTTGTTTCTTTTCTAGTTCAGAAACCTTCTGCCTCTGAGTTTCAAGGTCAATATTGGCATCTTCTAGCTCTGCAGCAATCTTCTTTTTGCTTCTTTCAAGCTTGTCGTTAGCAGCAGTCAACTCTTCTACTTGTCTTTGAAGAGCTTCTAAATCTTTGGCCAGTTTTTTCTTACTTTCTTCCAAAATAGCGGATTGTTCGGCCTCATCTTCTGCTTTTTTCTTAGCTTCAGCGAGTTGAACGTTTAATAGGGAAAGCTAAAAATCAAGAAATTTATTAAGAAAAAGAAACTATAATTTAATAGTTACAAGTACTTACTTGTTTTTCAAGGTTCTTCTTCGCCTCTTCCTCTTCTTCCATCTGTTCTTGAAGACCCTCCTTTTCTGATTCTAACTGTCTCAGTTTAGAACTCAAAGCTAGTTTCTGTCGAGTCTCCTCTTCTAATGCAGCTTGAGCCTCAGCAAATTGGGATTCAGTTGTAACTTGGTTCTTTATTGCAGCAGAAGCTCTAAAAATAATTAAATGGAACATTTTTGTTGTAAAATATAAATTAAAAAAATTACTTACTTAAGTTCTGCTTCCTCCAGTTGTTGAACAATGTTTTCAACTTCTTGCTGTAACTTAATAGTTTTCTCTTGTAACTCTGCACGAGACCGATCAACCTCAGCTAATTTGGCAGAAAGTTCAGCTAATTGATTTTCGGCCTGTTTACGCCTTCTTTCTCCTAAAAGTTTTGAAATATTTAATACATTTTATTTTATATGCAATTTAAATATTACCTTCTTGTCTACTTGCACCAACATTTCTCAATTCACTAGTGAGATCGGCATTCTCGGCCTCAAGTGACTGCTTATTTTTCTCAAGATTAATTTTTGCTTTTTTCAGGTTTTCTAACTGTTCATTTAGAGCGGCAAGCTCTTGTGAATGCTTATGGCGCATGTCAGCTTGACTTACTTCATGCACTTGTGTTTCTTCTTCTAAAGTCTTCTTCAAAGTTGCCAATTCTTGTTCCCTCTTGGACCTCAATTCTTGCTGAGCAGCAGTGGTATCAAGAGAATCTAACAGTTCATTTTTAAGGGCCTCAAGTTCTTCATTTAAGTCTCTCTTTAGTTTTTCGGCCTTGCTTCTAGCTGCTTTTTCGGCTTCAAGGTCTTCTTGGAGTTCGGTAAGCTGGCTCTCCAACTCTCTTAAAGCTTTTTGGGCTTGAGCTTTTTGGGCACTTTCTTCATCCACTTTGACTTTGGCCTGTTCCAATTCTTCTTCTCTTTTGCCAAGTTGTAGCTGTAATTCTTCAATTTGGGTACGTTTTTCATTTAACTGTTCTTTCAAGTCATTTACTTCTGTTTCTACTTTTCTCTTTGTTCTGTCAGTTTCTTGCCTTTGTTGGTGATCTTTTAACAAGCGTTCTTCTAATTCAGCAATGGTGGATTCATGTTTGGTTTTCAGTTTGGCTAAGTGTTTGGCCTTTTCTTCTTCTTCGGCTAAAGCTTGACTTAAGTCGTTACTGCGTTCTTCCAAGATCTTCTTTTCCTTCAATAACTTTTGATTAGTATCATCGCTTAGAGCTAGATCTTCTTCTAACTTCTTAAGTTTATTGTCACACTGAACCTTTTCTAACTGAAGTTTTTGCCTGGCAGCTTCTTCTTCCTCTAGTTGTTCTTCTAAATCTTGTATGGTCAGTTGTAACTTCTTTTTATCATTGTTTAAAGTATTTGCACGTTCTTCCTCCTCTTCTATTCTAGCCTCAAGATCATGTAGGATTTCTTCCAATTCTTGTTTACGAGCTGTTAATCTGGCCCTCATTTCCTCAGCTTCTGCACAAAGTTCAACTTCAGCTTGCAATTGTTCTTGCAATACGACTTTTTCTTCTTGTGCTTGTTGGTATTTTTTCTCGTATTCTTGTGTTGTTTTAATATGGTGTTCAAGTTTGTCTTTAACTTGTTTCAGCTCATCTTCTTTTTGCATTAGTTTTTCTTCCTGTTTAGTTACTTCCAACAAGGGTTTTACTTTGGTATACAGTCTCCACCATTGCCAATTCCTTAGCTTGAGATAAGCTGAACAATTTCTTTGAATAATACGAATTGCATTAAGTTGTTGAACTCTCTTTTGATAGTTACGTCTAGATAAGAAACCTCTGCAGAATGCTTGAAAGTTGACGATAAGGTCAGTGATTTTATAATCCCTCTCCTCTTCAAGGTGTGCTAGAACTCCAGCTCTGAAGAATATCTTTGATTGCCCAACACGGTATAAATTTTTATCAAGCTCAAGGGTTTTGATCATAGTTTCGCAAGCTTTTTTACCATCCATGAAGCCCTTGTTTATTACATTCGGTGTTAGTAATTCATAGCGCTGCCTGAATTCTTGGAAAGGTATCCTATTGGGGAAACCTTGACGGCAGATACGGATTCCTTCCAGGACACCATTGCACCTAAGTTGATCAAGGACTAGAGGGGCATCAATTTTGCCAGCACGCTTGTCGTGATTTGGTATGATACAACGTACAAAGTTGGGGTTGGTGTTACGTAACGTAACCATAAGATTGGCCAATTGTTCCTTATACAAATAGGAAACGGTTCTAAACATGCCCTTGGCACGGCCCAAACTCTCAGCATCCTTCCAGATATGCACAACGAACGGATCTTGGGAAACTTGCAATAAGGATACAACATTTTCATTTTGTGGATCCATATTTTTCATTAACCATTGGTTAGCGCAGTAGTCTACTTTTCCGGCATAATGTATAATTGAAAAGTCTGCTACACCCCTGAAATCACTCTTCTTAAATTTGGGATGAACTGAATGGGCACTAACAAGTTTGTCAACGAAAGTTTTGTCAGTTGCTTTAGGGAAGAGACATTCTTCATCTAGAAGAGCCATAATACCCATAGGTTTATCAATTAAATCGATAGTGGGTTGCAGGTCGAGTCCAAAATCGATAAATTTCCATTCAATTCCTTCTCGTTGATACTCTTCTTGTTCCAAGATAAACATAGTGTGGTTGAAGAGTTGCTGCAACTTTTCGTTGGTGTAATTGATGCACAACTGTTCAAATGAGTTTAATTCGAAGATTTCAAAACCAGCGATATCAAGAATACCTATAAAACTAGCTCCTTGCCTCTTTGTTCTGCCGAGAGACCTGTTAATTCTGGTGACTAACCACTTAAACATTCGTTCATAGCAAGCCTTGGAGACAGCCTCCACTGCAAATTCTACTTGTTCTTTTGTTTGGCTTTTGGTTACAAAATCTCGGCCTACTTTAATCCTCGGTTTCAGGAATGCTCGAGTCATGTCGGTTACGGATAGACCTAAAAGATGAGCTATTTTTTGAGCTACAGTATTATCAGGGAGGTTGGCTTGATCAGAACTGCGGTCTTGTTTAAACTCCATTTTGCCAAATAGCATTACGGCTGATACAACACGGAAAATGGCACTAAAATCTTCATTAGTCATACCCATGATGTTCATACTTTTAACGGTTGCTTGGAATTCTTGGGCATCATCGACTCCAGGGACAATATGATTATCTTCTCGCAGAAAACTGTATGACCTAGAGTCCTCCAAGATGAACTCCTCTGTAACAAATAAACCAAATTTAAATTAGTTAATTACTAACGTACACAGTTAACATTGCGTTACTTTTTTGGGCTTCGGATGCGCCTGCTAAAAGTTGATAGAAGATATGGAAGGTCCTTTCTTGCTTGGCTTGTCTTATGGCACGTGACTTTTCTAGTAAATAGGTTTCTATATTGGCACCGGCAATATAACCGGAAGCATCGAAGTTTATTCTAATAAATTTTCCCTGAAAATATATCCAGTTACAGTAAAAAGTATATTGTGATTAGAGTGTAACTTACAAATCTTGACGAGTTGTCATTTTTTATTGTCTTTGCATTTCCAAAAGCTTCCAAAATTGGATTGGCTTGAAGCAACTGTTGTTCCAGACCACCCTATACAAACACACAAAATATGTTCAAGTTCAAGATTAGCTCAACAAACTCATATTATTTCAAACAAATGTTAGTTTTGTTTGTGGCTGTACAATTTTTACAATCGCTATATATTAAAACAAATATGTGCAGTTTTCAAATTGCAAAATAGTAATTATTGTACCGCCACAAATTATTTAACCACACTATATCTAAATTAAACAAGGTTCATAGCAATGTGAACAAGAGATATATTCTATAATTATTTGCATATAAAATAACACTTAAAGGACCAACGTTCCAAATTTCACTTATAAATCTAAAAATATTATATTACATTGTCGTAGCAGTCATCATTGGCGTAAGTTATATATCAAATATTGTTATTATCTATTATTAGTAAAAACCGGTTGAATTAGTAGGGCAAAATATCGTGGATTTATAGTTAGGTAAGATTCTTATATCAACTAATGGGGTGTCCCACTTATCGTGCTCACCACGGGTTATCTTGGAAACGGTAAGAGATACAAGATAGGTTAAATGGCACCAAATGTACAGCCATGGAGGCTTACGATTATGTGCAAAAATATTTCAGTAAAATTAACTCGTTTTTAATTCATAGGCAAAACAGAGATTTTTGTAGTTTTCTTTTTTCCATTATAACTTCTTTATTTACGAAAATATTTGAATGTGTTTTTTTCATTTTTAGAGCACTTTTTGATGCAGATTTTGAAAAATTATATTTTTGCCAACTTTTTTGGATTTTAAGATATTAACACCAACTTTCATTTTTCAAATAGGTACACAAGCTTCATATGGATTAGTTAAAACCCAATTTTTATTCTCTTTAAAATCATATATCACATCAATACTTTATTTTTAGAAATAGTGGAGTTAATATTGTTTTTTTTGTTTTTTTAAATTTTTAAATTTTTTTTGGTTTTTTTAAATTTTCCTCCATAATTTTTATAAAATAAAACAAAAAACACTCGAAACATATTTTGATTTAATGATTAAAAACTTATTAGGTGCCTACGTATGATTCAAATAATCCTATTGACTTTTAAAGAACTAGGAAATTAAAAATTCTTTTAATTCTCGAGTAGGTCATGCAAAAAATTGTTTCAAATAGATATTTGTCAAAGTTTTGTTTTTGTTGTAATAATCAAGAAGACTAGAGACCAGAAGACCCAGTCGGCCACATGAGACTCTTGATCGTGGGACGTTATACGTCGTCAGTTTTCTTGGTCACCAGACGGCGCTGCTAGTCTATACTGCGGTTCTTTCGGGTGTTTTGAATTATTAGCAAAAGACAAAGAAGAAGTGCAGATGCGCAGTGCACATCTGGGCACCCGCGCCACCCGCACTAGTGTGTCATTTTTCCGTACAGATGCGCAGCGCACTTCTGGGCAACCGCACTACCCACTGCTTGAACCAATCTCCGTCTCCTGGTCTAGTCTTCTTGGTAATAATTTATCTTTGTGGTTAGTATAGGGTTATTGGTTATATTTTGACCCCCCTTTATCTCGTCTATTTTTGATAATTCAAAAATTTTCGTAGGCATAAAAGTTATTCTTAGTAATGCCGTCAGAAGTCGGATTCAGAAAAACAATTGAATGTCGTTTAAAGAAGTTATACGGTAAACGTTTGTTTTGTTAAATGAAAAACCCTGTATATTATTACATATCTGGATAGTGATTTTTCTTCTGATTTCAGCTATATAGTACAGGGCACCTAGTTGTTATTACTATTAGTTTCATTAATAAAACTCAAAATCAAAGTTATTATTTGAATGATAATGATAAAAAGTAATAGTAGTTGGCCAAAGCCTACTTGAAATAAAAACCAACAATTTGGGATACCAGCTGCTTGACTTTGGTGCACTATGCCTGGTTTTTCTCGAAAACGGGCAAATTTTAGCACTTCTTACAAGAGCACCTTTTTTGTTTAGAATAAAATTTGCCATAAAGTGACAAAAGGGGCAAAAAGATTAATCTCAAAAAAGTTAGGATCTAAAATGTTCCCACGGAGTACTGTACTGAACTGTATGATATAGCCAAAAATTAATAACACCAGAGCATTTAGCATCCCCAGAAACCCCACACAGCAAAATTTCAGCTCATTTGGTCGAATTTTGTGGAAGATAGGACTGAAACTAGATTTTAAAAAATTATTTTTAACGCCCTGTATCTTGAAAACGGAAAAGATACGCCCATGGTTCATAGGAACAAATTGTAATATTTTTTGAAATTCTATCAACCCCTGAATTTTTGCTAGTGTTTTTCAGAACACCCTGTATAGTATAGTATAGTTTGGCTATTTTATTTTCAATACTTTCCAAGATATAAGTTTAAAATAAAAATGAGGTTATTAATAACAATTTTTTTTTTATTAAAAAATAATCAGTCAACAAAAATAAAAATATATCTTTTACAGAAATTGTTCGACATGGCCGCCGTTATGCTCAATCTCAATGTGTATCTTTTTTTTTTAATTTTCAATGGTACTTAGAATGAACTCTTCTTTTTCTCTATTAGGGTATTAATTTCCTCTATAATTTCTTTTTGATGAATATTATTGAATCTTGTGGAATAAACTTTATTTTTTAGATAACCCCAAAGAAATGTATCCATAGGCTTTAAGTTAGGGCTGTTAGCAGGAGGCCAACTAATTACGCTGTTTTTTTATATCCATACAGGATGATTAATATTTAGATAATTGCGAACCATATATTGAAAATATGTCATATTTTTCTTGTTCTGTGCAACCCATTTTATTACGAAATATTCAAAAGAAAAATGGCTAGCGATACAAAATGTTTAAGATCAAAACAATATTACTTTAGGGACTATCTGTCAAACACATCAGCATTTTGTTTTATGTCATGGCTACCTTTTTAATTTTGCAAATATTTTTGTCGACTCATACTAATTTTTATTTTAAACTTATATATCTCGGAAAGTATTGAAAATAAAAAAGCTGAAATCAGAAGAAAAATCACTATCCAGATATGTAATAATATACAGGGTTTTTCATTTAAAAAACAAATGTTTACCGTATAACTTCTTTAAATGGCATTCAATTGTTTTTCTGAATCCGAATTCTGACAGCAAGCAACAAGGTGCCATAACTTTTGTACTTACGAAAATTTTCAAATTATCAAAAATAGATGAGATAAAGGGGGGTCAAAATATAACCAATAACCCTGTACATTGGAGTAAAAAATTAATAATAACGATGACAAATATGATATATGGTTGCCTGCTACAAACGGAATTTACGGAATTCAAGAAATGCAGCAAACAAATATCTAAATGGTTTTTTAAAGCGTCCACAGCTATAGTAGGGCCAAAAAGAGTAGTCAGTAAACTCAGGGGGAACTAGTTGTGGTTTTCATCTCTGGTAGGCGGATAAAACTTGATATATTTTTCTCAATTATATGGGATTATATGGTAAAAAAAGCTGCCGCTTCTGTATTCCATAACAGCTAAATACTTTGAAGAATTGCCGGAGAATGTTTTGATTTACTGACTACTCTTTTTGGCCCTACTATACACAAGATAAATTATTACAACAAAAACAAAACTTTGACAGATATAAAATTTATTTGAATAAATTTTTTACATGACCTACTTGAAAATGAAAAGAATTCTTAATTTCTTAGTTTTTTAAAAGCCTAATATTATTTGAATGATACGTACGCACCTATTAAGTTTTTAACCAATAAATCAAAATCGTATCAAAATATGTTTTGACAGTTTTTGTTTTATTTGATAAAAATTAGGGAGAAAAATTTAGAAAAATCAGTTAATGGCGATATCTCCATTATTTTTTAAAATAAACCATTGTTGTAATATATCATTTTAAAGAGAATAAAAACTGGGTTTTAACTTTTAACTAAACCATAGCCAGCTATAACTTGTATTTGAAAAATGAAAGTTGGTGTTAATATCACAAAATCTAAAAAAGCTAGTAAAAATATTACAATTATGATATCTGCATAAAAAAATGCTGTAAGAAAGAAAAAACCGCATTAAAAATAGTTATTTATGTATCAAGGCATTAAAGTTCACTTTTTATCATGAATGTGGAGTTTAGTTGCCGAGGTCCGTAGGGAAAGTGATAAAAAGGA
Source organism: Rhagium mordax (assembly GCA_963680705.1). NCBI lineage: Eukaryota > Metazoa > Arthropoda > Insecta > Coleoptera > Cerambycidae > Rhagium > Rhagium mordax. The sequence goes on from OY796662.1 coordinate 41,968,962, forward strand.
ACTTTAATGCCAAGGTGCATATTAAATTTTTTTTTTAAATCCAGAAACTGTGAAATTAAGATTAATTAATAATTAACTCTGTTTTTAAATAATATTGTGCCATTAAGAAATGTCAAATTATTTAAAATTTTAAGTGACATTAGGAAATGTCATAATTATTCTTAAATGTCAAATCGGAATAATTTTTTGTAGGAAAACCATTATTTTTTGCAATTATAATAGTGATAATACAATTCTGAATTTAAAAAACTGTCTTTATTTACCTTTTATTACAACACAATTATTATCACAAGCAATAAAATTTAATGTTTACGTTTATCTGTCACCTCCGCCAACTACAAAAATCGTACAATACAATGTTTTTTGCCTATGAAACAAAAACGAGTTGATTTTACTAAAATATTTTTGCACATAATAGTAAGCCTTGATAAGCTCTACATTTGGCGTCATTTAACCTACCTTGTATCTCGTATCGTTTCCAAGATATCCATTACCCATGGTGAGCACAATAAGTGGGACACCCTGTATACTGCATATCGGAAAAGCAACTACAAGCATGGGTAGAATAATACAAAAATATTGCAGAAGCTGTGCTGTGTTACAATTGATGGAACATGCCTATATAGTATCGACAGGCCAATAAAAAACTAATAAGAATTTGGTAGGTAACAAGTTGAAAGTGTGTCAAACTTACCAGGCAACTGAACGGTTAACTATGCATAGGATCAAGAGTTATATTAGATCATTTGTCAGCTAAATTAGAGTTGCTCTGTAATATTCTTTTGTCGAATCAAAAATTACAATAACGTGTAATGTTTAATTGATGGGCATGGTTATCAATATCGCAGCAGTTTATTCAATTTTCGGAACTATGTTATAAACACCAGACGATGTCAAAACTAACGGAAAATAATTAGCTGACTTCGTTTTCATCAGATTTGATGCTAGCGAGCAGATAATGGTCATGTGACTATTGAGTTCAACAAGTAAATTGCCTTTACCGATTTGTCCAAGTCGTAAATTTTTGCAAATAAGCAAATTATTTAAAAAATACATGAGCCTATAGTTTACACCAAAGTCGGTGTAGTGTATCTTTGAACTACGACTAGAATTTACTAAAGCAATTACAATCTAGCTGACTGCAAATGTATTGAACTATCGTGACAAATATAAACCTCTAGACATGGTAACGGTGTCATAAATGTTTTGCAATAATTAATCGTGAGGAGGAAAGATCGTTTAACAAGTAGCTTGCTATTGTGGAAAGCATCAACTACAAGGGAAGATTTTATAAAATAAGTTTGTATAATAAGTTATTTGGCCAATGTCTAACTAACATATCCATCAGTTAGTTTCTTACTTTTGTCTTGTACTGTGATTTATTTATTTAAATTTTCAATTTAAGACTAATATTGGTTTGTTGCTACTTTTATTAGCCCAAATGAAATATTTTTAGAAGTTGAACAATGACTAACATATAGTAAGATTGGAGGAACACGAATGAACTTCAAAACAAAAAAAAATCTATATTAAAGGCTTGCGCTTAAATAGTTTTTGTTAAAATTAAAATAATATTAAAATGTGTTATTGGTGTTTCTATAGATGATAACTTTAATTATTATTATTACAGTAACTTTTTCAAATACTTCTCTATTTTCATTATAATGTGCAGAGATCAGAAAAAACTTAATTGTAATTACCTTTGAATTAAAAATAATGTGTTGAATAGTTATCTAATTATAATTTTAAGGGGATTCGATATACATAGAGGGTGTTCTTGAAATTGGAACTTTCTTTAAACTGTTTGTTTGATAATCACGCTATAAAAGTCTCATAATAAAGAAAATATTTGAAATTTTGAATCCGGTTCTGTACAATCGCAACTGAAAGTTGAGTAATCAGCAGTCAGTTGTGATTTGCACATAAGTCATTTTGTATACTGCTGCTAACTTCAACTAGGTATTCAAGAATTTATAGAACATATAAATTATAAATATTGCCCACGTTGTTTGGACTCCACAATCAACTGTACGGCCTCGTCTCTCTCCACCTAACACAAAATCCTAGAATTTTCCATGGGTTACTTCAGTGTCTTGAGAGACGGTTAAGAAACCATTTTAACAAAACAAAATATTTACTATAAACAAATAATTTTCTGATCTCTCTTTTTATTACTATGAACCTTCTTAAATTTAAAGACACACATTGATGTCTATATCTATACATCTATATTTGTTAAATGTGTACAATGTCGGTTATCTCTAAGCTGTTTGTTAAATATATAGGAACTAAAATGATAGAACCAATGAAACAGTGCGCCAGCTAGCTTGAGCAGCAAACTTACGTACCGAAAATTCCCTTGTAGGACTCTGGCATAGACCGCATGTAAAATAAAGAAAAAATAATGCTGGTGTCAATTATAAATTATGTTAATCTGTTGAAATCTAATCCGCTACAAAATGCTAGGTGTATCAAGCATGTGTAAAATTATAACATTTTCGGTTGCGTACAAATATATAAAATTTACGAGTACTACCCTTAGCTAGTTTCAGTCAAAAACAAATATTCTACTGCCAACTAAAAAAAAAGGGAAAGGATTTCAGCCTAGCTGCCTAATTTTTATGCAATTCTTTCCCATACAAGCGAGCAAACAAGATATAGGCTCAGCATTAATATTAGTTTTTTCTACCCCAACTTTACACAGGCAGCAGACAACTACTTAGTAAACATGAATTTAGTGTCGCATCTTACCAAACAAAATATTTACCCTTAAACGCGCATAATTTAAAAAATTTCAAATTGAAATATTTTTATTTTACACATTTTACGAACATTATAAATTCAATTACGTCCGTAAGAGGCTTAAAAATAAGTTTAGTTGATGTAATTTACATCTTAAAATTAAAAAAAAAAAACAGCAAATGCACGTTTTAATTTTTATTATTTAATTTCTTTTATTTAAAGGTAACTGGCAAGGCTCTTACAAGGTTGATATAAAATATATTTTGTTTTCCGTTTCCTACATATGCAAGTTCTGAATGATTATAAAAGATACTCCACGTGTTGTTTTATAAAATGCGAACTTGACGAAAGATTAGGTGGAACATCGAGGATAATCGCTTAGTTCTTTCAACACATTCTTTACACCAATATCAATTAATATTGAACTAATCATAAGGTTACATATATATACGTAATTCAAAAAATGAGCCGTTCCGCATCTTAAAATATTAACATTGTCGATAAATAATGCTTTCCGAGATAAATTTAGAACTAAATAAAACTTATCGCATCATGGGGCATATTCCATTAAGCCATTTTAAGAATTGAAAAATAAATAACAGATTACATAAAATCAATATTAACGTAGTTAAATTTGGATTTTTGTATGAATCATCTTTAACTCCAAAAATACCAACTGAATAAAATATTTGAATCTTATCATAAGTAAATAGTAGATACTTACACTCTGTACCTCCTATTTACTTTAATCTATTTTTATGTACAGTAGAAGCAAGCAAAAACAAAGGAAATAAAAAAACTACTTACGATAAGGTCTTTCTGCTGTATATCCCCATAACGATACCATGCAAAGAAAATGAAAATTAGAAAACAATCACCATATTGTATACAAAGTGTAGTAAAAATACTGTGCAATTTCTAACGATATATCTATAAATCTGTGGATGCCATGATCCATGCAATAGACAGTGATTGGTGTACTCAATGGGGAGTATGTACAAGTCTACTATTATAATTTATTAAGAATACTCACCGCACCAGCTCCTTTGGGCGATTTGGAAGCGGCCACGTAGGCCAAATACTGAATTACTTTTTTGGTATTTTCGGTTTTACCCGCACCTGATTCTCCTGTACAGAGAATGGACTGATCTTCTCTCTCTGCAAGAAAAGAAAAATGTTTAGGAAAAGTTTGTCGCAACGTTGGATATTTTCATCTCAAAATTGTTAAGACATTTTATAATACGAGTATCATATTTATTCACTAACAATGCATTTTATTTTTTATTGCATTAAAATAACATTGGAAATAACATAAATCATATCATGACAAGTTAGACCTTGAGAAAAATCTTTCATACTCATAACGAACTAAATTTTTATCAGCAAAACGTTGCATTTGGAATTTTCGGTCAAATAATTTTGGTTGTACTTTACAGTAAGTCATCTTGAGAATGTATTTTTTGCTTTATAAAGATAGAATCATTCACATATATTACATTTTTACTTTTTAACAAAAAATGTACTGCAGTCAAAAATATTTTCATTTAACAATTTCGCACAGCTGAAAACACCTGAAAATACATTTGAATTTATGAACAAAAAACCGTCTACAGAATGAGTTTATAGTACGAACTGTGATTGAGTTATTATGTCATATAATTTACATGGGGAATACAGTCATGGAAAAATTTGTGATATATGCGGGATGTCTAAGTTTATTACATCTTACTATATGGACATCCTCTTGTAAGAATATCGTATTACAAGAGGACTGTTGCAATTTTTACACTGAGTTATATCATAATAATGTTATAGGGGGTTGAGCGTAACAAAATGCTTTAACGAATCAATTTTCAAATTCAAAAAAACAATAAAAAAAAACGAAATTGAAGTCGCAAGCATTTCTGGTAAGTATTATTGGTGACGGACTTATTTAATATGTAGATTATACTTTTAGGTTTATTTTTGTCAGCATTTTTCCTCACCTTGCAACATAGACCGGTAGGCAGTGTCTGTAATGGCGAACACATGTGGGGGGACCTCATGCCTTTTGATGCCTTTATAGCGTTCCATAATTTTTTCTGTGTATATTGGTAATTTCTTGTAAGGGTTGACCACGACGCAGAAAAGCCCAGAATATGTCTGTGAAAGGAAAAGTTTCATTAGGAAATTTAATGAAGAAGTAATCAACTTAGAAGCATATACACTTTTATACGTTGCCTATGCGAAAATAGAGGATATTGTTGCCAAGCACGTGCTGTTCCAAATTTGAATCAATTTACTGGAAGTTGATTACTAAGGTGATACATTTAAATAAATGTTTTTGTTGTTAAGATAAAAAAAATTGTCTACGTTACGCAAGTGATAATTGAGAAGGACTTAAAGACTGAATTATCGACAGTAAATAAAGGCAACAATTTCCCTTTCATTAATTTTATTTGTGATAATCGTCGAGGAGGCAGCTCTACATATATATGCTTTCTAAGTCTGGTCGATTATATTATGTAAAAACACACCACATATAAGACTATGTTTTTGAGCTAAATACTCACTGTAAAAACAACAAAACAAAGGCATTTTTTGCTATCAAAATTTGATAACTATGGTTGATCCTCATTTTTATTTGCGAATCTGAAAAATGTATAAAATAAAAATTAAAAATCATTATTTTGAGATTAGGCACTTCTGCAAAATCTGGTATTAGCTTTACAAGAAACAGCTATTAACACTTTAGCAGAAAATATGCTACAATGTAAACTTATTTTTCTCTAGAAAATTATACGACATTTATGACCAACGACTATGTCATTGTTTCTGACCATACATCAATATGAACAGATCACAATGCTCATCATTAAATTAAAGACTAAGTTTGAATTATATGCTTGAAAAAAATGTATATTATTCTAATAATAATACATAGTTATCGTCTGGTACATGTCTTGAGAAAATAATTATCTGATTATGTTTGTCTTACACACTAATATTATGTCGGTAAATTACATATATACGTGAAAAAATATATAATGATCTGTTCACTAACATGCATGTGTTGAGAATCAGTAGAATCCTAGTCTTTCAAGGAATGTTCTAATGGGGCCCCCTTTTTCTTATGGAATTAAAATTATATAAGTACAGTGATCGAGACTAATAGAAAATGAAGATAAATGTTTAAAAGGTTAAGAAAGGTTGGTATCTGTATATAGTTCTTTTCCTTTTTAATCCAAAGTTGTCCATGAAAAATTCTTCGAGAGAAGACTTTGTAGATGTATAGATGTGTCGAGTTCACAACTTTACATCAATTACCTACCTATCAATAAGTATGAGCATGAGGAGTGACGGTTGTGATGAGATTTTTTTTTATTTAAAAATATAGTGAAAGCTGCAGTTTCATATTATTATTGGAGGAAGCGTCAGTGAATATAGAATTTTTTATATATTTACAAATTTATTTTGATCAAAGTCTGATAACGTGGATATTTTAAATATATGAATTCAGAGTATGAAGTGATTCGAAGATTCGAATCAAGATTTCTACCATATTAGACATGTTTCGCAAGAAGTTGTGAATAAACAAAATAGGACCAAATGTACATACGAAGAATAAACCGTGGATAAGACGTAATTAAATTTTACCAGAATCCATAATACCTCAATGGATCATAGGACTAACATAACCTTAAATTTTTGGTTTTTGCAAATTTATTTTCAGTTTTAATTTTCATTTTTGTAGTTTTAGCTTGGACCCATTATAACATTTAAAAACTCTCTCAGACAGTAGATTCATAAAGTTTTAATATTATAGATTATTAAAAATAGACTGCTAATTATAGGTTGGAATTCCAACCAACAAAAAGCATCTTATTTTATTAGATTAAGGCAATTAAAACTTTATTAATAATGGCACTCAACAAGATTTCAGTTGATAGTACAGGAACCAAGCAGAAATTTTGGTAAAAATTAATGTAATATTTGAAAATTTTAGAAAATGTGTATTTTTGAGGTTAGTTATGACGTCACGTGCAAATGCCTAATAGTGTATTTATCGATAAAAAAAAAAAAAACGGGAGCAGTGAAGACAAAAATTGCCTCAAAAATACATTTCACTGATTCCTCTGCCACGACTGCCACTAACTTAAATAAACTCTCTTCTTTTAGCAATAAATAATGGTGCATACACCAAACCTTATTATTAACTTGCTCGAAATAGTCATTATTATTATTAATTCTAAAACTGACAACCATTTATCGGCGTTTAATTTAACAATTATACATTTTATTAAATTTAGCGTTAACAGACTCTCGGCAGTTAATTATAAATTATTATTTGCCTCGCAACATATAATAAGGAGGTAAATAAACAGCAGATGTGCGGTGTGTAGATCCAAAAAATTATAAAGCATGACTAACATTGACGATAAGTAAAAAGTTGGTTATACATACAATGTTGAGAACGTTTTTAGACATTACCAATAAACTGCTGCAACTTCAAGGCATGGTATGAGTCATATACATAATTAATTTTCCTCATTATTATTTTATTTTTAACTCGTAGTAAGGTATTTAGTATTCTGCACAAAAATGTATTGATAGAACAATAACAATGATCTATTATTTATATCTGATTTCACGATTAAAGAAATCCGAGTTTACAACAGTTACGGTGATTACATTTATTTAATTTTAAGCCAATAGAAGAGTTATTTATTATTATTACTAATGCAAAACATCAAAGAAACATTTTTTCTCTTGAAATACCAATGGAATTGAAAACATGGAGTAAGCACAATAAGCAATAAATGAATAAACCAAATCAAATAAGATAATATTGATATTACAAAGTATGGAAGTAATCGATAAAAAAATACCACAGACGAACTGCAAACAAAGGGGTGAGGTTTCAGTAGGTGACCTTGGAAGGACGGCGACCTTACGCTCGTGCAACCCAGAGCTGATGCATATCGGGATCGGACACCCACAAAAAGGCCTCGCAACGTTTCAAATACCGTAATACACGTCTAATTACACAGTTTAAGAAACAGCGATTTAAAAGATTTTTTTCTTATATACAATAGCTTCATCGTTTTTAAAGTTTTCCGCTGGGGATAAAGAATTTAATGAAGTGTAAAAGTTCACAAATCATTTTAATTTCACTTATTTTGATTGCGCATCCTTTACATTTTTATGTAAAATTTAAACTTCTGACCTGGCATTTATTTAAATCAGCCGCTCTGAAGATACCATCCGTATTTATACCTATATTAAAATAAACCAAGTAGATAAAAGATACCAGTTTTTAAATTTTTACAGCGTAAAAAGATTTTTTCAAGAGAAGCTGCACTAAAATGAACAGTATGCAGTATACAGTATAGTCTAAAAATGTCTGGTTTATTGATGGATCGATAGTTTAATTTATTTCCATATAAAACATACCTCAAAAATAAATAAATAAATGCTAATATTAAAATAACAATATATAGGTACCTACCTAACTATATACACTGACGACCAGAATTAACGCAGCACCCAAAATTTACCACGATTTTGAATTAGATTTTTTTCTAAACCGTTTGTTCGATTTTAATGTTTTTTTTGTTTTGTAGGTTAACTCTTCTGGAATATATAGCCGCAATAAGGCGTAACAATAAGTTTTTTCCAAAATTCAAAACACCTTGTGGGAATCGCCGGCAGCAAAACTAAACTCTAGTTCAGAGTTCAGACTCAATTGTAGCTCCATCTTTTTTTAACATCAATTTTTATTTAAACATATTTTTTCTAAACTTTCATTTGCGAGTTATTGTCAATAATTAAAAATAGCTATTTGTACTATTTTCAGGATATCTCTACTGAACATTTTTCAGGTCTGAAAAAGGCATCTTAGCATCTTCTCTAATTTAACCGACCTTCTCTATCTCTTACGGTTTTAGGAGTTACCCATACAATCCCATTGAAAAAGTGGACACTCTGCATACCAATGACTATCCGTATTTGACGTCATAAAAATTTAATAAATTAATTACTAAGTTTCTAAACAAATTTTTTGGCCTTAAACGAAAATACTAGTAAAAAGAAAAAATACTTCGGAGCTCGGAGCTATTTTAAAAAATATTATAGTCTGGTTCTGTGGTTAAACATTAAACATATTCTAGTTTTAAAAAGTACATTTTTTTTGCGGACGTATTTAAATAAAAAACTAAAACTTGTTCCATACCTAATGTTATTAAAAATGACAGCAAATTTTTATGTGGCAGGAATATATTACAGCTGAAAATGGACCAATTTTCACAATTTAAATAACATAACAAATGAAGCAAAATAACTAAGCGGTGCGCCGCTTTCAAGTTTATTTTTTTAAGAGTACGATCATTTATTTATTTGACCGTAATACGAAAATCCCAGTCCATTATAAGTCCTATAATGTGATATTTTTATACAAATCAATCGTCAATTTAATATATCCTTAATATTTACATCCAACCATCATAAATAAAGTAATTAATTTTAATTTAACTTGTACAGTAAACTCATTAATAAATTCATGCGAGTAATTATTAAGTTGTGTGTGGAAGGCAACATCGCTCTGACCTATTTTATGCATGTCTTTATATTTACATTGGCGCCATATTAAAGACTTAAAACCATATATCGTGGTTTTATTATCAAACATAATGGCGAAATCGGTAGGAATCAACAGTTCGAATGTTTATTCAGTTTATTTGACTGGACAACATAAACTACTAGTAACACGTAAAAAAATCGACAGTCGCATTTTGACAATTTTTAAACACGATAATAAAATTATGTGTAATTGTACAATGTACAGCATTTTCAAAAAGAATAAGTTTGCTATGAGTTTAAAAACCTGGCGAGAGTAGAACAACAAATTCCTTAACTTTGCTGTTTGAGATAAAGTTAAATGAAGTTTCGGGCTGCAATATTGCTGGTTGCGAGATATAGATGGCGCTTTCGCAGCATTGTTTCAGGCATTGTCAGGGTGGTTAAAACTGTCACTCACGTACTTGTTTCTAAATTTATCCTCTTTTCATAAATAATTCCAACAAAATTAGCCAAATTCAGTGTTTTGTGGGAAAAATAACGTCTTATTTAAGACACTAAACATTTTTGTTTTGGGTCGTTATAGTTTCACCGTGATGAGTTTAATTTTTTCATTTGTGACCTTTTGATGGTTACTTTATAGGCCATGCCATGGCGGCACATTAAGTAGCGAAATTTGTAATGTAAATCGTAATTTTTACACGATTAACACAGTTCACCTACGAATATGGAAATTAATAAGCCTATCCCCTAATAAATAAGAGAGCCGCACACGCTATTATTTAAATCTATTGAATAAATGCATGTGAACGACGGGTACATAAGATTTTGTCATAATATTGAACAATAATAATTTATAACGTACTGACGGATTTATTGAATTATGTAAATACAATGATTACATATTATTAGTGTACTTGCCTCGTTATTAATTCACGAGAAATTAATGTATTTTATGGTAATTATCTGCCCGTTACCAGGGGCGGATCCAGAAGTGGTCCAAGTCGGAGGTACAATTATTGTTTATTAAGAAAGAATTGTTTGATTTAAAATACTGAAAACACTTTTGGCATAAACAAAAATACCAAAAAAACATTCTTAGGAATATAAATTTTAAATCTCAAAAAAGGTTATATTCAGCAGAAACTAAATGATACAAATTAGGTTAGTAAAATTTGCTCGAGTTAGATGGTAAATTAGAACAAATTGGCTACAAGTTGAAACTCTTAGGATTCAAGAATCGATGGTGTTCGTGCCAGACAAAAATTCTCCATCGATAACTTGTGCCCATCACATTAAAATGGTGGTTTCGCCACCTATGTCTTACTTAAACATGATTCGAGTCGAGATACGTTAAAACTGTAGCTGTTAAATTTCCAATAAGATGCTTCATTTTTGCAAATAGATCAACTGGTTCGCTGCTAAGACCAAGTCACGATTCATGGACTTATGCCGGTGCACTTTCTTAAAAAATCGACGATATCAAAGTTTTAACAAGAATAGACTTTTTAGTCAGAGGCGTCCGATTCTAGGATGGAAAAAGAGGGTCGATTTTCAAAAAATATTATAATTTTTATCCGTAAAATGGATTTCGCAAATGAACAAAAATGTATTCTTCATTTTTTGTTCAGAATAACGTATTTTACTAGTTTGAATGGATTTTACAACAAAATAATTATTTATTTAATACGACAAAAATTTTGAATTTTTCTAACAAATAATCTTCAATAAAGACCTAAGTAAAACATGAAAACAAAAGTTACCTATTCTTTTGTTTTCTTAGGTCTTTATTGAAGATTATCTATTAGAAAAATGGTATGTATGAATTCAAATGTTTTGCATTATTAAATAATTATTTTGTTGTAAAATCAATTCACACTAGTACCATACATTATTCAGAACAAAAAATGAAGATTACATTTTTTTTTCATTTGAAAATTCGTTTTACGCATAAAAATTATTTTTAGTTGAAAAAAGTGTTTTTTGACGGACCCTATCTCTAACACAGGAATCCACTATGATGTAATCTTGTACAGGGTTTTTCCTTATAATTAGCCCCCCCCCCCACAGAGTTTATTTGAAGAAATACAGAAAACTTTTATATACAAAAGTTGCAGCATTTTATCTGTATTTTAATAACCTGCCAATAAAACAAACAAATGACAATCGCAAAATGGTGAAATTCTATAAACTTTTTTTAATGGGACACCCTATATAATTATATTTTCGGAATCCTTGTGACTTTCTGGTTTCAAAAACATATAATAAGTCTATATTTAAACAATCTGTTTGTTCTCCGGTTATTCAAAATAAAAATGTATGGAAAAATATGATATTTTGTGTTAGTAACCGATAGGTTCAAATAAACAATATCACGTTTTTGAAATCAGAAAATTATTAGGATTTTGAAAATATAATAATGTATAGTGGTCTATTAAAAAAACCCTAACTTTATAGAAATTCGCCATTTTGCGATTGTCATTTGTTTGTTTTGTTGACAGATTATTAAAATTCAGGAAAATACTGCCTTTTGTATATAGAATTTTTCTATATTTCTTGATTTAAAAAACACTGTAGGGGGTGGCTAATTATAAAGAAAAACCCTGTACAGCGGGGTTTCTAAAGATGCCGATTAAGAATATCTTACTAGTTTTCTTTTTCTAAAAAAATCCCTTATACTTTTTTTTAAATCGACCCTCTTCTTCCATCCAGGAATCGAACGCCTCTGACTAAAATCAAATGTGGGTACATCAAAAGACTCCCTTTATATGTATATATTCACCACCAAAGTTTCAAAATATTCGGATATCAGATGAGCGAGATTTGAGGGTGCATGGCTCTATGAAAAGTGGGACACACTGTATATTAATCCGTAAAGTTCTGTAAAATTAATAATGCCGTTTTTTTGACATAGGTACTCAATTATAAATTAGACATTATTAGACAGATTATTTTTATTTAACACCTTTGAATAGTCTGTAGTGGATGTTGCTTATCAATGACCGTCCACGAGACAGGAAGTAAGTAAAAGTTGGACAAGAGTAATAACTTGCCTGTTACTCAATTTTCACCCACTACCGGTTCAAAATTTGGTTGTGTGGTATAAAATATACATCATGTGTCTATTAACAGAGCCGAGATTTATTGCAATTATTTAAAATTGGCAATGGCGTATTAAGTCAGCAGCCCTGAAGTAGTTTTCCACTAAAACCAAAACAGCACACTGGATACTCGACGTACGTTTGCATCATCTGGAGGTGATTAAAACCCTTTTAATCATCTCCAGATGATGTTAACTTGGTTGGCGAAATGTACGTCAAGTGCCAATGCAGTGGAAAACTACTGCAGGGTTAGTGTCACCAAAGGTTACAACTATCTTCTTTAGTAAGTCAGTATTACTATTTTAAGATATTGCTTTTCTTTGCCTAACTTATACGTCAGTTGATGTCTTTTAAATACATATAAGCTACATGTAACTTCCTTTACCTGTAATGATATTTCTATAACGTTGAATACAACATACCAATGAACAAGTAATTAATGCAAATGATGATTATTTTAGTTCTTGGTGTTACCGGGTAGAATGTTTAATTACCATCAACCAATCAGTAATCTAAGCTACAATTAAACACATCTATGCCATCTAGGTAATATTATTATAGGCATGCATGCTTAGGTTTGTTTCGAAAGTGAAACTGCCATTATTACAGCATTAACTATCGTTTTCCATTATTAAAACTCATCAGTTTGATGTTTACCGCGATAAATTAATAGGAATGATTATTATTGGTCAGCCAACTCTGATATAATTCTTCTTCCAATTACGTACTTATAAATATATACAAGTCGTTTTGTTATAAGTAGACACGAATAATTAAATGTATATTTGTAAAAATTAAAGGAACTTGCAAATTATGAGTACGGACCTGTTTCAGGTTTATGTTCCCTTGTTCGGAATAACAAAGACATTTGTTCCAGGCGGGGTGAAATCTCAACTAGAAGCTATCTTGCAGTGAACAGGGCCGATTTCAAAATGTAGAATATATACATATACAAGTTGGTCTAGTTTCCGAGATTTAAGTACATACAAATAAATGGACAGTTTGTGCTCGAAAAAAATTATAGATATATTTCTTTAAGAAGTCCACAGGCAATTTAGTTATTTTCTATTTTTTAGATATCCATTGGCATATAATTTATTTTTATTTACACCAATAGCAATCTGTTGCCATATTTTATTAAAATTATAGAGGAAAATTTAGGTCGAAAATTTTAAGAGGATAGCTTTTGTCCGGATAGACATTCCAAAAGTTTACACCTTGGAAACTAAACTAATTAGGATTATTTTCAGACAAACAGCTTAATACCACTGGAATCGTGGAAATGTAAATGAGGAAAGTTGGTGATATATTAATTAATTCAATATGCTCTGTTCTGATAATCACTACTTGATGATAACAGTCTTATCAATATTCGTTTCTGTTTTCGGGAATTCCTATTTAGTAGGTAAATTTTATTAACACTATTGATCGTTACAGAAAAACATTTGAGGTATTTATAATATCATTTATCTCGATATATTAATATATTATATTATATATGTATATGGTAAATTTGAAGGCAAGCACACTAGATTTTTGTCCCGAGGTCTCGGATGCGATTTTCCCGAAGAAATTAATTCAGCTACACTCGTGTACATTGTGTGTTTTTTGTTCTATTTAATGTCAGTTATTTTCTATACTTAGGCCACGGTGTAAGATAATTAGGTGAAGAAACGCCTCAATTAGAATGTCTCCAAACTGTTAACGCTAGAGACGCGATATCGTAAGACAAAGAGAGAGAGTGTGTGGCCACTTGGGCCGCGCGGGCTGCGGCCCGTATCGTCCCTAGTTAATTTCCACTTCATTTTACCAGGTCGAAAAATATACCATTCCATGCAGAAAAACGTGTAGAACACGATTGTTGAAAAATTATGTTTATATTGTCGGCTACTGTGCAAAAAAAAATAAAAACCATAAATGAAATTGGACGCCGGCACGTTTAACTCGAAACGCTGCTAAAACCGTTCAAGTTATGAAAAAAATTAACATAAACAATTTTATAGAGAACTAAATTTCCTATAAAAAAGTCAGTGACGGCATATGTCTATCTTAAATATTTTAGGCGTGAGCACGGTGTAAGACAATTCTTACACCGTGGGCCTGAAAGTTGTGCGCTGGAAAACGATAAGTTTAATTTAACAAAAGATCAGCGCGCGAATTTGAGGCGCCCTCACACCAAAACTATTAAAGATAGACTAATGCCACCACTGACTTTTTTATAGGAAATTTAGTTCTCTATAAAATTGTTTATGTTAATTTTTTTCATAACTCGAACGGTTTTAGCAGCGTTTCGAGTTAAACGTGCCGGCGTCCAATTTCATTTATGGTTTTTATTTTTTTTTGCATAGTAGCCGACAATTTAAACACATAATTTTTCAACAATCGTGTTCTACATATTTTTCTGCATCGAATGGTATATTTTTCGACCTGGCAAAATGAAGTGGAAATTAACTAGGGACGATTCGGGGCTTAGCCCGCGGTGCCCTCGCGGCCACACACTCTCTCTCTTTGTCTTACGATGCGTTAACAGTTTGGAGACATTCTAACCATACGATACATTGAGGCGTTTCACCACCTAATTATCTTACACCGTGACTTAGGCCAATTACCAAAGCCAGAAAACGAGCTACTTGGATATTTCGTCGAAGAGTATGGAGTTTTTATTTATCCAACATCTAATGCACAAAGGACCAACTGCTTTACATCCCGTCCGAACAGTGACATATCAACTACACAACTTTTGCCCAAAGTTGTTTATGTTACTCTAAAAGATCTACAATTTCTATGATATTAATTTGCTTTTTTCAAATGCATATTATATGTGTGTTTTTTAAAATTTAACGTCAGTTATTTCCTGTGCTTCAGCCAATTACCGACGACAGAAAACGAACTACCTGAAAGTTTTGTGGAAGAGTAAGGGTTTTTTGCCCAATTTAATAGACCGACTGCCTAACATCCCGTTCAAACGATGGTATATCAACTTCTTAACTCTCTCCTAAAGTTGTGTAGCTTCTGCATGTGCCACTAGAATGGGGCAAAATCATTATTTCTTTGGTGGGTTACTGAGATAGGTCTTAAGGGTTTGACAACCACTCTAGTGATCTCAGACTCTTCTATTGGTATTTTTTGGAGAGTTTTACAGAAGTTGAGTCCCTAATACTTCTAACTTCTCGCACGTAATGTGGTGTAATGGGTTTGGTGACATTCATTAAAAAAAAAACAAATTAAAATAAAACGACCCGTGCCTTAATAATACCAACCGAAACGGTGCAGTAATATTTTTTCTTTATTTCGCATCAACTTCATATATTAAATAAAGAAGAAAGGAAACCAAGTAACTTAAGACAGGTGGATCACACCGAGTGAAGAAAATTAGAAATAAGTAGAAACGATTTTTGAAGATGATGTATCACGGATCCATAGGTGATGGACCTTTTAACCATGACATTCAGTTCTACCGATGATATAAATAGCCTGGTAATTCCACATCATTCAATTGTTTTTAGATTTTTATGCAGTGGCGGTCGTAAAATTTAGATTGGCCGTATGACCCTAAGAATCGGACACCAATGGCTCAATCCATAGACACTGAGATGTTTTTGTTCACCTTTGTATAATAAAAATATAACCATCGTTTCGGAGTAAAAAGGGCCTATCACTCATTTCTACTGGCATTTTGAAGTTGGATCGATACTTACTATAGGAAATAGTAAATTATTATAACTTGTAACGTACAAAGAAAATATAAGATTTTTCCGTATACTTAGATAAAAAAACTAATTATAAAAGAATTTTTATTAAGAAGTGACAAATCCCGCATACCTTTCTATTCGGAAAGTTATCTCGTCATAAATACGTTAGTAATAACAATTTTCCAATAATTCTTACTCGATAAAGCACAGAGAAACCTGTTTAATTATCTTAATGACTTGTACCCGACGAACGGTCGAATCTTAGTAATTTTCAAATTAGTCACTGGTCACGTTTACACATTTGAATCGTGGTGATTATTACATTTTTAACTTTATCAACAAGCATTAGTGTGGAATTTCTGTTACAATCACCATTGTTTTAAAACAAATAAATGTAATGATCAATATTTGGGTGCATTTCCAAAATTTATTAAAAAAGCTCAGTGGATTAATTATGCACATATTTCACGTTCTAACAAGAAAGAATTAATGCAAATGTGCGATTTTGATTAAATGGGTTTTATGACGATTTTCGGTTAGTGCGTACTCCTTTGGGACTCAAAGTCTGGATTTTGAGGATAATCACCGTTACAATCCTGTCTGGTCGAATCCACATGAAAACAAATAATAGTTTAAGCGTTAACTAAAAAAATGTTATTTTTGAAAATTTCCAAAGAACAATGTTTTAAATTACAAATTTTAAAAAACTTTAAAAAACAGTAAGAAATTTCTTTAGAAGTATAAAAATTAAACAACTATTTTGCGAAATAAAATCATATACGATTTTAAAATCACCGACAAACGAAACTGAAGATTTTTTTATCCAAAATAAGACGAAAATTGATTTAAAAGTTTTTCCGAAAGTGTTTCCTAACCGAGCTACAGGGTTTTGATTGTTTTGAAAAACATTTTTTTGTAGTTTTTTTAAGTTTTCCAAAAATTTGGTGCACTCGAATGTCTTACTGAATACAATTAATTAGATGAATTTAAGTCGACTGGTTCAATCCAGTGGTGTAAAATCGTTTAAGTTACTCACTTGAGTAAAAAAAAAACGTACGCCCAACAATTTCTTTAAGATATTTTTATTATGCAATAGTTAACTGCGTTATTTTGATAAATTTTATTTAAAAAAAAAGTAATTTTATTTTTCATTAAGTTGTGTGTGGTCGTACGTTAATAGAAATTTTCTCAAAAACGGAGTGCCTAATCGAAAAAAACACTAGGTATGATTTCATTTGCAGAATAGAAACGTGAATATAAAAAAAACATATTAAAAAAAAAAATTAAGGAACGTACGTTTTTTTGTGATTTATGCGAGTAACTTAAAACGATTTTACCCCACTGGATTGAGTCAGTCGACTTAAACTCACCTGTTTAATTGTGTTTCGTGAGACGTTCGAGTGTACCAAATCTCAACTTATCTTTTCGTTTTTGAAAAAATTTTAAAAAACTAAAAATGTTTTTTCCAAAACCCTGTAGCTCGGTTAGGCAACATTTTAGGAGAAACATTTATAACAGTTTTCGTGTTATTTTGGAAGATAGAATCTCCAGTTTTCGTTTGTCGGTGATGTTAATATACACGGACCCGTATATGGAAACACTAAAAAAACTGTTCAAAATATCGAAAAATGTCAAAGAAATTTTTTGTACATTTCTTCAAGGGGACGCTTTTTTCGCATATTTTTTGAAGAATTTTTTTTCTTTCAGAAACTGGCGTCATTTAATTTTTGAATGTTTCCAATTTTTTACAGATTTGAAAAATATAAGACATCCCCACCCCACAAGAATCAAAAAGCAAAAGTTAATTATTTTCATTATTGCGAAAAATATCGTATAAAAAAAAATTTCCAAATTTTTTGGCAACTGATCCTAAAACTATTCTTAGAACGTAAAAAACACATAATACTATGTCAAATTTCATGCATTTTCAACAATTTGAGCTAAATTTAGATGTACTGCTACTAGAGGTGTATGTAATTTTATCTCAATACAGTCAAGTCCAATGTTGTATCCTCGGTTGTATTAAAGAAGAATATTTGTGCCCAAATTTTTGTATGTTTTCTTTAAACAAGAAAAAATTAGAAAGCGACAGTGAAGTCGAAGATTTATCTGAGAATTATTTTTCGGAATAACTGAGTACGAATGTTCATGTTTTGTGTAACTGAATTCCGAGTTTTACAAGGAAAAAATTCTGCTCTTACGATTGTTCATAAAATTCAAAATCAATGCAAAATTACATTATACCATAAATCGCCAATTGGATAATAATAAATTATTTGAAGCTTCACAGTCAGGTCTAGAAAAGAAACGGAAACAAGTGTAGTCATTAAGCATTTTTTGGCGTATCAAACCACTAACTCCGGTTAGCTGCGGTTTAGCTGGTGATTGGTGGATTTTTAAATAGGAATTTATTTCAACCAATCACAACTCAAACCACAGTTAACCAGACCAGTGGTTTGGGTCGCCAAAAAACCCTTATTGCCTGTATAATTTTTGAAAATTGATTGTTCTAATACGTCAGGATTTGAAAGTATTCTAACCTAAAACTGCGAAGTGTGACGCGCACGTGACGTCACAACTAACCCCTCAAAAATGTTTTTAAAAATTTTCGAATATGTCAATTTTATCGAAATTTCTCCTTGGTTTCTGTACTATCAACTAAAATCTTGTTTAGTGCATTATTAATAAAGTTTTAATTGCAATCTAATAAAACAAGATGCTCTTTGTTGATTGAAACTTCAACCTATAAAATTCGCAGTCTATTTTTAATAATCTATTCTATTATTATTAATATTAAAACTTTATAAATCTACTGTCTGAGAGAGCTTTTAAAATTTTACAATGGATCCAAGCTAAAACTACAAAAATTAAAATGAACGTTGAAAATAAATTTGCAAAAACTAAAAATTTAAGGTTATGTTGGTCATATGATGCACATGATCAATTCTGTTTTGGCCGTTTTCGAAGTACTGTCGTTTTGGCAGCTTTCTTTGACCAGCATCGGCACTAATTTCACCATAAAGTAGAAGAATATTCTACCAAATGGTTTGCACAGATCCGACAAGATACAGAATTTTTAATGCTGAGCTTTAAAAGTCAAACATACAACGATGGTTCACAACTTTAAGATTAATGTATTCAAGGTTCATTGGTTCGAAAAGTACGGTTTAAGGTTTGGGGTTTTTGGGTTCAGGGTTAAAGAATCGAGGGCTTATTTTTAAAGTTCAGACGGTTTTCGTTTGGACACCTTGCATTTAAAATAAAATATTTTAGACTTTTGAGGTTATTGAGGATTTTTTTTACATGGATTAGTTGGGATGGTTGTTAGAAGGTCATAAAATCACTTAAATGTAGTTGATTCGAGAGTATAGAGCTTAAGGGTTTAAGGATAAGACTATTCAAGTTCAGAATTCAGCAGTCAGTTTTTGAGAGATCATAAACTCCAGCCTCATTGAATTTACAAAAATCTTTTGCTATGGGTTTTTAACATACTACATGAAAGACTGATTAGTGTAGTTTTCATGCGCTAAAAGATTATGCGACTTCGTTTCATAAGTTCATGGTTGTCAGAAAATAGAATTTTTATTTTACATCCAAGGACTTTGAATTGACAACTCATCGAATAGATGCATATAGTTAATACAGAAATCTCCATTGCACGCGTGTCTTGTCTTTTAAACCTCAAAACTTGAAATTCTACTTGAATATTACTTTATGACGAAATTGGTCCCAATCCAATGGTGATCAAGGAAATGAACATTACTCTGAAAACGACCAAAAGCAAAATTTTTCGCAGTTCTAGGTTAGAATGTCAAAATTCCGATGCACTAGAGCAATTCGGTAATATTCGGATTTTGCGTGAAAAATTACATAGATTACCTCTTATTGATTTGTGAATTGATGTGTATCGATACTGCATGGCTTAAAACCAAAATTACAAGCGAGAAGTGTCAAATCATGCAACAATATTAGATGCTGTACGACGCATATGTTGAGAAAATTATACCAAGACAATATAGGCACAGTCTTATGTGGGACACCTCGTACAATATTTGACTAGCCAGAGTCAACAACTTGCGAAACAGATTAATTAAATTTTTTCCGTATAAGGGTGTAAAAGGTTGCACAAGACATCGGCATTTTCTTATTCTCAGCTCATTAATTTGTCACCATTCTTACTTAATACATGCGACTAAATTAAAACAAATTAACTCTTAATAAGGCAATCGTTGACAGTTGAATTCATTGCAGTTCTACCTCCACCGACACCTGTCGAGTCGGCAAATTGACATCTTTGATGCCTCTCGATGGACATTGGTGTATATTAAAGAAGGTGATTAATTAGAAAACAGAACAAGTCGACCTGATTCTCTTTGCGTTAGACTGGCAGATGGTACTATAATTCAAAATACAAGGTCTATTGCATTACAATAAAAAGGTATTGTATTAAAATTATTTCACAATAAGGTGATATTTTTGCAGATAGTTTTGGCTATAATCTTTTGTTACTTCAAGATTATAAATAAAATATTAGAAGGCCATAATACAAAGAGGACTGAAACGTTTTCGAATTGACTAGAACCACTTTAGGGATATCTTACTATTGGAAGAATTCCAAAATTTTTACTTATTATTAGCCAGAAAAGACCTAAACAACACTTGTGTGAAACATTAATTGATAAAGCAGTAGTTTAGTCAAGTGTCCATATTTATAGGAATAATCATATAGCCCTTATATGTTCCAAGTATGACAATATTTGGCAGAAGGTGTATTAGTTAGAAAAAGCAGATTCAGGTATTTTACTACCTATTCTTTGGCGTCGCGCGATATCAAAGCGCTTATTCAATAAGCATGCCTTGTAATAACCCTACATAAAAACAAACATCATGGCACATTACATGATCATAATAAAATTAAAACGAATTACACCAGCCCTGGCCTGGTGACCTGGCTTCGTCCATATAAGGTCTAGACAATCTCTATTTAAATAACGGCCAGAAAACATATGAGAGTGAAGGTGAGTCAGATTATTATGATTTCACCAGGAGGTTTCTGGTTTCTTGCCAACCCCGTTCACCGGGCGCCACATGACACATATGTGTACGGAACACAGGGGCGTTCATGAATATTTATGCAACAACACATATAATAAGTATTTAAAATATATTCGTAGGAAACATTCGACTTACTTAGAAACTAATGAAAAAATGAAATTAAACTGAATATGGGAATAGATGATCCATGTTGAACCTACTCTGTCATTGTGGAAACTAGAGGCCCAAATACATTTTTATATTCTATATAGGTTGTTTCAGAAGGAAACGCAAATACCACAAGCGTGGCAAGTGGTAACCTACCATAGAATCAATATAGTGAAGAATTATTCACAGAGTCAATCATCAAATAGAGACACCAGTAGAAAACCACGTGTGGTCGCCTTTTGAGAGCGATTCAACTTTTGGAGCAAAAGTTTGAAGAAACTGACGGTGACAAATTCAAGACACTCACTGACAAACGAGAATATCGTAAGAGTGAACGATAGCAATTTGGACTTGATTTTGATCTTTACCTACACGCCCATGAGAGTTACTTCACTCTGGAACTAAACCCAATAGACCATGCATGTCGCTCAAGGTACGCTAATCAGTTGCTTTTCATTTGTAGGTGAAGAAGCAAGCCACTTCTGGAGCCACGAAAATCCAAGAGTTATGCACGAATAATCAATCCATTCGCTTCCAACACTGTTTGGTGCAAGATTCCTGGGCTGGTGAAGTGATTGTGCCGTTATATTCCTTCAAAATGTTGCTGGATAAGCAGCTACTGTCATTGGCGATCGCTACCTACGCCTACTTTGTGCTTCATGAAATTCTTGGTCGTGGATTGGAAAACATTTGGTTTCAGCATTTCCCTTGTTTCTCATGAAATAAGCAATTGTTCAATTTAACGTCGTTGAACTATTTTCTTAAGAGTCTACGATAATTCACAAACAATTGATAACTTCAAAGACCATCTTGTCGTGGTCTTCTTCATTTTACTTCATTTCACCACGTCAAGACTTCAAAATAACTCTACTACAAAAAAATTAAAAAAGTAAATTAAATTAACCTCTCTTGTAGTGCACAATCACATGAAAATTAATTTAGGACTATTTTCAAAATGAGCAGGCGCCAAAATGAATATAATTAATTCCTTCATTAATCAAGTAATAAATTGCATAGATCGACTGATCTAAATCAATATATTAACATAACAAAGCGTCATTGTTCCAATGCTGCTAATTTAATTAGACCACTGACAGTATTTACACTGTTTACTCAGGTTAATGTTTTAAGTTAATTCTGCCTCTTTTACCACATCGCATACGGTCATCGTCCTTTCTGCGAGACGTCCCTGGTTTGGGGCAATACGTTGGTGACTAATTCAAGATGAATTGGTTGTGGCTCATCGCATTGTATGCAATTGCTCTATAATCAATTTGATTTAGGGTTGGTTTGGTGCCAATCACGAATGCTAACTAGTCTGGCTGCTGCAGTTTGCGAATCATCCGAATTCCAAAGCAAAACCTTCGCGCACGTTAAACCTATGAATCGTACAAAATACTAGAAGTTTTCATTTTCTTCATCACAGCGCAGAAATTTTTCTTTCAAGATTATCAAATAATCATAACAATGAATATTTCACAAGGATATTTATGTTTAAATGTTAAGTCATTATGAAGGTTCATTCCCTGAGTTTTCAGTGCTTGTATTAATAAAGGGTGGCCCATAATGTAGTGACATATTATTATTTTGAAGTCTAATAACTTTGCCTCTGAAAAACCTATGGGTAAGTTTTTGGTGTTGTTCGATAGAAAAACTCAAAAAGTTTTTTTGTGTCTTGTGTGCAAAAAAAGTACAGGGTGTACCAAAGTATAAAAATTCAAGTCAAAAAATAACTATGTAAAGTTACATTCTGTACACTATTATTTTTTTGAAACGTAACCATAGAGATTTATAATTGTTATAATTGTCAAATAGACAGAACGTACTGCCGGTTTCGAAATATGAATCATCGCGCTTTTATTGTTGAAAATCCAGCGTTTACATCAATAATCCCCAAAATATCGACGAATTAAAAGAAAATATTCGAACAGAAATCTGGAATATTTCTTCATTAATGTTGCATAATGGTATGCGAAATATGGTGTCTTATAGAGTAGAATAATGTTCAAGAAGAGAAGGTCATCATCTTTTAGACACAATTTTTAAAAATTAGGCTAGTTATAATTATTATTGTTAGTTTCCCTTGTTATTAAATTTCTTGAATTCCATATTTTGATTAAAATCGTTTTATACTTTGACACACCTTGCAATTTTTTGCAACACAAAAATACTTTTTGAGTTTTATTATCGAACAACACCAAAAACTTACCTATAGGTTTTTCAGAGACAAAGTTATCACACTTCAAAATGTGTCACTACATTATGAGCCACCCTTTACAACATAATAATAGTATTGTGATGTATTTACACCGCTTTACAGGGGTCTGTAGTATGTATTCCCAAAGCAAGCAGAGTCTAAATGGGTGGCATGAAAACGAATTAGAAAACAAAAGAGTTGTGAAGACTTCTTCAGGAACACCCAGATTATTTCAGAAGATATATCTGTATGTATAAAGGCCAAAGATGGGATTTTCATCAAAGCCATAATTTTTCGTTTTTTGGCCTTGCAGAATATCCTTTTTTAAATCCTCCATTGAAATGAAGTTTATATATTGTTTTCCATGTTTTCAATAAAATTTAGATATACCTACCAAAAGTGATCTTGTGGAGGGAAATTCAAATTTTAAAGTGATGTAATCGGGTTTGTTTTTTGTTTTTTACATGCAAATGAATCGAAAATAGAAAGAATTAGCAAAATCGGGCTGGGAATTCGCGAGAAAAGTGCTTAAAAGTGCAATTTTGATGTATTTCAAGTGCATCGCTATACTATTTTTTAAATATCCCCGGCTCTATTGGTCGTAGAAAAATTTAAAAAAAAACTAAAATACTCGTAAATGAATAGCCTATCTAACTGTTGGGGTGTAGTTACATTAAATGTGCATCTTAACCTAAAAAAATCTAAGTTTTTCAGTTTATTTTTTTTTACTAATAATGCAATAAGTGGGGTAAAAATCTTCTGATTTTTACGAAAATTAAAGAAAATATGTATTTTCATGCTGTAAATATTAAATTAAATTAAATATATATATATATATATATATATATATATATATATATATATATATATATATATATATATATATATATATATATTTTTACTACTAATATATATATATATATATATATTTTTACGGTCACAATTGAACATTTTCGAGAAAAATTAAAACGCTTGCCATTTAATGCAAAATGGTCGTAGGGTAAACTTTTAAGGAGTAAGTCTTTTAATGTAGTTTTTTGTGAAAATATACCAGAATGTGTTTATCAAGTTAAAATGTCGTTTTTTTTAATTACAAAAAATTCACTTTTTTGACATTTTCTCATATCTTTTGTCAGATTTTCATATAAGTTTTGTATAAAACAAAATCAATTCATTAAAAGATTTCGTAAGGTGTATTATTATATTTGTCTACTTTTTTTACTACCTACTAAATACGAGACTAAATACCTACCTAACATAAAATACAAAGTATAGGTATATAAGCTTTAGTATTTAGTCTTCCTTTTTTTAGTATAATTTGAGTCATTTAAATCACTATTTTCACTTGCGTCATACATTAGAATCATAAAAAAGTAAAACTATTATTATTTTTTTTATTAAAAAAACGACATTTTAACTTGATAAACAGATTCTGGTATATGTTCACAAAAAAGTACATAAAAAAACCTACTCTTTAAAAAAAAAGTTTACCCTACGACCATTTTGCATTAAATGGCAAGCGTTTTAATATTTTTCGAAAATGTTCAATTGTGACTAAAAATATTTTTTTTTATTTTTAAATTTAATCACGTTTATAGCATGAAAATACATATTTTCTCCAATTTTCGTAATGATCAGACGATTTTTTCCCCACTTATTGCATTATTAGTAAAAAAAAAAAATAAACTGAGCAACTTGGATTTTTTGAGGTTAGGATGTACTTTTAATACCCCAACAATTTGATAGGATTTACGAGTATTTTAGTAGTTTTATTTAAATTTTTCTACGACCAATAGAGCCGGAGATATTAAAAAAATAGTGTAGCGATGCACTTGAAATGCATCAAAAATGCAGTTTTATGCGCTTTTCACGCAAAGCCCCAGCCCGATTTCGGTAATTTTTTCGGTTTCGACTCATTTGCATGTATAAAAAGAAAACAAAGAAAAAAATTCAACTTCCCGATTACATCACTTTTCATCAATTATTTTGACTAATTTCCCTCCACCATCTGTCAATAATACCATGGACATGTTTTTCAATCCCAGCGTTGCGAGCCTCAACATTGTATACGTTACTACGTTGAACTATTTTCCTTGGATTAAAATTAGTAGCACTTGTTCTATTCTTGAAAGTACATGTAATGTATTTATAGTTTTGTTTGAAAATAAATTCGTTTCATCCTGTGGTGGATCTAGATCCTCTAATTACTTTGTTGTTTCTTCACACTATGATAATTAATTAGCAACTTATCGGCGACGTTCTGACAAATTTAGTATTGTGATTAGTATAAATCAACTGGAATGTGCATGGAGGGAATGTGCGTTGGTACGTGAGGGTGTCATATTTTTTACGTTTATGCGACAGGCATTTACGCATTTAGCTGCTCTGATGCCACCATGTGTGCATAGGTTCGACAAAGATCAGCAATTAAAACTTAATATGTAGTAGTATACCTGTCAGTCAAAAGCTTTATTATTTTACAATTTCTAAAGTAATCTAGAGTGCTTCATCCAGAAAATTTATAGATATATCAAATTTAAGTGGTACATTTAGAAAAAATTAGTTTATTCTAAACTTACACTGTTCAAAATTATGTTATTACCTTTACTGACTGATTCATGAGAATGAGTTTCAAGTAATAAACGACGAGGCGTGAATTGATTGTGTATACGTAGATCGTTCAAAACTGTTATATTACATTTGAAGAATTTAAACAAGCTGTATTTTGGGAATAACAGAAAAAAAATTGCTGTCGATAATTGAGCATACCTTTAATCAACTCACTATGTTACCTAATTTTTATGTAATACAGCTAAGTTTGCTCTGTGCAGCTTGTATCTTTGGTATAATCAAATAGGTTTATTTCCTGCTGAAGAACAATTATTGGAATAATTCGTTCCTGCTACGGAGATTTAAATGGCTTAAATTAATTTACTGCTTATATGATTTTGGATTAATCAATCACTTTATTGGCTGTACTCCAAACTGCCCTGGTTACTCTGTTCTCATACAATTCCAGTTCTGCTCGTTGCCATTCCTTCAGAGATTCTTCAGTTATTGTGGAACCAAGGAAATGTTCACGAAGGACCTCTTCATTGTTTCCTTTTCATTTGGTATGCTGCCCCATCTTTATTAGGGTATAGTTAATTACTCGTCGATCGTCGTTCGAGATAATTTTCTACGTAGTTTTGACACAATTAGAAATCTTTTCAATATACTCACAATTCCACTTCCTCAAAAAAGTGTTACAGGAAAAACTAATCAAATTTCTTTTGTTTTTGTTGGTCAAACAAATTCAAACGGATCAAATGAGTATAGGCGACCAATCAAGAGACATTTGTTTTAGTGCCTTATACAAGAAGTAAAATCCACAATACTGGACAACCAAAGATCTGATGTGACTGTCAACTAAATACGATTCTTCAGTATTGTCAATATACAAAGTTTTTTCACGTCTTTATTTATAACATTAATTAACCATTCCATGCTAATTGATGGCCTCATACCCAAGAGCTCGACCAGAAAACAGGTTCTATAAGGAAATGCTTGCTATTTTAGATCACATTCTTTTTCTTAATGCCAATTGATTGAAAAATATGAAACGTAGAAATATCCTTGATTCTGAATTTTGCAAATATTGGATATTTTTTATTAAAACTTCTTACGTTTCACACTTTAACTAGGTCTATAATAGTACATTACATACCGAGCTGGGAGGTGCTTCATTACAGCCGAGGGTTGACATCTGACAGAGGTCAGATGTAAACGCGAGGCTGTAATGAAAACGACCAGCGAGGTATGTATACTATTTTATTCACAATCATTGTATAATAACATAATATCAGCATACAATTTTTTTATTTAATTGAATAGATAGTGAATGAGAATTAGGAAATTATGCAAAATAAGTAGGTAGGCTACAGTGATAAAAGTTGAGCGTTGCTAGGTAACGAGCATTAAAAGTTTCTTCTGTCAAATAAATTAGGTTATTTCCACAAGTATTTATTATCAATAATTTCTGTTAAATTCGCACAAAATTCTACAACAAAATGTTTGATTCTGATCATTTGTGACTTAGTTAGAGAGTGTACTTCACCAAATTTTAAAGCTGCTGCACAAAAGACAACCAGAAGATTTGCTGCCGCAAAGTGTGACGTTTAACTTGCCGGAAAAGTGACGTTTAACTAGCCGGTAAAGCTACTTTACCGGCTAGTTATGATCAGAATCAAACATTTTGTTGTAGAATTTTGAGCGAATTTAACAGAAATTATTGATAATAAATACTTGTGGAAATAACCTAATTTATTTGACAGAAGAACCTTTTAATGCTCGTTACCTAGCAACGCTCAACTTTTATCACTGCAGCCTACCTACTTATTTTGCATAATTTCGTAATTCTCATTCACTATCTATTCAATTAAATAAAAAAATTGTATGCTGATAATATGTTATTATACAATGATTGTGAATAAAATAGTATACATACATACCTCGCTGGTCGTTTTCATTACAGCCTCGCGTTTACATCTGACCTCGGCGCTACGCGCCTCTGTCAGATGTCAACCCTCGGCTGTAATGAAGCACCTCCCAGCTCGGTATGTAATGTACTATAATAATACAGGTCGATTCAATAGCCTAGAGACAAATTTGTTGTTTAAGTTAAAAAAATATAGTAGCCATGATTTAGTAAAACAAAATTTAGTAATTATCATTTCATCTGTCAAAAGTAGTTTAATACTTTCTGTCGCGATTTGTTAAAATTCGTATTTGTGCAATTTTACAATTAGTGTTAATAAAAGAGACAATTATTTTAAAAGCTCTATAAATTTTGAACAATTTTCTGTAAAATTGCACATTTATACGAATTTACTACTACTTTTGACAGGTGATTATTTAAAATGACAGTTCTAAATTTTGTTTTACTAAATCATGGCCACTATGTTTTTTTCAACTTCAACATTTTAAAATTGTTATAACTTCTGAATAAAGAAAGAAAGGACCTACGTTTATTGAACATTTCTTCATCAAATTAAATCTACTTTTCACTGCCGAAGTTTGACCCAGGCTAATGAATCACCCTGTATATCGAATAAAAAAAGTTGTTCTCTTGGATTAGGTGTCCCTTAAACGCAATAAAAGTAGAAAACATTTGAAAGGAAAGCATTACACAACCCATTTAGATAATAAAAATATGTATAGTGCGGTCCTGTCCGTTTAATAAAATTTTCGTTGAAAACACCCTCGATATTTCATGAACGGTTTACCTATTTAGAACGGGATATTGAAATTGATTCTAAACTAAATGCTTTGTACAGACAAGTATTTATAAATTTATTAATTTTTAACGCAAATTTAGAAAACCTTCCAGAAATAGTTACTATGAAATCATCTTATAAACACTCCGTGAATTAGCCGACCAAACTAAAACGTTTTCGGGCAGTGGCCTAATTTCCCAACATGCTCAGCTACCTTGATTACCAAGATAAAATTGATCTTGCAAAAGTAAAAATTAAATATGTAATGAACGTGTAACTACTTAATAAAGGTGAGGGAGTGGCAAGAGACATTTTTCTTCGATATAAATAAATAAATTAGCGTGGGTTATCTGTTATTATTCACGTTATAGTTCTTGCACACACAGCATCGGTAGTAACAGTCCGTACAATTAAAACAGTTATTAATTTACACATGTGAATTAATAATTGATTAAATCGCTAATAAATAAATAATATTAATCGCCAAAAATCTAAGCGAAAGGTCAATAATTATATTAAACAAATCATAACACCGAATTTAATTACGTTGAACCTCAAAAGACGACCGCTGTTACATATGCAATTAATTATTTGTTTGTCGGTTTTATCTACAATTTAATGTTTAATTAATAGATTACCAAATCACAAATATTATTACTTTTCCGCGAAAAGATGTAATTTCGTCTACAATTGGTGTGGTTTGTTGGCGATTTTTAACAGGATAATTCATTTTTTGCGAAAGCAAACTTTTAGCAGTTGTAAAAGAGAAAGATAAAATACAAAATACCCCATTGATCATCTACAAGAAGTCAAAGTCAATAATGGATCAATATTCTTTAAAAAAAATGGATTTAGAAAACTAAAACCAAATATCGCTAAAATTAAACTCTTTATCTTTACCCCTGCCGATGTAATGAGTTGGTGTGGGATATTTGAAAACAATATTATAATTATAACTTTATTTTGAAGATGTAGCAAAAATCCTTGGATGAAATTGCTTCAAATACTCTGTTATGCCCAATTATGTTTGAGTACGAGACCATTCATAAAAATCCTATTGTCACGAGACCATTCATAAAAATCCTATTGTCTCTTTGACACATTTTTAGAGCCAGTTGCACCAAAATGGTTTAGCAAAAGTTCAGCAAAGGCAGAATTGTTACAAGATTGGTGTCCTTGGCTCTTAAAGCAAGTTCAGCTGAACTCTATACAGTTTTTCCCAAACATGATGACCTAATTGATGAGAACTGTAGGCCGATACGTAGGCACTAAACAACTGAAAATGACTACACGAACCAGTTAAAGACATCATGATTAAAATACGATGTCAGGTACCTATTTATTTGTTAGTTTTCCATGCGTAAGCAAATAACAGATACACAGCTATGTTTACATTATTTTTTGGCAATTAAACTAGCACATTCACTCTATGAATCGAATTGTGAGGTTAACACCACTGTAGCGGTGTCATTTTATTTTTAGAATGGCGGCTTACACAGATAGCTTTTGACATAATATCTTTAAATACAACTACAATTTGGTATATTTAAAAATGCTCATCGATGATTATTCATACGCTAAATAAAACCGAAACTTGCGTTGGTTTCCTCTGTTAATAGGTGTATTCCAACTTTACGGTTAAGAGTTTGAATTCAAAGCGTGAAGAAATATCAGAAAGAGGGAAAAAATTGTTTCGATTTTCAATGATGGATACGATTTCCAATTCCTTTCCAATTGGCAAGAAAATTTGAGAAAGTAAAAATTTATCAAATAGCAAATTACCTTCTAAGGTATTACAGTAGAAAAAAAACTTTTACCGAATGTGGGAAATGGAACCGAAAAGAAAATAATTATCATGGAATTTATTTATGAAATGGTGTCACCACTGTCATTACTCAAAGTATTGGTTTACTCCATCGAGCTTTAAACAACTCGAATGCATCCACAATAATGTTTTATAATTACCAATAATTCAAACAATCAAAATTTGGAAGATATGAAATGCTTCATTATGCTTAAAGTAATGTTCTTGGTTCTTGTTTTACTTAAAAGTTCTACACTCTTTTTTTAGACCCCCAAACCTTATCTAGAATATCGACAGTTTCCTTGAACCTTTACTGATTAATTTAATCTATTTATTGTCATCTCTTTTGATACAGTTAATATCCATTAGTTTCAAACTACAGAGTACTCCAAGATAAAACGTTTATAAATTTATTAGACGTACGACGATTCGTTTCGAAGGTCTCTTTCTCTCGGTTCACATGCAGAAGAAAAAAATAAAAAGCACCAACAAACACACGGTTTGAATGGTATTGGAACATCAATAATAACGATTCCATTTATGATAATTGGCTATAATTTCATAATTACTTACAATATATCATGTAGCAATCGTGAAGCGTAACTAAATATGGATCTAAATTCCGGCGCCAGATGAAATAAAAAAAACTGAAATCTTAAACAAATCCATATACGGTGGGCGATGTTGCAACTGCATGGTTTTTTTATTAGTAGTACAAATAATGTACTCTTTACGCCCCTCAACAGCCAGATATAATTTATGATATGGCACGTCGAGAAGGCAAATAAATAGATTGATGAAAACACCGGTCACCTGGACGTGTCCATGGAGGTGTACATAATCGAAATTACTAACTCAAGACGTGGTCGGGTCGTTACCAGCTTGAATACTAAATATACTATAATTAATTCATATTTCTGTGTCATCAGGTGTAATGACGTGTCTTCATGGCGGTGAGAGAGTTTATTTTATTCACATTTTTTATAATTACGTATTCTACTGCACAGGACGTTGTTTATTATGATTAATTATCATTATTTTGATTTTGATCATCCAAATGGAAGGAAGATTCATTATATTTGTTGAGTTGAAAATTAAAGAATCATTAGTGGCTAATGATTACTGGTGAGGAGAATAATGTGTTATTAACACATTATTCGTTCGATAATGTTACCACGGCAATAATACGAATCGTCTCAATACTGCCTTTAGTTCAAATAAATGAAAAGTTTTACGGTGACCACTTGGTGGGTCCAAACCAATTCCTCGACCAATTCATGGTCTTGGGAACCTGCTCAGTGAGGTGAAATTGTATCGTGCTGGTATCAAATAGTACTTTAAAACAAACTAGGATCTTCCAGATTGGGGTAGGCAACTCCCAGAAAGGAAGCAAGAAATAATAAAAGTTTCAGGCGTCATGCTTTAAAAAAAAAATGAACCGGATCTATACTCGGGCCAAAAAGAGTAGTCAGTAGAGCAAAAAACTTACCGGCAATTCTTCAAAGGATTTAGCTGTTATGGAATACAGAAGCGGCAGCTCGTTTTACCATATAATCCCATATAATTCAGAGAAATATATCCAGTTTTCTCCGCCTACCAGAGATGAAAACCACAACTAGGTCATTATGTTTAATTGGTATAGTCAACCAAATAAAGTACATGCTTGAACGTGCCGCCCTTATACCCAATAATTTGTTCGACTATTATAAAGGTCGTCGAGAGGGCTTAGATAGCGCATTCAGTGGCGTTACATATGCTGCAACGCAAAGGATGTGCATTGTTCATCTGCGTTTCTATACCTAATTCGTGGAGATAATGTTGCCAGATGTAAGCATATTATTTAAAATTTAAGACATGGTAACTCATACTCGTGCATAATTAACACAATCCGCTTTCATTTGTTCGAATTATGGAATTTATGAAATTCGTAAATCCGTACGCCCCTGGCTCTACTGACTACTCTTTTTGGCCCGAGTATATATATAATATTTTATAGGCACTTTTTGAAAATAATGCATTTACATCATCCAAAGTGGATTCTCATCTGTCCAATACCGTAGGTTTTTCCTCTTCATATTGCCAGTGAGACGTAATTCCAGAAGACTTATAATCATCATTTGATTAACTTCGGCTTCAGTTGAACGTCTTATTTCTCTATATAATATACTCAATATTTTGTAGCACGGTACCAAAGTGAGAAATATGTCGATGCCTGGTGATAGTTCAGTTCCACCCTGAATTCAATAAAAAAAATTATGTGATTTGGATTAGATGGAAGAAGGAACTCCCGATGCCCTAGATGTTGTGTCTCCTCCCTTCGGCAACTTATAGGCCAATAAAAAAAACATTTATTTAGTTACAAACCCCTTAAGCGAAGCGTATTTGTATTTTCTTAAATGAATACGCAAGTAGTTTTTTATTTTCGCAGCCGTTAGGACAATGAAACCGATACGACATCGAACTTAAACAATTCCCATTCGTCGATTTAACTTTATTGGAATAACCGCAATTGTTTCCGACACGAACGTATGGAAACGAGCACCGGATGCTGTTCCCAAGCTAGCCTGATTATGCGACATATTTTTGTTTACACTTTCCTAGTAAAATGTACATGTCGTGGAATAAAGGTTTCCACCTTAAACAGCTCGATTGATAATTTTTTCCTGCGTGGGTAACACTAGACGCGCGTTTGGCCAACCAAGTAGGCATCATCGAGAGATGATTAAAACTACGTTTATCCGTAATACTTTGATTTTATGTGGACCTCCGCTTCGGTATCTTATTACTGCTAGAACTATCATCAATATTTTTGGATGTTAGCAAAATTCGATTTAGAATTTTCGAAAATAAGGTAGTTAACTAACTTAATATAGCAATTTTTGAAATTAACGGGCAACGCCTGTAACGATCGAATTTATTTAAGATAAATAATCCGACTTGCAACTGATGACTGATGGCTATTAGGTAATTGCGAAAATTAAAATTGGGGTCATTGCTGCATCGAAATAAAAAACCCATAAAACGTTTATGTATCCAATGACACCGGATCCAATTACGAATAAAGATACGCTCAGTTTTGCAGTTGTAAATATTTCGTTAATGTACACCTCGCCTCGGAGGAAACCATGCTTAGTCTTAAGTTACACTTTGTTAATAATATATACCATTCTCGGAATACCAGCGAATCATACTTCACAAAATTGGGGTCAGAGATGCATTGAAATAAAAAAAACATAAAATGTTTATTTATCCAATGACACCATTGACACCAGGTTCAATTACCAATAAAGACGTAACACACATGTTCGGTTTTTGCAGTTGCAAATCTTGCCAGCATGTTATAAGGTGGACAAATATAGGCTCTTCATTGGCAACAGGATACTTTAAGTAATTCGTAGCAACCCCAAACACCATAATGAGGCAGTTTATTGCAATTTTATATAACTGTTCCATAGTATATAGAATACTTTCCCCAATTTTTTGAAACCACACGGTTTTTTTGACCAAAAGTAGATTAATTTTTTACTTTATTTCTCTCAATGAAGCCCACTTGGTTTTTGATCATTTCTTTCAAGTTCGTTTCACTACTTCAGCGTCAGTATCACCATGATCTTTGACATCACACGTCAAAGGTTAGTGGTTTAGATCCATTTTGGCAATTCAGTCACTTTTCATCTCTTTTATTTACTTCTCGATTTTTTCACAAGCAATAAAGCCTCCTTGAGAGGATTTCAAAAATTTTGACAGTTCTCTTTTCTTTTTAGGGCATGGACATCTTTAATAGAGATATATTGGATTGTTAAAATAACAAGTAATGTAGTAAGCAGTTGCTTTAGGAAGAAATGGAACACCTGAATATTTTTGTCCAATATTAGTATCAGTGTCAGACCTGTGAACAATTTTTTCGGACCACAAAGTCAATGACGACCACAAATTGCACCATGACAAATTTTAGTTTACTAGACATATTGCACAAATTAAAAAGACTTCAATTACAAACAGAAGTATTCTATAGGTATAGTAGTCACTTGGTAATCTCACTTCGAACTAATTCTATAAGCTGTTTTAAATTCAAATATTTTTGGATAGTTTGATTCAAAATGGGTCAAATAAGAAATATTAAAAAGGAATAAGGGTGCTTTTTCGTTGGGGGTGAGTTTCATCCCAACTCAGGGGTTTCGAAAAAAAAAAGTGACTATTAGAACGTGTAGATCGTCGAGTTATACCCCAAAAAAAAACCTAAAACGTTCTTCTTGCTTTAATACTCGCCAAGTTACAGCGGTTGAAAACGTTGATTTTTAAGCAAAAAAACACTGATTTTTCAAAGGTGTTAAGCAAAATACTCGAAGAGGATCACATTTTCGTATAAGTTTGTCATAACAAAAAAGTTAGCTAATGAAATAACAAAAATAATCCATGAAATAAAAATTTGTTTAGGCTCATCGTCTCCGAGATTACAGTTGATGAGTCATAAAAGTAGCTTAATTTGTCTTTTGGCAAATTTTGATATCTGCTAAATACAAAAAAGTGCCAGTTATTTTTTCAGTAAATGCCAATTGAAAAAAAAATCCAAATTGTGTTTTTTGTTAGTCATTAATTTTATGTATACGCTCAAATTTTTTTGACCGTGATGGATATCTAAAAGATTTTACTCTTAATGTATTTTGAAAATTTTTGAAATAATGAATTTTTTTGGCTTTGCGGTTAAATAACTTAGCAGGGAAGAATCTTAGCTGAATGTTACCAGAGACAAAAAATGATGGCAATAGACTAAGGAAAATGCTGCTTTTTTTATTTTTTTGATAAAGATAATAAGTTAGGAGATAGAAGTGTTTGAAGTTAACTCTCAACGTTTTTTTTCTTTTTTAAATTGACACATTTAAGATGAATATAGAAAAACTGACCACCTTTCTAATGTTTTAACTTACCTGACCTTAAAGAGGATTAAAATACCTTTAAAATCCTTTTTTTGAATGATTTTTAGCCGAGATGTGACCGAAATAAGAAGTGCGCCTCGTTTTAGTAAATTACGATATTGCTCGTTTGGCGGTATTTTAGTCTCAGAATTTCGTAATTGATTTTTTAACTTTATGGGTGGTTTTCATCCTCTTAAAATCAATTATTTTTCTTATTAGGGGATGAGTTTTGTCTAAAATGTAACAATCTGCTAAGAAAGTCCTAATTTCTTAAAATAACAAAAAATTATTAATTCATCCCTCATTTTATATCGGCCATATTGAGGGTGCAACATAAAATTTTTAATTTCTGACTTCACATTCATGATCAGCGTAAACGTAAATAATATAAGTTTCGATAATTTATTCTCAATATTTCGTTAATTATTGATTTTTTTATTTTAGGTGTGGTTTTAACCCTCTTAGGGGTAAGAACAATCATTTTTCTTATTAAGACATAAGTTTTATGCTCGGTTTTATGTCCTAAAATATAAAAATTTGCAAAGAAAAAGTTCTACTTGCTCAATGCTTCAATACAGACAAAATATGTTTTTCCATTGTACCCACCCCTATACCGGCCATATTATTGGTGCAATCGGAAATTCTAAAATTCCGACTTGAGATTCGTATTCGTAGTCAGCGACCTCAAACATATATACATGAATTTTTTTAATAACTAACTCTTAATATTTGAGTCAGTATTAAATTGTGAACTTTAAGGGTGGTTTTCACCCCTTAGGGGTAAAAGTATATTCCATTTTAATATTCGAAGTTATATATTTCGTTCATTAAAAATAATTTGAAAATTCAGTAATGAAAGCGTGTTGCCTTTAAGAAACCGCATTCGTTAATTTTGATGTGATTTAGTGATTTAAATGAAAAAGTGCCCTCGACTGCGTCTCGGACTCTTTTTGTCAAATCACATAAAAAAACTGACTATTGTTATACGATTTGTAATTATCTTTAAACAAAATAAATGAATTTTGAATTTTTGAAAATGAACTCATGAGGTGTCTAGGCAACACGTTTTCATGCGCTGAAGTGGGTTTTTTCCATAACTCAGTATCTCTTTGGATATTACGCATTTATATTAGTTAATGAAACAGTGACGTCACTTATCAGTACAGGTGAGGTGGTTGCTGGACGAGTGCGATTGACTGATTGACAGCGATTCGAGCAGTGATTGATCTGGTTGTCAATTATCATTTTATATTTTATTCTGTTGGTGGTTCTTAAATTATGACTTCTAATACAAAAAAAAATGCTACAACTACTTATTTTATTACAAATATGAAAGAGATAAGTTATGTAGTATTTTTGAAAATTTTGGTAAACCCAATTTTCGATAATTTTTAATGCACTTAGTATATTACTGCAGCAAACAATACAGATACATTTAACAGTGATACCGAGGATACTGAAGAATATGTATATGGATGATATGGGCATGAACATAAAAAGGACGGTAACAGTAAACCAAAATGGTAAAGATACACAATTTAAAGAAAAGCACTTTCCTTTGAGTGCTACAAGATTGGGAACTATAAGCGAGTAGTAACGAGTAATGAATAAATAAATTTAAAAATGGTTTTTGCGATTTTTATTTTGTTAGAATTTGCATTCATTTTATTAATGGCAGAATTCATTTTTATTTTATATGATTCATGAAGTCATTGATATTTTACATGGATTCACTATCAAATGAATTCATGAATTCACTAAAATCACTTGAATTAATTGGAATTATTTTGAATTCATTGGAACTATTTTGTTTTCTTGAATTCGGTGTACTCATTTTTCTAAGATGAATGAATAACCCCTTGGCGGGCACCTTACTTTTATCGTTGGTGTCCGTCAACGTCCGCCCACTCACACCCGTGTCACTTCTATCGCTGCTACTAAAGACACAATGTCAGGGATATGTGATAAACTTGGATTTTAAAAACTTGCATTCGAAAGATATTTCAACTTTCAGCAAATGAGAGAAAAACAAATGCACCTTATTAGAATGATTAGCTAAATGAAAACATTTACCAAATTATATTTTTAACTCCACCCTGTATATCAAACTTAAACAATCAACGTTCGATCTGTTCGAGAGGAAAGTCGAAACTTTCGCGCAGTATCTCACAACATGTGGGCGAACAGGCCCTCGTAAATACCGGCACACCCATGCTGGACGATGTCCACGTCCTTCCTGGCACCTGTTGAAGCGTAAGGACCGCTTACAGGCCACCCCCGCATCAGATAGGCAGAGCATGAAGACACCCCGGCCGCCCCAGCCAACAGCTGAGACCGATTAAACCGCCCGACCGTTTGATATTTCCATATAAGGATTGTTGATTCTGCAATTTATTTGGCTTGATCTTGAAGTCAGGCCAGAGTTCCAAAGCTTTGTAGGTCGCCACGATGTATATCAAACACGATAAATAATAACTTCGTCCTAATTAATATGGCATAAGTGTTACATAATGAAAGAGGTCGCGCCAAAAAATGTAATGCCGACAAATCAATTTAATGGCCTCGTGGTTTTATGCATTATTTGTTCAATATTGACAGTGGTTTGGATAAATAAGACAAATAACAGTGTGGAGGCGCAAGATAAAAACTTCAATGATTCCTTACTTATCTTGGATTAGTAAGAGAATTTAGTTTTTTTCTAGTTTCTTGAACCACTTAAGTGTTAATTCCTCGGATATTTGCTAGAATTCAATTAGAACCGGTAACATCATTGACTCTGCCGGTTACTCATCCTCAAATAAATTGTTACTAAAACAATGAAAGTTTGATTCCCGAATATATGAATAATCAATCAAGCTCCAATTAACCCAACAATCAAAACGTAAGGTTTCCTAGATACTATCTGTGAATAAATATGGTGTAAAGAAAAAAACATCTAAATTAATTTTAGAATAAATTTACAGATTTATCAATCGACTTCTGACGACGAAATAATGCAGATTAAGAGGAGTGGTGATACACATAATTAATTTTTATAATCAAGACGTTCTATCTAGGAAACTTGTATTCTTCGTGAGACTTGAACGGTTTACAGCAGCGATTCTCAAAATGTATAAGCATTACTGACGTATTTTATTTTTTATTAACACCTCAAGGTGTTGGATGGTGACCCAACTAACAAAAAGTGTTTATATTGGTTATAACTACTACTTAGCAATTTGTATAATAACATTCCTATTTTAAAAACATTTGTTACATCCTTGCAAGACATTTATAAAACCAAAAAGATCTAAATCAGTTTTATAAATAGTAACGCAAGATATCTGACTTTTAATACAGATATACAGGGTGAACCTTTATATGGTGGTCATATTTTATGGGTAATAGTAGTAGTCAGGAATATGAATCCAATTTTTTTTGTAAGTTGTAAAATGGTCGCAGCTGGGTAAACTTTCGGTGCACTTGCGTCTGACCGGTCGACAGTGTTGCCATTTTAATTAAAGCTTAGATGATATAAAACTAATGCGATGTATGTAGTCAAATAAGGCACTTCAGTTCCGGAGGACACTTTCAACATCTGCTATGAGAAAACGCAGATCTAAGGTAAGAATGGATTTTTGTTAATAGAAAAAATCATTTTCTTCTGTTCATTAAGTTTTGTATTTATTACTTTCTTTATCGTTACACTTCAGGAAACAGGTTTTTTTAGTAATATAAATGTGTTTTACTATTAAATTTCCCGTATTTTATTTGAATCGTGAGGTTTGGCAACAACACACAGTTCAGGAATCGCACAAGACATGTGCCGTCGCCTCAGTTATTAGTCATTACTTTCATTAGCGCATTCCACTGGCCGGGGTACTCAAATAAAAATAAAAAGGGTTTAAACAATATTAATTTTTCACAGCATGTTCAAAAAAAATGTAGTGCGTAGTAATTATTTTCGCATATTGAAATTTTAGGGCGCAATAGCCGAAGACACAAAAATAAACTTTAAAACGTTCATTTTTGGATACAAGATGTTAAAGGGCAATGCCAAAAACATATTGAGAGCCTCTGCTCTACATACAGAAGGTGGTTAAAGAGCACACGGTGTGTCGCCGTTGATTTTATGTAATCCGACGACAAACCACATTGTGGAACTCTTTGGTTGGTGATTCGAACAAGGTCGTTGGATTGTTATTAATGGAGACAGGGCAGGAATGCATAGCGACCGCTCAAGAGAGAGAATATCGTGCATTAAAATTTTAATTAGCTGCATTTATTACATTCTTTTCGCACACGCCGTGAAGGCACTGGATGAAAGCCGAGTCCGAGCTCCTTTTTGGGGATGCTGACGTTGCTGAGCACGTCCGTGTCCGCAGCAACTCCACCTTTTTATGTGCGGAGATGAATAGAAGAGGTGACTTTTAATTAAATTGTCACAGGGGACAATGAGAATAGTTGACAAGAGATCCTTTATTGACGACAGTATATATCAGAAATTTGCGTTTTTTCCTTAAGGTTGAGTCACGGTGTAAGACAATTAGGTGGTGAAACGCCTCAATGTATCGTATGGTTAGAGTGTCGCCAAACTGTTAACGCAAGAGACGTGAAATCGTAAGACAAAGAGAGAGAGTCGGTGGCCGCGAGGGCCGCGCGGGCTGCGCCCCGCATCGTCCCTAGTTAATTTCCACTTCATTTTACCAGGTCGAAAAATATACCATTCGATGCAGAAAAATATGTAGAACACGATTGTTGAAAAATTATGTGTCTAAATTGTCGGCTACTGTGCAAAAAAAAATAAAAACCATAAATGAAATTGGACGCCGGCACGTTTAACTCGAAACGCTGCTAAAACCGTTCGAGTTATGAAAAAAATTAACATAAACAATTTTATAGAGAACTAAATTTCCTATAAAAAAGTCAGTGGTGGCATTAGTCTATCTTTAATAGTTTTGGTGTGAGTGAGGGCGCCTCAAATTCGCGCGCTGATCTTTTGTTAAATTAAACTTATCGTTTTCCAGCGCACAATTTCAGCCACCCTCACGCCCACGGTGTAAGAATTGTCTTACACCGTGCTCACGCCTAAAATATTTAAGATAGACATATGCCGTCACTGACTTTTTTATAGGAAATTTAGTTCTCTATAAAATTGTTTATGTTAATTTTTTTCATAACTCGAACGGTTTTAGCAGCGTTTCGAGTTAAACGTGCCGGCGTCCAATTTCATTTATGGTTTTTATTTTTTTTTGCACAGTAGCCGACAATTTAGACACATAATTTTTCAACAATCGTGTTCTACATATTGTTCTGCATCGAATGGTATATTTTTCGACTTGGTAAAATGAAGTGGAAATTAACTAGGGACGATGCGAGGCGCAGCTCGCGCGGCCCTCGCGGCCACCTACTCTCTTTGTCTTACGATTTCGCGTCTCTTGCGTTAACAGTTTGGAGACATTCTAATTGAGGCGTTTCATCACCTAATTGTCTTACACCATGGGTTGAGTGCAAGAATCATATACTTTACGACTCCCTCCATACACGGATTTATTAAAAAACGGAGAAATAATATTTTAACCGAAACAATCTTGTAACGACTGATTTTAACGTTTACATCTCCTTATTTTCAAAAACATACTACAGAAAGTAGCAAATAAGATTGTTATTAAGATTATTTTAGTTGGGATCAGCAAACAGCATTAACCTTAGGGCGGCACCACACATTGCAAAGAATGTAAGATTTACCGATAAAAATAAAGGCTAGACTTTTATAACAATTAACAATAAACCTTTTTGAGCTACACCGCCAAAGCCAAACATGGATATGTGATAAACACATGTATTTAATTGACATACTTTTTAAAATTTGTAAGGTATTTTGGTGAAGTAAATTATGTAACATTAATTAAATCGTTCAAATTGGATTTTTTACATAACCCTTAGATTCCATATAAGTATATAGGACATATTTTTTATTAATAAATGTATTAATTAATTTAATTCAGCGGACAATAAACAGTCCCCGCATGTACTGTAGAATATCGATCTTTCTTCACTTGAGAAAAATGCCACCACACCACGATAATTGACATCTGCTTTACATTTGATTTATACGATGCGCTCAATTTATATTAAACATGATTAAGGTTAAACTAATATATCAATAAATTATAATAAATTAATTAGCTGGGGTATTTCAAAGGGTAATAACGCAACGAGGATTAATAAATATGACAAAATTGAAGCAAATATTGTCCTGGTTTGGATTATTCCGACAATGTATGTGGATCTTGCACCTTAAGTATACAAATAGTGTACAATTTTTATTAGAAGTTCCTGAAACGAGAAGAGAGCGAACACATTTCTCTTGCTTAGAGATCAAACATCTGTAATTAGAACTTTTCCAAATTCAAAATATATTCATTACATACATACATATAGTTTGGTATATGCAGAGGTATCAAAACGTGTCTTAAATTATTAATACTTAGCGTTATATAACTTGTTTGTTAAAATACTTTCCGCAACGCAAGTGAGGTAGATAAACTCGTTATTTTGTTAATCCGCGTTTTTGTCAACCAGAACACAAATTCTCACAAAATAGCATTCAACGAACTATAAAAAGAATTTCAACCTATTGTATTTTGTATAAAATAGCAATAAAATACAATAATTATTATACCTACCCACCTACTGCAAATAATTACCTCGTAAATTACTACTCTACTAAAATAATTCCCCAAATATTTTATATTATTATACAGGGTGATCCAGTATGCAAGGCGATAGAACATCAAATAAAACAGGGTGTTGAGGTTTTTATTTTTTAAATATTTCTCAAACGAACGACAATATTAAAAAATATTTGGTAATGTAAAATATCTCGTGTAGCACTAAACCAGAATTTGTCATAATTTTGATGTATTTTATGTACGGCTATTGGGATTTTTGAAAATAAATTACAATTTCCAAGTACCTACATGTTGTTGGTTTTTAGCAATTTACTTGAAAACGGTATAGCCTACGAAAAAATTACGCCAAAGATTTTGGTGCAAAAAATGTCTTAGAATCCAAAAATAAATCAAAACTAGTGGCCAGAACCAGTGGAGTAGGAGTTTTGGTAGGAAGAAGGGTCACTAGCCCCCAGTTTGACGCCACTGGTTATGTCAGGAAACTTTTGTGATAAGGAAACATTAGTACTCCATGAGACATTTTACATTACCAAATATTTTTTTTATATTATCGTTCGTTTGAGAGATATTTTTAAAAAATACTTTGGGAACAAAAACTTCAACACCCTGTATCTCCTAAACGGTGCGTTTTAGAGACAATCGAGGAGACAATGTTTATGTAGCAAACTCTTATTTTTTTCGATGTTCTATCGTTCCTTGAAGTTTCCGCCTTGGAAACTGGACCGCTCTGTGTATATTATTATGTACAGGGTGATCGTTTGAAAATTCTACTTTTTAAACCCTTTTATTTTGCTTAAAAATATAGCTAAAAAATAAAAAATAGATCTGTAGCATATTTTACCTTTAGTTTTTGTATACCGGGTGTAAATAAAATTAGGCTCACCCCTTTAACTTTTCTGATTTTTCAGATATCATTTTAAAATTTTGGTAGTTGCAATAACAAGTAAATTTGAATTAATGTATGGTAATAAAATAATTCTAGCACTTCCGGTTTCACCGGAAATGACCGTAACATCTGTTTTTTAAATGTAACACCCTGTAAATTTTTACATTTTTGGATTCAGGGATTCATTCTGCATACGATGGTATCAACTTCGAGGAAGAAACATAACCTCAAACATTTTCTTAGGATAATTTAAGTTGGCATCTAGGGAGCCATGACTGCTGAAAAACTTTTCTTTCTGAGTCATTGAGTATTGGAAAAATAAAATCGTGATATTAAGTGAGCTAACTTTGCTTTTATAGTCATTTAAACATATCGGAAATGGTTTTTTCGATATAAGTATTTTTTTTTAAATGGCATCATTATACCTTATTATGCTATTTTAATAGAGATTTTATTTACCTACATTTCGATACCAAAAACTTCACCATTAGTTCATAAATATCTTACAAAAGATACTTTATGACCTTGGTTCAAATTTATTTTAGTAAGCTCTGACCAAGTTAAACATTTGATATGAAATTAATCGGGAATGCCTTGAAAAAAAAAACAAATTTATTAAACTAAAATAAATTTGGACCAAGGTAAAGTATCTTTTGTAAGTTATTTTTGAACTAATGGTGAACTGTTTGTTATCGAAATGTAGGTAAAGAAAATCTCTATTAAAATAATATAATGAGGTATAATGGTTCCATTTAAAAAAAAATTCTTAAATCGAAAAAACCATTTCCGAGATGTTTAAATAGCTATAAAAGCAAAGTTACCTCACTTAATATCACGATTTTATTTTTCCAATACTCAAAGGCTCAGAAAGAAAAGTTTTTCAGCAGTCATGGCTCCCTAGATGCCAACTTAAATTATCCTAAGAAAATGTTTGAGGTTATGTTTCTTCCTCGAAGTTGATACCATCGTATGCAGAATAAATCCCTGAATCCAAAAATGTAAAAATATACAGGGTGTTCCATTTAAAAAACAGATGTTACGATCATTTCCGGTGAAACCGGAAGTGCTAGAATTATTTTATGAACATGCATTAAAGCAAATTTACTTGTTATTGCAACTAACAAAATTTCAAAATGATATCTGAAAAAACTAAAAAGTTATAGGGGTGAGCCTAATTTCATTTACACCTGGTATGTTATGAGTCTGCATCTATCTTAATGAATATACAGGGTGCGCCACATAGTCACATTTTTTAAACGAAATACCCTGTATATTTTTAGATATTTGGATAGCCCTTTTCATCCCCTTTTTAAATGTATACCTAGTTATTCAAATATGTACATATTTTTAAATGGAACACCCTATATATTTTTAGAAATAAAAATTCTTCTTAATATTGTCATTACAAATAGGTATTTAAGTTATATGATTACATTGCCCGTCTTTGAATTATGGCTAAAAATGTTTAGGAAATACATCACGAGAAGTTAGTTAGAAGACAGTAAAATATATCAAGAGGCTCGTGAAGTGATATGGATTGTTGTTTTTAATGAATTTTTATTGTTTAATAAGAGACTTGCATGTAGGGGGCGTTTGCGTCGGATTTGGGTATTCTGATTTCTGAACTAGAATTTGGATACTGCGACATAACTT
Source organism: Rhagium mordax (assembly GCA_963680705.1). Lineage (NCBI taxonomy): Eukaryota > Metazoa > Arthropoda > Insecta > Coleoptera > Cerambycidae > Rhagium > Rhagium mordax. Next base: position 42,013,639 of record OY796662.1, read on the forward strand.
GACTTTATGTGGCATATAGTGTTTCTTTTAATTCAGTTACTTAAGGTGGGCGGAAAAATAGGTTAGATTTGCCTAAAATAAGCACTTCGTAGTTCGACAATTTCTGCCGCATCCCTGAACCGATTCAAAATATTCTTTGACTGGCTTTTAGAAAAAACTCGGTAGAATAGTACTGGACTATTAAAAAACTCGAGAAAATGACGACTCTTTTCTTACCAAGCTGTTAAACTTCATAAACTTTTAACCTAATTTTGAAATAATTTAAAAAGTCGTGATCTCAATAAAATAGTACTGGTCCAATCCGCTACGCTATATTAAACACATACATGTTTAAATTTTGATTTTTTATTAAGTAATTATTGAAAAAATGTCGAACTACTAAACCAATACCACTGAAAATAAATACGTTATATAATGCAGGAAACAAGTTTTTTGGTTCGAAATGATACTAAAGAATGACATATAGAACTTTGGCTACTGTCTCGTAGATGGCAGCAAAATCAAAATTATAAATTGAATATTCTGTCAATTTTTTAATTTATTTGAAAGGTCGTATAAAAATATTGTAATCAATTTCAGGATGAATATGAACCGCCGCAGCAGTTTGCTATAAAGGGGCATTCCCAACCATTTTCGTTTGCGTTTTGCTTTCCGTACCTTATACATTCCTATTGGTGCCTGAAGTACATTTATGAGGCTCCCACCAATAGAATCTCGTAAAGGGTTAACGCTTGGTTGATAATTATTTTCATGTTGCCGAATTTTGAGGCTGCGCATTTAAGCACAACACGTAAATGACAAGTAGTGACAGCTGACAAAAGAAAATGTGTTAACGACTATGAACATTGGAAATGTGTTTTATTAGTATTATTTAAAAAGATGAGTAAAATTGAAAAGGAATTTGACATTTACGAGTTGTAGACAACGATATGGTAATAAGCCATTTTTATATTGCGAACGTGAAATTTTTAAGTGCATAACACCTAAACATAGCTGCACCAACAAAGGGAAAAATCTTAATTAACATCTATAATCTATAGTATGTTACTGGAAACTGGAAATTAGATAGTTTGGCAAAAGTGGGAAAAAGTAAAATGTGTGTATTTCAGCTGTATTAGAAAAGGAAGTACCCAAATTGAAACAGATTTCTACAGCAAGTTGTTTAGAATAATATGTTAGGAACCTACCTACCACTAGTTTGATATGATTGTAAAACATTTCTTATTATTTTTTATAATGCAATCATTCTATTAAATATAATAAATATATTATTAAATAATGTCTTTCTGTTTTATGTTTATTTACTCCTACTTTAAACATATACCCGAAGGAAAATCATTTCTGTTTCTCAGGAAAATTTCCGTATGGCAGGTACGCCAAGAAAAGTATACAAACAGCTGTTCCGGGGTGTCACAACTAACCTCAAAATTATGCATTTTCTAAGTTTTTGGAATATTATGTCGCTTTTATCATAAAATTTCTGCTGGGGTCCTGTACTATCAACTAAAATCTTGTTCAGTGCATAATTATTAAAGTTTTAATTACCTTGATCTAATAAAATAAGATGCTTTTTGTTGGTTGGAAATCCAACCTATAATTAGCAGTCTATTTTTAATAATCTACAATATTGAAACTTTATATATCTATTATCTGAATGCGCTTTTACATTGTATGATGAATCCAAGCTAGAACTACAAAAATTAAAATTAAAATTGAAAATAAATTTACAAAATCTATAAATTTAAGGGTATGTTAATCATATGGTCGTAGTAACAAAAAAATGATAATGCTCAAGGTGAGTTGCTTTATTCACCGGTTGATCCACACCAGATGTGTTTTATCTCGTTCTAACCTCGGAGATAGAACGAGATAAAACACATCTGATGGATTCACCGGTGAATAAAGCAACTCGCCCACAGTTAGATTATTTACAACACTACCCATAAAAAACACAATTGTCCAAGGCACAAAAAAATATTATAAATATATACAAATATCCAAATCACAAAATAATATAAATATTTATAACTAGATAAAACGAGCTGTCAAATCTAAAAATATTATCAGAACAAAAGTCACTAGTAATTAGATATGTATGAATGTAGTTATAAAAACGAATGATTGCTAATAATAATGTAAAAGATGTGAGTATAATGTCCCCATCTATCAAAGGGTAGATAAATTACAACACATCACTCCACCTATCTCATAGTAGAGAAATTACAATACGTTAATACGGTTATATTGGCAAAAGCTACATGTAGTTCCATCTGTTGGAATTTATAAGGTTAGCGACTGGGACCGCCCCCGTTAAGGGGATAATAGCACCCAACATATTTTTGAAAATTCATATTTTCGTTACTATTCATCGGAATCGTTTCAAATTTTTATGAATGATATAAAATTATGTAATCAAGGGCTGTGTGCATGCATATTTGAATCGGCCGAAAAAATTTTAAAAAAAAATCGAAAAAATGTGAAATTTTCCAAATTCATGCACATGCATCTAGAAAATGTAATTCTAAATACGGTGCTAAAATTCAAATCATTTAGCAGCTGTCGTTTGCGTATAATGAATTTTCAAAACTCATGGCATTTTGTACCTGGAACACAAAATGCCATGAATTTTTAAAATTTATTCTACGCAAACGACTGCAGGTAAATGATTTGAATTTTAGCACCGTATTTAGAATTACATTTTCTAGATGCATGTGCATGGGTTTGAAAAATTTGACATTTTTTCGATTTTTTTTTATTTTTTTTTGGCCGATTCAAATATGCATGCACACAGCCCTAGATTACATAATTCTATATCATTCATGAAAATTTGAAACGATTCCGATGAATAGTAACGAAAATACGAATTTTCAAAAATATGTTGGGTGCTATTATCCCTCGTATTATCCCCTTAAATTACTTATTTTTAATAAATAATGATTCAAATGGTAACTCTCAATTAAACAATTATTTTCGAAACAATTAATTTCGCATTCCACGGCCCTTTTGATATATTTTACTATCTTATTATACCGGGTGACACAAGAAGTAGTTACACCCCCATTTTTGTGACCATTTTCCGAGCCATTTTCATAGATGAAAATGTCAAAATTTTATGGTGAAATAAATACACAGATTCTCTTATTTTGACATAAATCATGTGTTAAATCCACTTCCGGTTTAACCGGAAGTGGTATCAACTTTTTAAATTCCTTTCTAATGACATATTATTATAACACATTGATATTTGCTTTCAAGATGGCGGCGAAACATTACTTTTATACTAATATTAAGTTGGCCAATGATTCGCCGCCAGAAAACAAAACGTGATTGAGAGGCTGTGGAAACAAAAAAATGATTGTTGCTTTGCTGATAGCATTATTTACAAACATTTGACATGCATAATGTCTACTATATAGGATCATTTTCTTCTTTTCGTGTATTCTTTAAATAGGAACCTATGTTTTTTATGTGATGTGTGGAATCTACATCAAATTATCTTCATGATGATATACGACAGGTTCCCTTTTATTTATTCATTAGCACTTAGCAGCCAAATTCATCTTTGTCTTATTAGAATTGTAATTATGATTTTTAGTTAAATGTCTAACTAAATACAATTAATCTGGCGAGTTTGAGTATACTGGTACAATATAGTGGCGTAGCAAATTCTAGGTTAATTAAGTACTTAAAAACAAGAAAAACGAAAAACGTCCACAAAACGCCAGAATTCCTTCTTAAGCAGTTATCCATTATTTCGGAACATACCGTATATTAAAAGAAAATTATGAACAAGGCTAGTAAATTTGCTAACTGGTGGTTTACCGTTTAATTAATAATCGTAACATTAACGCGATTATTCTAAATTTCACTTTATAAATCATTTTATTATTTTTTTACATCATAATATTTATAATAATAATTATTGTTGCATCTTATCTCGACACAACGATAAGAAAGTAGGTATTAAAACCGCAACCGAGTTAAAATCGCTGAAGGTCTCGTCATACTCTTAATTTTAATATACATTGTTATTAAATTCAATATATAAATTGTTACATTTTTACACGTTGCCACAATTACAGCTTTTGTCGAAATTTAATGGTTCTCTAACATGTGACGTTTTTATCTAGCATGTTATAAAAAAGTCATTTCCGTTGAATATTTTAAATAGATGAATAAGTGTTATTTGCTAGCTAGGTCAATACACTTTTTAAAATTAATTTAATTAAACGTTGCTAAACATGGTTTTTAACGCTGAGTAAACACATTCTACTATGATTAATGATTTGAGGGATATGTGTAAAGAATCGATAAAACAAATTGTATAAAACATAAAACCGTTTGGTATAACACTGAAGCACCTGAAGGTAAAAAGAAATCTTCTGGTAAATCAATTTTCTTATTCTTTATTATATTTTCTATAAATTGCCAAGTTTCGGTGTTCTAAATTTTTTTAAAAGCAAATAAGTATATAACATTTTCCCAGTAAAAATATGCTGGCCAGCATACTTATCGGCATTTCCGATGGTAAAAGAAAAAGATGATTAAATTACATCAAGATGTGGCTTGAAATAAGTAAATGAAACGGAAATTTTTTAAAACCAGATATAGAAATCATTTGGCTAATATTCCTAGGTACATTTTCTTAGGTTTATTTACTAGAATTTTCATATTTTATTAATCAATAACTTCGCATCTAAGATCTAAATCTTAAAAGACACACGTACCTCCTTTCCATGCACTTTTAAGTAAAATTCAACATTCAAAACCTGTTTAATTAAACTAATCTTCATGGTGTACTGTATAAGGATCATTAAATTTGAATAAAAAACGTCTACGCACAATAACTGGGCTCTCCTTATATGACAAGAGTACATACTTAAATATTGTTTTTTATGAGCATGAGAAGAGCACTTAGATCACTGATTAAATAATTGTTTGCTTCGCAAAATATGGAATCGTCGGCGTCGTTACAAAATGCAACGTCAAATTTTAATAAAGGCTATTATTATTCATGTGTTATACATTATTAGTACATTTTAAATATATACACAAATTCATTAATTTTTTGAATCGAACATCATATTCAGATTTGTAAGACACATAAAAAACCGGCGGATGATTTTTTTTTTATGGAATGCCCAGTATTTTTTACATATATAAGTATTATATATATTTATAATCAGAAAGGTAAGGCGGATCTAAATATGTAAAAAAATACAGGGCATTCCATAAAAAAATACCATACTTTTTTCCACCCTTCGTATACCGTTGAAGGAAGGAAAAAAGTAATAGCATATAGAAATCTACGAAAAATTCTTTGGTTTTGAAAATTTTGAATTGTTAATAATTAACCGAAATAAGGGGGTATAGTTATATAGGAAACGCCCTAAGTTTAAATTCAATTATTTACGCCATTTTTATAGCAAATATATAAGTGTCAAATATATTTGTAATCAGAAGGACGAGGCGAATCCAAATATGTAAAAATATATAGGGTGTTCCATTTAAAAAAACCATACTTTTTTCTGCCCCTCGTATACGGTTGAAGTAGGAAAATAAGTAATAGCATATTCAAAATCTACGGAAAATTCTGTGTTAGACCGGTTTTTGAAAAATTAAAATCGGTGGTAATTGACCGAAATAAGGGGGGGTATAGTTTTATAGGAAACACCCTGTACAAAGATCCGGTCCAGATTAGGGGACGACACCCTAGACACACTGGCCATTCTCAGGTCATTTTTTCAAAGTAAATTTTAGGCTATTCATTTTTATAGAATAGATAATCAATTGATTAAAGTAGCAATAGATTGTTAATTTTTAAATTTTTTTAGAGTTTTTTTATTTATTTTTTTATGTATTATTATTATTATTCTTGCTCAATAAAACATTTCTTAATTAATTTTATGTTGATATTCGACAAATGTATATAGATCCCGGGATCCCGGAAAATCCCGGGATTTGAATTTCTAATCCCGAAAATACCGAAAGTCTAATCCCGTCCCGGGATTGAAAACCCTAATGTTACTCCTATAGAAAAATAATTGGCACTTTCAAAATTACTAAAAAAAAATTTCTTAATGCCCAATTTTCATGAATCACCCTCTATTAGAATATGCTGTCAACTGTCATTAATACGTCAAAAACTTCCGTATCTACTAACGGACTTGATTAAGTTCTCGATGGATTTGGAGACATCATATTTGTTTATGTGACCACTCAAGTTATTCAAAATTAGACACAATCAGAACTTTTGTTAAAAACACACATACATATAAATAGATATTTATCTTATCTATTGTATTTAAAGGTATGCACTTTGTTGTCTCGTTATTTGATTACTGCTAAAGTAAAGTGAAAACCACTTTATAAAAAAATTAACTTGTTTGTTTGTTTGTTTAAATGTTAATTATTTGGCTTCCAAGGTACTGAAACAACCCCAGAATTATAGGAAATATAAATTAAGTGAAAAAACATAATTCTACAATTCATAACGGGGTGCAAGATGCAAACCACTTACTTTAGTAATAAAACGTTTTCGTTCATATTATCACTCAGTTCTGATCTAGTAAAAATGAATGAATGGATGAATGAAACATAATTATTAATAATAATCGCATTTAAAAATTAAAGACTATAAACTGTTTGCTTCGCAAAATATGGATCCCTCTTTACAAAGTGCAACGTCAAATACTAATGATAAGGCTATTGTTTTTCATTCAAGTGTTATGCATTATCAGTAAATTATAAATTGTTTAAATAGAAAAATATAAATTTTTTTAATTAGATAACACCAAACGCGATGTAGATAATTCATTGAACATCAAGATTCGTTTAGTGTCGAGTTTCATCAAAATGGATTAATTGGTTCCCGAGAAAAACGTCAGAACAAAATATGAAAACCGCGCTGTTTAATCCAAAATTTTTAAGAGCTAAACCAGTTAATTGTTCCTTTCAAACCCAATTTAAAAATTTTGATGCTCGCTGAACACGAAAGAATATACTTCAAATGTCCTTACATTAGAACTAAGTAACTTTGAAGGCTTTGAAAATAAGCTGACAATGCAAATGACCCACATTTACTTGTTCATATAATTTGTTTAGTGGTGCATAAAAAATATGCGTCGAGTACCAAAACAGCAATCATAACACGCTGTTAGTGTTGTCAGTTGTCAGTTGAACTTAAACGGACATTGAAAAATTGTAATATTTCAGTCTAACAAATATGGAACGTTTATGGCGGCGTCGGCGCCTGATTTGGAAATATTTCTACTGTCGGGAATCTGACTCGTTTTTAAAGAAAAGGAAACTAACCAAGGTTGGGTCATGTATTAGAATAAAGATTAATAAAAAATCAGTAAAATCCGAAGGATATTAAGACAGGGTAAATCCTCAAGTGGGGGTATTTATAGGGATTATTCACTCGGGTGATTTACGACACTCGCCTTCGGCTCGCGCCCGTTAACTTTCACCCTCGTGAATAATATACTGCTCCCAATTTGAAGTGGGACACTCGATAAATGATCACAATTCAAAATGCCGTAAAATCCTTAAAACTTTACAGATTTCGACGGAACAGGCACTATTTTAAAAAACAATTCTTTGACATTCACTATAAGCAAACCAACAGGCCAAAATATTCAATGCAAATACTCTACAGAGTGTTCAATGCATCCATGTCATTTTGTAAAAGTTTGACATTGTGTACGGACTTAATAGGACATACTGTATATTTTGCTTTAATGATATCTTGTAGCCTAGAATGTCATGATAAAATCGTTTTTTGGTTTTTGTTTTTATCTCTAGTAGTTTTGAAGATATTAATTTTTTCTCAATTAAGTCATATTTTCCATAAAAATTGGATTAGTTTCTTGTTTTCAGTAGTTGACTTTGAAATTAAAAATAAAATGTGCGTCAGTTTGACATTTCAAATAAATGCACAAGTAAAACAAACCCCCAGGTAAAAATGGTTCGTTTAAATGAAGCTTATTTAAATTTAAAGGCCTCACAGAGCTCAAATAATTAATGATTTTATTCACAGAGAACACATTAATCGAATGTACTGGCCTGCTCTATCTCTAGATCTGAATCCCATTGAACATATTTGGGACGCACTACAGATACGAATTTCAAGTCGTCGTAATCGTCCACAAAATCTAAATCTAAAATGCTTTTGTTGAAGAATGGACACGAATACCTGTTGAAATTGTAAACAGTAAAATACGAAGTATGCATCAACGATGTGAAGAGGTTGTGAGGTCAAGAGGAGGCCCTACACATTATTAGGTTTAGCTGACTTCTGTAATGGTCTTTTACTAATGTTATATTTTATTTTTGTTTACTTATTTTAGTTCAGTTTTTTAGTGTGAGATTAAAAAAGAAAAACTCGTATAAAAATATATCTTCTTTTTAATTAATATCTAGTTAACTAGTGGAGATAAAAACAAAAACCAAAAAACGATTTTATCACGACACTCCAGGCTACAAGATATCATTAAAACAAAATATACAGTATGTCCCATTAAGTCCGTACACTTTATCAAACTTTCACAAAATGACATGGATGCATTGAACACTCTGTAGAGTATTTGCATTGAATGTTTTGGCCCGTTGGTTAACTTATAAAGAAAGTCAAAGAATTGTTTTTTAAAATAGCGCCTGTTCCGTCGAAATCTGTAAAGTTTTAAGGATTTTACGACATTTTGAATTGTGACCATTTTTCGAGTGTCCCACTTCAAATTGGGAGCAGTATATATAGGCCATAGGCCACTATATGCTTGTGGAAGAAACTACTATTATCTTATAGGTCATTCCATTTCAAATCACCAACCTTTATCGTAAATTTGCAATTTGACACTTATATACTCGTATATTATACGATATTTAGTTGTGAATCGTTGAAAAAAAAAAAGGAAAATACCGCGAACATTCCATTTTTGTTAAAAAAATTGTTGAGTACAAACAAGCCATTTTCGCATATTGGAATCATTACAGAATTTACTCTAACCATTATTAGTTAGAAATTGGCAACGAAAAAAAAATGTGGCAACACTTGAGTCCGAAAATTTGTTGCATTTTGTCACTATTTTCGCAATGACTAATTGTGGTTTAAAACTATATCGTTCCGTTGGGTATATCCTTAAAGAGTGTTCATTTTTAAATGAATTTTTAAAAAAATTGGTCAAATCCATTCAGTTTTGTGGATTTAATCGCGTTTTGAAAAATTTTTACACGAAAAAAGGAGAAAACAACTCACTTTCACGTCAATTTTTTTTTTAAATTCGAATTAAAAATTTCTCACCGAATGCCTTGGGCGATTTGAAATGGAACGGCCTACAGATATTGTACAAGAGATTACAGTACAGTTAATAATAATACCATTAATTCAAATCTACACCGTAATCAAAGTTAGAAACTAGTTACATTTATACTCAGGGGGCTGGGGGCTGCAGCCCGTACAGTCCCTTGTGACTGCGCCAATGTTAATGGCGCACAACAGGCATTTCTCGTCTTGAGAATTAAGATAAATGAAACAATACTTGGGTTTCGTTTACGTAATTAACAAGTTCTTTGTCAGGTAATGTAAGCGACTTTGGCATGCAAAATAAAACTTTTTAGTTATCGGTCTCATGCTGTCGGGTAGCGTTTTGCCATAAATAACCGATATTGCGTCTAGACTGGACGGATAAACAAGGCCTTTTATTTATTTCCAAACACCAAAAGGCCAGTTAATAGTCCAGTCGAAATTGGAAATTGTGATGATGTATATCACCTAACTAATGAGTGATGAAAGCCCTATAAAAAAGATACGTCATGCGTCTAGACAAAACTAAAGCCTTAAGAAATATTGCAATAAAAGAGAGGAAGCATATTAGTTTGGAAATAGCACTGAAGGTCAATTGATATTTTTATTCATTTCAATTTTAAAGTTAATACGTAATACCAGTACAGAAAAATACAAAATATCCACACTACAAATCGCTGCAACAAGCAAACGTCATAAAAGTATTTAAAAAAAAATCTGAAAAAAAAAATCCCAAAAGAATATGCTTTATCCACTACCTATCTGACAAAGTTCATATTTCCTAATCGCCATCCGGTAGAACGTTCTTCAATGGATGTTTTGACCGAGGTTTTGACCTGGTTTTGCTAGACCACTAAACAGTATTGATTACAAAAATAATAATAAGAAAGGATAAAAAATAGTATAATTCTATGAAAGGAAGGAAAAACTGCACTTTTTTGTGTTCGGCAAATTAGTTCATCCATTTCGCTAACTTAATAAACTCTGTATTATAGACAAGTAGCTTACCTCAACATAATATTTACTAAAAAATGTTTTCCTTCGCCAACATTTGTTTTCTAATCAATGTATACAGAATGAATCTTTAAGTGGGGGGTCATATTTTTATTGGTAATATGTAGTACTAATCGTCAGGAATATGAATCCGATTTTTTAAGTTTGTAAGTTGTAAAATGGCCGAGTTATGAGTTTCTTTTAATTTGCTGTTCAAATATAATTCCGGCGCCGCTGGGCAAGCTTTCAGCGCACTTACGTCCGACCGGTAGGCAGTGTTGCCATTTTAATTAAATCTTAGATGATATAAAACCAATGCGATGTATATAATCAAATTAAAGATATTTCAGCTTCACTGAAGGTGGATTTATGCTGTCTACTTTTTTAATTTCACTTACATTTACACCTTCACTTTTCATTAACCTAATACCTAATCAAGAGAAAGGTGAGGGTGTGAAAATGAAAAATTAATTTACTTACATAAACAGGTTTATTGAAATACGCAATTTTAATTTTCATAATGAAAATGGTAATGCCAATGAAAATGAAAAAGTCGACTGCTTAAATCCGCCTTTAGTAACTAATTATTATAACGCAAAATGAAAAAGATTTTGAAAACAGAACTCGATTATAGGACCTTTTCCCTATATCACTTGTCAGCTGTTTGCTTTTCAGACTTACTGAACTTTGTACAGGGTGGGCCGTTTAACTTGGGCCTATACCTTATCTCAGAAACTATAGGTGTTATGAAAAAAATGTCGAAGTAAAAGTTGTTCAAAATCAAATGCACTATTATATTTTAATAAAACGAGATCTCTATCTTGCTTCTATACAGGGCGATAAGTTAAAGTTCTGTCAATTTTTTTATTTTAAATGCTTGTAACTCAAACAATAGGCATTTTAGATGCATGATACCGTATATGACGATGATGAGAATTTTACGTAGAATCTAAAACTGCAAAAATATACAGGGCGTTCCATTTAAAAAAATACAACTTTAACTTATCGCCTTGTATAGAAGCAAGATAGAGATCTCGTTTTATTAAAATATAATAGTTCATTTGATTTTGAACAACTTTTACTTCGACATTTTTTTCATAACACCTATAGTTTCTGAGATAAGGTATAGGCCCAAGTTAAACGGGCCACACTGTACATACTTTACTAATGACCTAGTTTTCAAATGCAGCAGGTGTGCGTTGACCAAAAATAGCGCGAAAAGACAAACGATGGTGATTCGAGAGCGGGACATTGCCGGACACGAGCCGATGTTGGGGGTACCGACTAGAAGTTTCTAGTTTTTATTATTTAGGTTCTCGGGGAAGACAAAACTCGCGCGTGGTCCGCGTGGATTTGCGATACGTGCCTATTGTGATTGTGTATGATATTAATAGTTTTAGTTTTTAGTGAAGTATTGTGTCTGTGTAGTAATAATAAAAATTGAGAAAGGTTTAATTCTGCATGTGTTTAAAGATTTAAATCCGTGCGACTTTTATCTGTGGGGCCACATGAAAAGTTTGGTGTACGCGACTCCCGTCAACAACGTTGATGAATTATGGAAAAGAGTAGAAAACGCTGCGAATCACATAAGGCAGAGAATAGTTTTTTCTTTGTTATTGTATTGATAGTACATTTTGTTTAGTTTCTTTTAGATACTTGTATTGTATTTTTTTGTTTTTGTGAGAAAATATGGCTCCCGGTGAATACCCACTCAAAAAGAGTAAATTTGCTTCACTAGGAATTACATTTTAAATTCCCCATATTTTATTTGAATCGTTTCAATGGATTATAACAGCTACATATTTGAGGACCGACAAAAAATATAAAATCAGTGGAGGCTCGTCGGGGTAGGCCTACTTTTAAACATTCTTTCAACTTTGGAATCTCACTTTTCACTTCTCAAATCTCTATGCAATAATTAAAATAAATAATTACCGTTGGTGGTAGGTGTGTGTAGCCTAAAAATCACCGCCACTGAACTGGCAGTACAACGCATAGTCACAAGTCACAAGCTAGAGTCGACTCGACGACGCAGTCGCAGTAAGGACAGTCGTGGTTAGGCACTCTATCCCATCGCCTTAAATTCGATATTCCACATGTCAGCGAGATATCGGCAAACGCTATATTGACGGTACGAGGTGCTATCGTGGTAGCAAAATATTCTCAACACAGCCATTGGCGTTAGGCGGAATCTTCGGCCGCCTTTTCGCCTTTTGCTGTAAAAGTGCTTGATGCCGAACGCCCGAACGAAATAGTTCCAGTTATTGACGGCATTGACGCTATTGTTACACAGTGAGCACGTAACGATTGGAATAAATTGCTTAAAACCGTTACAAAGCAAATGATAAAAATCTGCTCAGATACGTTGATTTTTAAATGAATTTATCAATTTTGTATACTTATGTAAACAAAATTTTTCTTGAAAAATTATTACGTCGGCGACGGTCGACGGCAATTTCTTTAAATGCCCACCTCCATTTTGAAAAATGTTAGTTGAATGAGTACATTTTTCTACCTATAGTAAGTTAAATTTTATGGCATGTTGCATGACGAAATTATCGAGAGAAAAAATTAGGTGTGTAACAAAACAAAAAATGTAATAAAACAAAAAGTTATTTAATTTAAAATCTCAACTCAAAACAATAATTTTGACGTAACGGAAACAATTTTTAGTTTCAGTGTTTATTCCGAGATTTATTCGTTTTGTTTTGGCATATCTATGAGTATGAATATTAAATTATAATAATAATAATAAATTTTATTATTAGGTACTGACACAAAAAGTTGCATTTGGTTTACTTGAGGTTGGTACGCCAGTGATAGTATCGACTTGAAACGCATGTAACATTTTTATCTAAAATGACCTCAGATGTTAATTACATCGACATATCCCGAGTCGTATTTAAAACGGAATGATATATATGCCGTTTACCAGACGCTTTGTGTGTATCGCATTGACGATAAATAAAAAAGACCCATTTCCTAGACATAATTACCTTAGACCCCACGTATGAAGCAGTGGCGTTTTACTTTCATAATCGATTTATAAGAATCATCAAGAATAATCTAAGACGCTATTAGAAAGTGTGGCGTTTTACCTTCATAATTGATTTATAAGAAACATTATCAAAAATGATTTAAGACGCTATTAGAACTGAGACAAAAACCTACAGTATAGACATACAACGCAAAAACAAAAACTGTATAACAAAAACTACAAGTTAAATAATTGTATGATCGAAAGTCATCATGACCTCAAACTGCTGCCTTCCGAACCAACTGAAGGATTAAAATTTGAAGAAATTCTCTTGGAAAAAGGTCCTCGCATTTTCTTCCAATCGTAATGACAAAAACGGACTCCCGGACGCACGATTTGTTTCAAAACACAAGGTTCTAAACTTCACTGAAAGCTGAAATATTTGGAAGATTTTTTTTAAGTTGAATCATATTTTCAGTTTCATGTTCTAATTGTTATACACAATTATTAGAATATCTATCAGTTTTAATTATCCAAGAACTCGCGCAATCACTGCCACAAATCTAACCGGCATGGGAAGTTGAAAAGACAAATAGACCAGAAACTACAGCGAATGAATAAGAATGGTCTATTTATCTAGTTGATTAACTCGCAGAATTCATAGGAATATGAAATGAAATTGAATACATTTATTAATCCAATCGATCAGAAAGGATAAAGGACAAGTCAAAATGACATATGATAGCAAAAACCAAGGCAAAAACTTAAAAAAAAGAAATGAAAAATATCAGAAGCAACTAATAGTTAAAATTAAAATACATGTGATGAAAATTCGTTTACAGAGTAAAAACTATTTTACAATAAAATATGTTTGATATGAACAATTTTATTTAAATTTAAAATTTAAATCGAATATGATTAGGCAGTTTGTTGTATAAAATGTATATATATAAAATTTGTCCAAAAACATAACAATAGTTTCAACAATTCTCCTTGCTGATTATCGCAACAAAAAGAAAATGATATTAGAATCACACTTGTCTATTGACAAATATTGGATTATGATAATTCTCTCCAAAAATAAAAAAGGAAGGTGGGCCAGTTTTTACGTCCGAGACGAAGTGGAGCCATAGATGGCAAATGGCATTACCTACCAGACACCAGTAGTGCACTGACTTAGCGCGCCAGCGCCCCTGGCGGTCACTAGTGTGAAACTGACAGCTCTTAAAGCGTCGACTGGACGGAAAATTAGTCGATTTATACTTGAAATCAAAATATGCGATGCATATTTTCTAATTGTATTTTATATTATACCTTACTTATTATTTCTCCAAGGATTTATGCAATTACTACGATAAGATACAATAAGCAACAAAGACGACTCAGTCTGCATAACTTTTTCCAAATACATACATTAAAAATTAAACACCATTGATAACACGACCTTCTTCATCCCCAAAGAGACCTTAGGAAAGGGGGCTACAGACAACGGACACAAGCCCAATATCCGAGCATATCGAGATTAATTTTCTCCTCAAAAAAATTTCCATTGCCACCGACACGACGGGAATCGAACCGATGAGTCAATTTAAGTAATAGGTATTAACAAACCATTTGACGCTGATAATATGTATTTATTATCTTGCGTGCATACTTATAGCTATTATCAGCTAATAAGAGGGACACATGAATATTTGATGTAGTTATTTGGAAAACAACCATGACATCATATTTTAAATGGTATATCACATTTTTTCTATTATTCCAAGGACTGATAATCTAATAATTATTGTATCAGAAAAATATTATTAAAATTAATTTTTCACTCACGACCAAATTTAATTCAGTTTATCTTAAAATAGAGTGTGGTGTCGATTTTTGACGTGGTGATCAAAACACTAGCACTAGCACAGTATAATATTTTGTATGTAGTATGTACGTGATTAAATTTTTTTCATTAATATTTGTTAAGAATTGTCTTGATATTTTCTGCACTGTTTTTGTATACTTTTTTGTACATTTTTCTGTCAAATTATTATTACTATTATTATTAAAACACAGGTAAGTTCAAAACAGTTTCCTCTGGAGCCTGAATTCGTTTTAGTACGTATACTTATGTATATCAATATTAATTAATTTTTAAAAGTAATAATATCAATTTTAAACATGCTGTACTTTTGGATGAAATTTGGACAGACCCATTTTAGGGCACGCTGAATACAGTGGCGTACTTAGTTCTCATGTAAAAAAATCGCTAATACGATTTCTCGAATTTTCGCTCCAAGAAAATTGCAAAGTAGGCCTTTATTTTTAAAATAGAAATATATTGATTTGCCACAAAATGCAGTTTGCCATGAGCAACAATCTAAAAAAAAGTTGATCAAAATCGGGCCAAAAATAGCCACTTTACAGAGGTGTCCCGCTTTCAAAGACGTCACACTGTATTTCTACTGTAATGTTTTATATTGTTTTCTTCATGAATGGGTGGAACCCTGTTTTTTTTATATTTTCAAACTTTACAACTGTTTATTTATTTATGTGACAGCAAACGTAAATATGTCAATAATTTGACAGAAAAATTTCCACTTATTAATTTCGCTCAGGGTACCCCGGAGGATGAAAAATTTCCGGAAATTGTTTGGGTTGCCATGATAACGAAACCAAAGACAAACTTCTGATTCGCTAAAAAAG
This sequence comes from Rhagium mordax, assembly GCA_963680705.1. Lineage (NCBI taxonomy): Eukaryota > Metazoa > Arthropoda > Insecta > Coleoptera > Cerambycidae > Rhagium > Rhagium mordax. The sequence goes on from OY796662.1 coordinate 42,029,604, forward strand.
TGAGGTGTGAAATTTTCAGCATTACCGATTATTTTTGAAATCTATAGACTTCAAAATATGATAGACTATTTTCACAAAGTCACTAAATATTTAACTAGAAATAACAAAAAAAACGGGAATTAGTGCCATACACATCGCACTAATTCCTGTTAATTAGTGCCGTATAACTGACACTAATTCCTGGTGTTATAATTTTGCTATATTACTTCATTCCCTATTGAGAAGAAATGTTTAATGTTTTATAATCTACGTTAAATTAAAAATAAGAACTGAGGTAGATCCAGTATTAAAGAAACTATCATACTTAATACGTAAAACCGTTGAATGCAGAAATTATTCACTCAACAGCGGAAGAAACAAACCAAACGTTGACAATTTAATAAATGGATGTCGAATTTTCTCTATTTTAAGTAATTTGCTTTATACTGGTATTTAAAATATCTGCTTTTCAAATCCAAAACATTCGGGCGATTAATGCACTGAGTGGTAACCCTTTATGCAAGTGATTACTTGAGAAAACCGCCAAATATCGTCAACGTGCCATATAAGAAATATGAGATTAGGTTTCATGTGATAAATTTTTAGGTTCGATTTCCGTCCTACTTTTCGTTCAACTTTGTAGATTAATATAACTAGCCCACATACAGGGTGAACCCCAACTTATGTAATTTTTTTGATATTTGTAACATGAATTACGAGTAAACAAATGTAAAGAATAAAGTTGAAAAACTGACATACCTTACGTAAAAATCTATTGCACTTTTGAGGACCACTGCATACCTCTACCGATCCACATATAAGGTGAACAACATGCTTTGTTTATCCAAGTTCATTACAAATTCTAAAGATATATAAAAAAAACACCATAAAATCACCGACAATGTTGTCTTGGGGCTACATGTTGTACTGTCAGATTTCTTATGTACTTCGAACGATAAATTATCCAAAAAATCTTCACAAAAACAGCAGCTCATAAAGTTAGCGCGTTTAATGGCTTGTGTAAATAAATGGTATAAAAAATATGCGCTCCACAAACTTCCGAGCAAAGTTATTTGAAAGTGGCGCGGGAAATGCTAGTGAACCAATGTACAATACGACCTGATCTATCTTATTTTCTTTTCGGTTGTTGAGATAGGTCAGTTGTTAAATTCTCAAAATGATGACGTATTTCAATTTTTTTCTCGAAAATTGCCGCCTGTATTTCTTTCATTTTTTTTTTATTTGGATTTACCATTAACGGATCTACCATCCCTTAAAAAAAATAAATAAGTTGGGGTTCACCCTGTATAACTTTATACGATCTGGGAAAATTCGCTTATGGGATCAGTTCTATCTTTCGCAGTTGCCCCGACTAGCTAACATTAAACAAACACACGACCAACCTCGATTATTTATTTAACTAGCTACAGGAATAATCTGCTTAAAATATGCAATAATTGTTTGTTGCATAAAAAAATGTAGTAATTATTGAAGCGAATATGTACTGATGGCTATATACTGCATATGCTAATATTTATTACTGCGGAGAACGCAATGATAAACAGAGGAAAGACTTAAAGGAGTTTATTATATAAATACAGACTTCACATATTTACTTTGTTTATCTAAGACGGCAATATCGGCACTTACAGGATGTTTAGTGACGGTTCTATTTATTATTTCTTTTTTAAAACCTGACGATTATTTCCTAGGAAATCTAGAATAGTCCAGTCCTGGACAAAATTTTCTAGTAGAATTTTCTTGCACTTCAACTTCAAAGAGTTCAGCCCATTACTATTATTTTTATTTTATCTTTAAAACTTTAAATTTTCCATGTTGACGTGTAAGTGGAATTCTCTTAAAGAATCTTGGTTGTCCATGTGTGAACAATTATTTTCAGTTATGGTAGCAACTATCGAATTGGAAAGATTTCTTTCTAGTTTTGGTCTTGCTCAATCCAAATTGTGCACCAAGCTAAGGTATAACAAAGCTAACAAACTAAACTTTGTTCAGGCACATAAATCGAGACTTGACGAAGAAAGAGAAATGCGAAAGTGTGAACTGAATTTGGGGAGAAGAGGAAGACGTACCAGTTCGAAAAAGGACTATAACTAATTTTAACACTGCTTGGTTGGTACACTCTGTATTTATTTAAAAAATACTTGACAGTTACATAATTATGTGCCATTAATTTTTATGTTAATATCTTAAGTTTTGTGAAATGTTTATTTTATTTAAAACTAATTAAACTCAAAATAAAAGTGTTGGAAGTACCTACTGATAAAAAAGATAAGAAACGTAAATGAAGAGATAACACCAAATTGGCAAAAGCAATGTAAAAAACATTCACTTCCGGTATTGCTCAAAATACCAAATATTATCTTATCTAGATTTCTTTACTAGGATTGCTAGGAAGAGAATTTTGTAATCTTGTAAAAATTCCAATAAACACAGAGTGAACCCCAACTTCCTTTTAATGGATGGTAGGTTAATGGTAAATCCATATAAAAAAAATGAGAAAAATACAGGGTGAATACCAATAACTCATTTTAATTTTAAGAGGGGGTTTCTTTTGATATTTATAACACAAATTACCAATAAAAAAAATATAAAAAAGAAAGTTGAAAAACTGACCTACCCTACGTAAAATTCTGGTAAACTTTTGAGTACCGCTTCGTTGCTCTACTGATCCCCTTATGGGGTGAACAACATGCCTTGTATACAAATCACAGACTCCAAGTTCTAATGTAAAAAACGTGACAAAAAACGTCTAATAAAGTAAGCCGCCGTTTGACGGTCTTTCATAAATTTGCGGGCGGAGACAAGTTAATTGACAGTGACAGCAAAAACTAGTGAATTTATGATTGCAAAAAACAAGGTGAATGCCAGAGGCAAAGACCTATCCTGATTTATTTTCTGTTAAGATAGGTAAGTTACGAAGTTCTGAAAATATTGACGTATTTTAATTTATTTTCTTTCTCGAAAACTACAGGGTATATATTTTTTATTTTTGGTATATGGCCTTACCATGAAGGGACCTACCATCCCTTAAAATTAAAATGAGTTATTGGTATTTACCCTGTATACGCGGCAGTTTCCGAAAGAAAAAAAATTAAAATACATCAACATTTTGAGAACTTAACGACTGACCTATCTCAACCGAAAATAAAATAAGATAGGTCAGGTTGATCTGGTGTTTTTACATTGGTTCACTAGCTTTTACCACACCACTATCAATTAACTTTGCCCGGAAGTCTGTAGAACGCATATTTTTTATACAATTTGTTTACACAAGCACATCAAACGCGCTATTTTTATTAGCGGCTTTTCTGTGAGGTTTTTTTGGATAAATTATCGGTACTTCTAGTCCCAACCCAAGATAACTTTGTCGGTGATTTTCTGGTTGTTTTTTATCTATATCTCTTGAATTTGTAATGAACTTTGATAAACAAAGCAATCAAAGCATGTTGTTCACCTCATATGTGGATCGGTAGAGATATGCAGTGGTCCTCAAAAGTTCAATAGACTTTTACGTAAGGTAAGTCAGTTTTTCGACTTTCTTTTTTATGTTTTTTACTCGCAATTCGTGGTACAAATATCAAGAGATCTCCCCTTGAAAGGAATTAAATAAGTTGGGGTTCGCCCTGTATACTTATTTGGTATTTTTTATTAATGTAAACATTAACATAGGTACCCTGGATAATAATCAACGGCTAGGAGCTCCAAATTCTACTACGGGATTTTAACCTGGCAAATTTTCAAAAACAGAATTAATTTCTGTACTCGCATGTTGGATGTATCCCCGTCGTCTCTGAATTTGTAGCTCTGCCTTGCACAAGTATCTGGTATCCACACATTGTACGGATACAAGCGATCGTATTTCATGCGGTATTTAATTGTAAAATTGTTGGCAATAATTATTGTAGGTTTATAAATGCGGTTTTCCTGTAAATTGTTTACTAACTTAACAGGCAACGCATATAAATCAATATATTACTAATAATGATTATCAATATACCTAATCCGAGTTAATACCGCCAATTCATAAAGTTAATACGGATCAAATATCGAAGATTCAGATCCCAATTCAGATCATACTTGACTTGAAGAATTATAATTTGTATTAAGACTATTAAGACTACATACCAAACCACAACTTTTATTTATAAAAAAAGTTATTCTTTTATTGAGTTGTTTATGTTTAATAGTGTTACTGTTAAAGTTAAAAACTATATCATATTGTCCTAACAACCCTTATCAGCATCAAACTACAATAACGTCAATTTTTAATATTTTTGAAGCCATCATTATTATACTGGGTGAAACAAAAGTATCAAATAATGGCTTTAACTTTGCTATTTGCAAAGTTACAAAAAAATGTGTTTGGTTCCTTACCATGCATGTTTTGAGTTTTTTATTTAGTTTGTTGATATCTTCTTCTGGTTTGTTCCTATGGCAACCAACTTTTTGTTTTTAAATGGCACCCATAATTTTTTTTTGTCAATTTGAAACAAGCATATCTTTCTCTATTCAGTCATAAAATTTTGCAATTTTTGGGAAAAAAATAAGAGCGTAAAAAAAAATTTATTACGACTTAATCAGAACTAAATTAATTAATTTCACATTTTCACAACACTAAAATTTAGTTGTTTGTTTGTAAAAATTTAATTTTTAAACTTCCATGGCATTCTTTACCAAAAGTAATGTTTGTATTTTATAACTGCATGACTTTTTCCATGGCATCCTTTATTACGAGGCGACGAGTGAGTCGTAATAAATGTTTTTTTTCACGCTTATTTTTTTTCCAAAAATTGCAAAATTTTATGACTGAATAGAGAAAAATATGCTTGTTTCAAATTAAAAAAAAAAAATTATGGGTGCCATTTAAAAAGAAAAAGTCGGTTGCCATAGGAACAAACCAGAAGAAGATATCAACAAACTAAAAAACTCAAAACATGCACGGTAAAGAACCAAACAACTTTTATATTGCACATTTTTTTGTAACTTTGCAAATAACAAAGTTAAAACCATTATTTGATACTTTTGTTCCACCCTGTAGATTATAGGCAACAGAAATTGCATTTTCTTGGATATTTTCCTACTAAAATAATAAAAAAAATTGATTACACACTTTTAACATATGCCATCTGTCATTACAAGGGAAATTATTTATTTTTTCGAACGATGAAGCGTGTTTATTACCACAAAAAATGACGTCAATTGATTCAAATACCTTCTCACACCGGATATACATGTATATGAAACAATCTTTGTGCATTTAGAATTTTCTCCGAATATTAACAACATGTATATTACTTATATAATTTCAGGTTGTAACAACATACTAACTAAGAACAAATCGTCGCTGAAATTAGCCAGAACGAAACGAAGGAGGACCAAATATTTTAAATAAGATATAAAAAACGTTTCTTAGTATTCCTGGATTTTTATGTCACCTATAATTAATTAAAAAATTACTTTCCTAATGTTTCGGTTTATATGATCATCACCAGAAATACTTTAATAATGCTAGAGTTAAAAGGAAAAACCTCGGGAGAAACATTCTTCATGTTAAAGTATATGTCGGTATTTACTTGCAATTATGTTAAGTAATTTGGTCATTTGTTTGAAAGAGCTTTGGACTAATGATGTGTAAACCGAGATGGCAATGGCAAAACATATAGACGGCGCCACGATGCCCGGCGTCGTTAAAAGCGTCGTGTTGGTCGTAATATTTTTCGATAGGAGATTTAATATTGCATAAATGTCACTTAAAATAATCTCAAAAGTTTAGAAAAGTACGGGTGGACAGTTTGATTTACCTGTGATCAAAGGATCAAATTATAAAAAATCATAAATCAATTAAAAAATTTTTTGTTTGGAGCACATACGCAAGAAACGATCAGCAAGTAAAAGAACCTATAATAAACGTGCAGAATTTCAAACAGTCAATTTATTCTCTTTATTTAAACAGCTTAAGGATCAAGTATATACCAAACAGTAAATTTAAAAGCAAACATTTTGATAAATGTTCTAGGCGAACACATTAACTAAAACAACATGTACTTTGTGTTAAAAGAGGGGTTCCTCTTCCCCTATCACATTAGCCACAAAGGCAAACACATATCTGAGAAAACAAAACAATAACGACAACATACTGATTGAGATAGAAGTACCCACAAAGCAATACTTGATTTTTATTAAAAAAAATTAAAAAATCATTGATTTCAATAAAATATCATGATTTTTTTTTTCTTAGTGCACGGTGGGTATAAATTTTTAATGGCAACGTTTCATGTCTACTTTTTTTAATCATTTCAATTTTACATATTTCACGAATTTCAGTATTATAAAATTAAAATAAAATAAATTCACAAAAAAGCCATTCTCAGCAGTGTCGACACTGTCATCCGATATGTCATCATGCTCCCTCTTAGATAAATAACATTAATTTTTCGAATTGTCTACGTCTACGTATAGAGAATAAGCTCCAATGAATTTTTGTTTTTTCGAAAATACATAGATGTAGCTCACACGATATAGAATTTGTTTTCCCTTTACACTTTTTCGCTAAAACAATTCGTTTAAAAGTTACAGGCTGTAGCACGATAAATCAAACACCCTGTATATCACAAGATAATAGATCGCATATTGGGTACTGAAAGGCCATTTGCATATATTTGGCAAGCGGACAATCACAATTAATCATAAGCAATAGATCACGCCATATAAAGAACAAATAAATATACTGTAAGATTTTATACAAATAAGGAATAAGGATGAGAGCCACTGAACGTTGACCTTATAGTTCAAGACGTTGACCTTTTTCTAAAACGAAAGCAGCCCCTTTATAGACAAAAACGCTTTGTAATGCTTACTCACTAAAACATACTATATAAAACGATTCATAAAAACCTAGATGCGACATGATAAGCCTCGTGATAAGTTAGTCCTTTAGTAAACAGAGTCATGCAATTTTTAATGGTGGTCATTGGTTGTGGGACATTTTTTATATTCTGAAACAAACTTGTAAATTACTACAAAATATTGTCTTCATCTTTAAAAGAAAAATCTAAATATTAGTGTTGCGTTTAAAAAACTTAAGAGTATAGTCCTAAATGGATCATCCTTCTATATTTCAAAATAGTTTTAAACTATACATGCATTGCATACCCTCTACTATCCTGTCTTTTTTGAATTTCCTAATTAGGAAAATCAGAATTATTGCAACTTTAACAAAATACAAATGAGTTATTTTACTAAAACAAATACAAATTAGGCTGTATTAATAAATAGCCCGTCAAAAAATCTAGGACAAGCTGTCAGTCTTTTAAAATTAATTTATTCGGTACAATATTTTTTCATCAATCATCTTGCATCCGCAAAAACATGTTTCCATTCATTATTAACCAGACTGTATTTAACTAACTTGCTACCACCATAAATGGATTGCTGAGTTTTTATTACACGATATGTAAGGACTATAACAAATTTCACAATTTACTTTTGCCATTTCAACTGCAAAAATTTTAATTATGTTTTCGATTCGTCATTCGTGAAAATAAATCTTTGGGAATTCATGAAAAATCATTAAATAATCCAAAATAAATATTCAAGAAATAATCTCATCCGATATATCTTTCATCGGTGATTCAGAAGATTAATTTCGATTCACATTTATCCTGATCGAGGGCAAGGACATCTAAGCACCATCACATCGTCAGACACGGAATTCATAGTTAACATCCACTTCAAAAGTTTGCGATACGCTCATCCACCTGGCCCAAACAACGCCACCTGTCCTTTAAGGGTGTTGTTGGCCCAACCCCTATTTGAACCCTATCAGCCTGGTCGTTGCAACGCCAGTAAATTTTCAAAATTTTCGATATTAGACATAATTCTACGTTCAGTAGATTGCAACCATCTCCTTCAGCGAAAAACTATACCAGTTCAGAAATAAACGTAGATACAAACATCTGTAATTTTTTAATCAACTTTAGCTAATATCAAGTTAGACAACGCCTTATTCCTAACCTTATAATTAATAATTATTAATAATATTCGTCCTTGATATATAAGTATGCATAATATGCGATGCAGATTAATTAATTTTGATGAACATGTGAATCAAGTTTTAGTTCAAATCAGAGACATCATTAACAAGCTCTGATTTTCTTTGCGTTTGACTTTTCTAATTTGAAATCGGACATGTCAATCATGATGTAATCGACTTTTGCAAAAATTAAACATGGCCATAGGCCTTGAAGGTCACTTCCGATCTACCGATTTCAACGTCCAACGGACCGCTAGTTTCTTTTTGAGAATATAATAATAATAATAATAAATTGTCTTTTTTGGTAGGGGCGAAATTCAGATGAGTGCAAACCACTCCCTGCTCTTCCACTTCTTTCATTAAACTGAATATGATATATAAAAATGTCAAATGATTCGGGCAATTTTTGTAAAACAGACCAACAGACAGACAGATCGAGAGATTGAATTTTTTATATTCGATTAGAATTAGATGTATCCAAGCATTATCGAGATCCGAACTATTGATGTCAATAATGACACTCACCTATTTAGATCATAAAAATGATAGAGTGCGGTCCTGTGCTAAATTTAATAAGATTACAGGGTTGGCAAAAATACTGTTTTTTTTTAATTTTGAATAAACAAACTTGTTTTTTTAATTTAAAACTGTTTATTTTGTTTTAAACGTATTTTATAAGTGTGCTGTGAAAAAAGTTATAAACAAAAGAAAACTTTGCTTTTAAACAATTTTACGTGACTGCGCAGACGCAGTGTTTTGTTTACATCATAATAATATCGGCGCGATCGTGTAAAGTAGACCACATCTTTATAGTGCACATAAAAAACGTCGGGTGTTTAAAGTTCTTATCGGCATCAAAGACGCCGACGTTTTTTATGTACACTATAAAGATGTGGTATACTTTAGCTAAACGACAGTTAGGCCTGCAGAAATAGAAAAAACGGTGTAAATAATTCGTTTCAGATAGCCGTAGGTAAAACAGGTGTATTTAGTTATAAGGAATATACCTCTGCGATTCCTCCCAAATCAAATAAACAGAACATTGTTTATAAGTCACTTTTATGTGAAAAAATCATGAAATTTGGAGTTTTTTAAAAATTGCAGTAAGACTGCAGTAGATTAATTTTTTTGAATGTTTCTGTTTACTAGGTAATTCCAAACCGGTTAATTTAAGCCCCGGTTGATTTCATTTCATTGATTATTTATTTAAATAATTGCCGAAAACCATCGAAATTTTCGAAAATTTCAAGCATTTTTTACTCTGAAAGGAAAAATGCTAGACTCTTGAAACTTTAGTGGAATATGTGTCTCATTACCCTCAACTTACAAAAAAAAATTCGTTTCAAAATGTTCATTAGTTTTCGAGAAATTCTATTTGTTTATTAAAAACGTCCCAAATGTTAAATGAAAAATTGACCTATTAACGTTATCAAAAATAATTCAACCACAGCTCATTTTTTTCGTCAAGACGTCAATTTTACGAATCTGTTATGGGCGTATCGATTTTCAATAATTTTGACCGTCAAAATGGCGTTAACAACATTGCTACTTTTCGGAGCAGTGTTTTTTGCAAATAACTTTACAACAAATGAACGTATCTGCACAAATCTTTCATATTTGAGTTGCTGGTATTTTTCTACAAATTTATTAAAAAAAATTGTTGCTCTGGGACATGTAGGAGCCGAGAAAATTTTTTAAAGGGTTAAGTGGAAGAGCGCTCTATAAGCGAACTTCGCCCAAATAAAGACGTTTTATTATTATTATTATTATTAAATTGTTTAATGCGCCAAACGTTTATTTATTAATATTTATGGCCAAAATTGAAACTGGTTGTTAATAAGATCTTGAATTTTGTGAATTCATCAAGTCCTATTGAAAACGGACCCTTTTTGAGGTCAAAATATAATTTTTAATAATTAGTGATTTTAGAGCGTCTTCAATTTGTTTGGCTCAAGGGACAGGTGAATTTTTTATCAAACGAGTTTCAAATTGGGGTAGCGAGAAAAATTCGTCATATCTCCGTTATTTTCCGGCCAATTTCGACGTTTTTTTTTTTTAATTTGGGGTAGCTCACGAAAATAATAACAATGGGCACATTTGCAATATCCAAATAATAAACATATAATTGTTATAAACAATTTTTTTTTTTTTAATTTTTTCTTTTTTGGGCTTATGCAACTTATAATGTGCTAATGTATTAAATATAAATTTATAAATATTATATAATGGTAACAATGCTGTAACATCGTATATTGTTTGATGGAGAAATAGTTTGTGCATACATTGTTACCATTATATAATCTTTATAAATTTATATTTAATACATTAGCACATTATAAGTTGCATAAGCCCAAAAAAGGAAAAATTTAAAAAAAAAAAAATTGTTTATAACAATTATTTGTTTATTATTTGGATATTGCAAATTTGCCCATTGTTATTATTTTCGTAAGCTACCCCAAATTAAAAAAAAAAACGTCGAAATTGCCGGAAAGGCGGAAAATAACGGAGATATGACGAATTTTTCTCGCTACCCCAATTTGAAACTCGTTTGATCAAAAATTCGCCTGTCCCTTGAGCCAAACAAATTGAAGACGCTCTAAAATCACTAATTATTAAAAATTATATTTTGACCTCAAAAAGGGCCCGTTTTCAATAGGACTTGATGAATTCACAAAATTCAAGATCTTATTAACAACCAGTTTCAATTTTGGCCATAAATATTAATAAATAAACGTTTGGAGCATTAAACAATTTAAAAAATTATCTCGGCTCCTACATGTCCCAGAGCAACAATTTTTTTTTATAAATTTGTAGAAAAATACCATCAACTCAAATATGAAAGATTTGTGCAGATACGTTCATTTGTTGTAAAGTTATTTGCAAAAAACGCTGCTCCGAAAAGTAGCAATGTTGTTAACGCCATTTTGACGGTCAAAATTATCGAAAATCGATACGCCCATAACAGATTCGTAAAATTGACGTCTTGACGAAAAAAATGAGCTGTGGTTGAATTATTTTTGATAACGTTAATAGGTCAATTTTTTATTTAACATTTGGGACGTTTTTAATAAACAAATAGAATTTCTCGAAAACTAATAAACATTTTAAAACGAAATTTTTTTTGTAAGTTGAGGATAATGAGACACATATTCCACCAAAGTTTCAAGAGTCTAGCATTTTTCCTTTCAGAGTAAAAAATGCTTAAAATTTTCGAAAATTTCGATGGTTTTCGGCAATTATTTAAATAAATAATCAAAGAAATGAAATCAACCGGGGCTTAAATTAACCGTTTGGAATTATCTAGTAAACAGAAACATTCAAAAAAATTTATCTACTGCAGTCTTACTGCAATTTTTAAAAAACTCCAAATTTCATGATTTTTTCACATAAAAGTGACTTATAAACAATGTTCTGTTTATTTGATTTGGGAGGAATCGCAGAGGTATATTCCTTATAACTAAATACACCTGTTTTTACCTACGGCTATCTGAAACGAATTAGTTACAGATTCCCGTTCACATCGTCTAATTCTACAGGCCTAAGTGGGGCGAAGGGAACGACGGCACAATTGGTTAAAATTTTCATATGACGGATTAAATATCGAAATAGTCATCGAATGCTGATAAAACTTGGATATATCGACTTGTAATCGAATGTAGAATATTCTGTCAGTTTGTCATATCCAGGGTGTCTCAACCACAAATAGACACCCTGAATAAATTTGGAAGTAAGAATTTTCTATATCAAGGATACATGAGTGAAATTCTGTACACATCTGGAGTCAATGAACGGTATTCTCGAACAAATCTTTCACGTAACTCTTCCAGCGATGCGGGTTTTGATGCAAATACCTTCGATTTCAAATGTCCTCACAGAAAGAAATTCAAGGGGGTTAAATCGGGTGATCTGGCGGGCTACTCCACAGGTACGTCTTCTTCGAGGATTTGGGTAATCATCGGGTCGATGTTATTTCTAAAAGATCGGGATTCTTGGCCAACCAGACGTGGAAATATTATTATTTTTCATTAAAACCGTTACAACTCCGAGATACGATAAAGACCAAAATATGTTGCATGACTAATTCTATAAGACAATGAAATCCATTCTAAAAAAAAGTCATAGACATTGCTTTTTAGGAAAATCATGGACGTAACCGAGGACGTAACACAGGTCTGTTCCAGCAGCATAAGGACTAGTCCGGAACCAGTTCGGGATTTTACTGAGCATGAGCAGAGACCGATAAGTGTTGCCTATCTGCTACTGCGCATGCTCAGTTAAATTCCGAACTAGTTCGAGACAGTTCTTATGCCTGCTGGAACAGACCTAATAACTTCATAAATTCATGATAAATTTGATCCGCTTCAATCTGATAATAGTAATTCTTGTCCAGTAGGTGACTTGTTACAGTCGAGCAGATATTATGGACGAGGCGATGAAGGAGCCGAGTCCAGAATATCTAAACGAGACTGGAACAACACCTAACGGACGTGTATCGTTTTCACACTATTTTTTTATTTAAGGTTAATTTTTATATGTCAAATAACTGTCAAAAAGTATAACAGTTTGTGATTGGCTCGTAATGAATTTCCGGTGGCTTCCGGTACATTACAGTCTCTAGTACCGTAATACCTACCTCACTTAAAGAGTACTGTAATGTACTTTCCGGACCGGATGAAATAAAAAATAAGAGCAGTTTCGATTACTCTGCTTGCTAAAAAAACAATTTTGAGACTCTATTGGGTTTTATCGTCTAGGTCTAGGAAATCGATGAAAAAAAACCGCGACAACCAACGGGCACGAGGAGCAGGCCCCATTCAATAGCAACGGACTCGGAGTACAAAGTTTAGAAATGTGCCTGGCCGACCACGGTTGTCGGGTTCGGACGCTATATAGTTTGGCATGCTCAAAACCGAGAGTCCAGCCAGCCAGGCGTTCGAGAGACACATTTGACGTTCGCGCCGTGGAATGCGGGCTTGCTCCGACTTTCAGGGTCATTGCCACACCCCGCCCCCGCGTCATCGACATCCACAACGGAAACATTCTCCAGAGCATATTGCATCGGGTTTATTATCCCCATCGACCCAACCCTTGTCTGAGTAATACAGCAGAAGGGTTTGTGTACACTCAAGGCCTTGTAAGTGCTATTCACAACGAGCCGGGCAGCTAGCTAATGAAAATAACATTGTTCGTGTACAGCATCACATTGTTTACACCCACATCGCTGGAACGTATGTTTTTTTAAGCGGTTAAATATTTGCATATAAAAATACAAGTTGGTTTACTACTTTTCTCAGTATTGTCACAAGATGAAGTTTGCACTGCACGTGATTTTTAAGGCCAGTTTCGGTAGTAAATTTGATTTTAGGATGCACTGGGTACAATAAAACAACTGGCGAAAACTCATATTATAAAACAATCCGGAGACGAAACTTTTTTAACTGTTTTTCCAGAAAAGTCTAAAATCCTAAATTCTGTCTAACTTCAAAGGTCCAAACCCAAAGTTTTCTAAAATTTTTACGCGACAACTCGGTAATTTCATCCCATGGAAAAATAATTGAACCAGTCTTCATCGCTAGGGCACCCTAATCTGTGGTAGGATTTTCACTGAATGAATCCTGATGTGAAGGATTCATTCATTTTAGGTCATCGTGGTAGGAGTTGAAGTCGGTTTTCTGTGTTTTTTAAACATCATTATTCTTATAAATTCTTTTCCTGTCGCGTTTTTTCGCAAATAGGGATGGATACAAGTTATTTGGAGCTACATCAAGACAATTTGACAATTTTTTATATCCGATTACAGGAACATTTAGGGGCCGAATAAATTATTCTGATGTATTAGGTACTTAGATAACACTTTTATTTCAGGAAATGTAGACGCAATTTCAGTTTAGAAAATTTTACAAAAAATTTGTTTTTACTGGTGGGAGAGTATTCAAAAAATTAATTTTCCTTCCTCATATTCTCAGCCAAAGCTCTAGAAACATAATAGGTGCGTATTCACAAAGATACAGTGAACATGCGTACCCATGAAGACAGACCTTACTTACTTTTGTGTTTTTTCATTTCTAAGAAGCAATAAGATAATGTATGTGGAGAAACAAGTTTTTAAATTATATTTTATCTATCTAGTTTGAGAGCTGCGGCTGCCGCGGCATTCCATAACAATTCCAAATACCAAAAACCTAATAACAATCAGTTAATAGCTTTACCAAAATTGGCGTGTATTTTAAATTTCAGTCGTACCAGATACCGACAAGATAATAACGTTTTGCAGTATGCGATAGCGACTTTTACTTTCCAAATACGGCAGGTATAACAAATGTGTTTGATATTTATTGACTTGATTTAGACAACATAAATCGTTAATGGCCAAATCAGATGGACTAGTGTTAACGGGAAATCTGGAGGTTACATTTGATTATTTAATAAATTCTAATTTCATTCTTAACCAAACTACTCGAAAATTGAAGTGGACCACCCGTAAAATTATAATTTAATGTAGTAGGTTGTCAGAAAATAACTTAAAAATAAAAATTAAAAAAATTAATTTAACTGACCAAGTCAACGAAACCTCAAAAAAAATACAAATTAACACTAAAATCGCTCCAGATTTGTAGACTTCAATTTTTGAGTACATGGTTTAAGGCTAGGATTTAATAGTCTAATATGCTTTGTATGGTTGCCTAACGCGGGTAGACGATCACTGGCTGGTCCGGCCTGGAAGACAATGCAGATAACAAATTTTTGTTTTGTTTTGAGGGTTCACGCTACTCGCCGTCAGATGCCGGCACGTAACGTGTTTATAATATTGTGTATTATACCACTATGTTTGTTGTATGACTTGTCTTATAGCATTGAATAAAGGAATATATAGCCTGTATTTGTGCTCTTTTGGACTAATAAAGTACTAACTAGTGCTACTACTACTACATGCTGACATCTCCTGAGTGATAGACCAAGTTGTAATGCAATATTGTTCTGTAATTTGCCTAGTTTCGGGCGCTATTTCAGCAATGCAAATGACTACTTGACCTAAAAATGTGAAAATTCTCCTTTGAGGGTCAATTTCACGAAAGATACGTTAATTTGAGCGACAATATTTGGTGAGCTTTTAAGTAACACTTTGTACTCGGCCGTAAGCTAATTTCTTTTTACAAAAAAAATACAAAATTGTAAATACAAGCGATTGAATGAGTTGCCTACGTAATGCCAATATGTACAGTCTTATTTTTTCCTTCTCAATTATAGATAAGAATGGTAATTTCAATACCTCACGGCCATTTACACTTTTTTCTGCAAAATTAGATACATTAATTTTCAAAATCCGTGTATTAGTTTCTGCAAAATTTACTCCTAAAGAAATAGCGGTTAATATCAGAGGAGTAAATCGCAACCTTAAGACTGAAATTCAGAACAATGGTTCGAAGACAAAAATTAATCACTACAAACTATAACTTAACGTTCCTATACCTAATGATATAATCAATCAAAGTAAAATTTACTATTTGCTGCGCATTCCTTAAATTCCTTGTTTATTATCGTGCTTTTTCCATGGTATCGAAGTTTCTTTATGCGTGCCTGCCGCCTCTGGGCGTAAATAACCACCCAATCAGTTTTCTAGTTGTTAACAAGATTTTTTTTTGTTTGGAAACCTTAAAAATTACGTTTTGGAAATATGCCATATTATTTATAGCACGAATTAAACGGGTTTATAGGCTACTGTCGGAAACAGTGAATGCGAAAGCTATAGCATCAATTTTTCCATCAATAAAGTTAAAACACCCGATTCTTATATACTACGAAGTACGAGTCAAAGTAATTCATTAGTTATATCCTTGTATATGTATTAAAAATATACATCCATAAAACTTTGAATTAAAAAACCATATAAACTTCACCAACAAGATAAATATCCTTTGGCAAAGCGAGATTTAAATTAAAAGCAAATATTTAATGACAGGACATTCTCAACATATCGATTACATACAACAATGTTAGTAGGTATATACCTTACACTTGGCTTATCAAAATCCTTATTAGCTTGACTTAAATTGCAAAAGACCATCACGTTCACTTTCAGTCATTAACCAATTAGATAGTAAAAAAATTTAAGAACTTGCAAGATATTTAAAATAATCGCGGTAGGCATCAATTTGTTGACGAAAACAAACAAAAGCACGCCATTGACAAGTACATGAGTTATACTTACTTTGTTCAACGAAACTTGGTCAAAATTGACAGTTGACATAATTTAGTGATTTTATTTGTTGTACTAAAAACGGCGGAAAACTAGAGCGCTCTTTAATCCTACTCGATTTTAGTACCTAATGCATTTAACAACACTTTGGATTCATCAGTTTCTAAATTACATTATTTTGGTTTTTCAAATGAACGTCTTAAATTTTTTAAATCCCATTTAACCCATAGGGAACAATGGGTGGTTGTAACAATTATTCACAATAAGACGGTTAAATCTAAATATTCTTCATTACATCAAGGTGTAACTCAAGGGTCCATTTTAGGACCTTTGTTATTTTTATTATATTATGTTTATTGCCGACATGAATTCTGAAGGTTAATATTCCAATTTAATACAATATGCTTAATACTACATGTTTGCCCAAATAAAATAATAGCTGCCCAAAGACATCTTTCGTCAAATTACGAAAAAAATCGATTTTTGTTTCTTCCTGCCAGAATTTAAAAATTAATGCTGCCAAATCGGTATTACTGTACTATTAATATTATTATTTCACTATTTACAGTGTTTACAAAGGACATACACCTTTAGGTGTCGTCATAATATGTCACATCCTAAACGTCTATTTGCAACTATGACTCATCGCTTTCGTTTGCATTTATATCAGTTGTAAAAAAGCGTGGTTATGGACTAAAATTTAAACACATCTTTGTGTGCATAGTTAACAGACCCAGAGATCTGCTGGTTTTCATCATGCAGTTACAAAGAATTCACGCAGTTTATCGTTCAGTTTCCTTCTCAAAGTGCACGATTTTGGCCAGCTTAAAAAACATGCCGTTATGTTGACAGATGTGCATCTACACAGAAAATAATGATGTCATATTTCAGCTTGAGTGTGGTGTGAGAAAACTTCGGGAAAAAAATTGATTTAAGCAGTTTAAGCAGTGTATTAAGTAATTTAATGAAATAATTAGGTTACGAGTTATCTTAATTTCATCAGTATGGCGACCAAGAGAAATAGGTCAAATAGATGCACATCAAGGGTATTGTTAAATAGATAAAACATGTATAAAATCACCTCTAGGGTATACATATATATATCTGTGGCAGTTTAGTGTGAGATCGGTCTGTGGCGTTAATATTATTATAGATAAAAATCGGAAAATTTTACAGAATACCTACGTAATTCTTGTCGTTGTTTAAAAATATTTTTAACTATACAGGGCACTCCACTTTTGCGATACATACCTCAACTTTCTTATTTCAAATGAAATGGGTATCTACCTATATTTTTTATTTTAAATTTAGATTCCATGAAAAATTGTCCTTTTAATGATAAGGATATGCCTACTTTATGTTAATAGTATGGAAGATATTTAACTTTATCAGAAAATTATGACAAATGCACCAATTTTCAAAATTAAGAATAAGTCATCAACGTAATAAGTTTTTTTCTCTGAAATCTGCAATTTGGTTTAAGAACGCCCTGATTGTTCCAAAATTATTATATAATATTATAATTCTTGTCTTTATATGCAGGACGTCCGATTTTCGATATCAATTTCATCAAACTACAAACTCAATTTCTTAATTTTTTTCTTTTACCATTGTAGTTTGTTTGATTAAGCTACATACGTTTAGTGCCCAAAATCGAAAATCGGCTTTTCCGTTTACATACAATCTCACCTGCGCATCCGCCATATTTTCGAAAAATAGAAACATTTGATACAATTAATATTGATACACCTAAATCAAATTCTGTAATTAATAGATAATCATTGAATGACGAAATGATTTGGTATTTCCATTCCAACGAAATGTTCATTTAGGTACTCAGGCCAAAGAAGCTTGGAAATAAAATTTAAAAAAAGATTAACCGCCCCCTAAAAAATAGAAACGAACGCATGAAATAAGATTTCAGTCAGAAATAGTTACATATTATTATCCACTTCTTAGTGGAAGCTATTACCAAGGGTTTAGACCTTGTTATCAAATTGTTAAAAAAGTGGTGAATTAAAGTAAAATATTATTTAAATGGCATATTTTTGCACCATTTTAAATTGGTATAAGTATTAGGTAGTAAGGTCCAATTTTTTGTTAGCTTTCACTAATATAGGTACGTAAATAATAATATACTGCATGATATTTTATTTCATACTTTTTAGAAATCTTTTGGTTTTTTACAAGCGGTTTAATTTTTTTCATTTATTATTATTTTTTTTTTGTATACCAAACACTAAACAGGGTTCGTCAAATTACACTTTTGCCTGTTCATATTCAACGAATGTTAAAACTAAATATATGCAAATATGACCGCAAGACCATGAGTAATACCTCCATGGCATAGGGGTGTGACAAATCGAAAAATCGATCAAATAATCGCATTGCAATTCCCAGAATTACATTATGAACTAGACAGGTGAGTCGGATAAACCTACTAAAAAGTTATTAACCTCTGCAACACAAAATATTTTCAGATTCCTTCGCTGTTTGATATATTTCATAATAAAACAACATTTCGCACATATAATAAAATAACATCTTATAAAGCGGATAAATAAATCAACAGAACATGTGGTGGTAACGTTTTTAGCACGTCAGAATCTAAATTTGTGTGGTGTTTACCGTCAATCAACACCCACCCAACAATTAAAAAATGCCTTGGGCCCTACCTTACTAAATATACGTATCAAGTAAAGTTGTAGACGAGTTTACATTTTATAAACTGAAAACAAAACTTTTGACATTTCGAAATAATTTTTTACATGGCCTACTTGAAAATTAAAATAATTCTTAATTTCTTAGTTTTTTAAAAGCATAATATTATTTGAATGATACGTAGGCACCTAATAAGTTTTTAACGAGGTTTTTAATCAATTGATCAAAATATTATATTTTGAGTGTTTTTACTCGAAATATACTGCCTAAAATAAGTTTTTCTACAACCTCCCAAAGTCCTAGGATTAAAATCTGAAACGCCCTGTATATAAAAAGTATATATTATGAGACAGGAAGGGGCGCGAAACGTTTAAGGGGGTTTAAGGCTTCGGAGCCGGTTAATCCACTGCCTTTACCAATTTTTTAAATAATAATTGTTACACAACGTTATATATTGTTCTATTTATAATTAGGCTTAAATGGCGGATATTACGCTGATTTCAGTTAAAATTGCAGTTCTAACAAGCCACACCTCGAGCCACACAAACCGCAAAGAAATTGTTACAATTGGTCTAAGTTGGTCATTCTTTCCTGCAACTTCCTCTCTCAAAGATAAGCCACTCACGTTTTTTTATCTTTTGGTGAAAGATATTTTATTCATCCAACTCAAGTATTCATTAAAAATGAACACTAGACTTAATAAGGTACGTATATATAGTATGTGTATGCAAAGCTACGTAATTAAGCAAACGTTAACTTTCGCTAAATGGCCAGGATATCCCGGTTAATGAGTAAGCAGAAACCACAAAGTTGTCTCTGCGGTGACGATTTTCCAAGAAAGTCAGCGATTTGTACAAAGCTACGCCTCCCTGTAACATCACGTCGGGTCGTCGTCGTGGAAATTAACTTGTTTCTATGAGACCATGAGTATTTACAATGGCATTTTTGAGGCATGAAAAACATTTTTGTAAACCATTTTATCGATCCTTGGCTGTGAGTAGTACCTTTGAAATGTGCCGTGCAAGATGGTGCATAATATATTCACATACATATACAGGGTGTTTGGCGGATGGTTTGCCAAATTGAAATGGTGAATAGGTGAGGCCATTTGGAACATATTTAGCCCCAATGACCTCTATACAAAGTCTCATGGTTTTTGAGATATTATTTTTTTTGTTAATTTTGAAAATTTTCCAAAATTTATCATTTCATCTATTACAACTAATTTTTGTATGGTTCTAATAGCTAAAAATAATTTCTATCTGTATCCCTGTTCCAATGAAGTTGATAAATAATGCTGATAAAAAATGGGGGAAAAAAATGTGAGCTAACAAAGCCCCCGACAATGAATAGAAATTTTATAAAATGCAACTTTGCATTGCATTTAAAAAAAAAAGTAAAAGCGATCAAGATGTTCAAATGCTTTTAAAACGTTTTCTAGTTTATGTCCTTTCTAGCGGTATATCACATTCCATACTATAACAGCTGAAATGCTGAATTTTGGAAAATTTTCAAAATTAACAAAACAATAATAATTATCTCGAAAACCGTGAATCTTTGTATAGAGGTCATTGGAGCTAAATATGTTCTAAACGACCTCACCTATACACCCTTTCCATTTGGCAAACCATCCGCCAAACACCCTGTATAACACCAACAGGACTTGGGACAGAGGAAACACTTTCGAAAGTACAAGAAATTGCGAACAAAACAATAACCAATAAGCTACTCAAAAGATTTCTGATAAACTTCATTACAATTCCTTATTTTTGAAAATATTTTAATGCGATTTTTACAGAGAACTTTTTGCTGCAGATTTTGAAAAAAATTTAATATTTTTGCTAACTCTCTTACATTTTGAGATATTAACACAAACTTTCATTTTTCAAATACAAGCTATAGCTGCATATAGCTTCGCATAATATGGCTTAGTAAGAACCCAATTTTAATTCTCTTTAAAATGATATATCACAACAATATTTTATTTTCAAAAATAATGGAGTTATCGTCATTATTCGATTTTTCTTTATTTTCCTCCCTAATTCTTATGACATAAAACAAAAAACAATCAAAACATATTTTGATTCATGGATTATAAGGTGCCTACGTATCATTCAAATAATAACAAGCTTTTAAAAAAAGTAAGAAATTAAAAATTTTTTTAATTTTCAAGTAGGCCATGTAAAAAATTGTTTCAAATAGATATCTGTCAAAGTTTTTGTTTTTGTTGTAATAATTTATCTTTGTGGTTAGTTCTGTACATTTGGGTAAAAAATGAATAGTTTTAATAACGAAGACAGAATATAATACAGTGAGCACGGAAAGGTTGGAATAAATTCCGTAAAATCGTTACAAAGCAAGTACAAAAATTCCTCGAAAAATTCAGACACGTCGATTTTTAAATTCATTTTTCAATTTGCTCATTAAAAAAAAAAAATTTACAAACTTTTTTAAAAGTTATGACGTCATCGGCAATTTTTTTAAATGGCAACCCCCATTTTTAAAAATGTCATTTGAAAGAGCACACATTTTTCTGCATACAGTACGTTAAATTCTATGGCATGGACATACATACATACATACCTTTTTTCCTGCGTTAAAGTGACATGGCCCTCGGCCAGGTCCTACACATTCATTTCCAAACAAAGACCAATAAAATAATTAATTTATGTTAACAAGCAACACCTGCCTTTTATTTTATTTCCGGTTTGTAAGTAGGGCATATTGGGGCGTTTAGACGCGTTAGTAAAGAACTTAAAAACCTATTGCAGCATTTAACAATTTCCGACCAAAATTTAAATGAAACGAAAAGGAAGAGTAAAATTAAGTGAAATTGCCTACTATAGTTTTCAAGATAGGTGGACACGATTAGTCTACGTTGTGTCTCATGGCTGACATGGGAAGATAAAAATTTCTGATATTTTTCAGGAGCAACACGCTTATGAACATAAACTAAAAATACAGTTTCTTAAATTGTTTCGGTAATTGATTATCAATTTACTATACAACAGGTGGAAGCAGGGCTCGATGAGGGTTAATTTTTAAAACACAATAAAAAGTTTACTATAAGTGCCCAAGGAGGGGAGTCAATACAGTCGCATTAAAATAATAAAAAAATAAAATGTTATACGTAGCGTACTTAGGTTCATTTTCATTTCTAATGACCGTCATAACTTTTATAACCCAACAAAACAAGGTAGGTATCGATTGTTTGATATATGATATTTCACCACAATTCAAAATAACAGATTATTATTAGATAATCCTATTTTTGTGTTATTTCAAAAAAACTGTAATAAATACTAATCTTATCAGGTACCTACCAAAACTCTGATAAATGTGTCCGTTTTAGAATAAATGAAAATAATCAGATATCTATTCTATAAAGAATAAAACGATAAGTTATAATTCTGTATTTTACCTATTTATTTACTACTCGACTACATCGGTTAACAGAAAAATAGCTAAAAAGGTAAGAAATAGTGAACCTCGCGACTTAACTACCTATCTAATCTATTATTAATTTGTCGCGAATCAAAACGGAATTTCGTAATTATTATGAATTTTGCACGCTGGCAGTTATTTATACGGGGACGTATTATAATTTTATTAAATATTGACATCAAATAATAATTAACAACTCCATCGCTGCACGATTAGTCAATGTTCTGTCTCATGATGATAACTCGGATGATATCAGAAGAAAAATTCAATTTCTGAACATAAACTAAAAATCTCGCTAAAAATGTAGTATGTTCCTAGAAAGTATTACCTTCTCAAAATACTTAGAGTGAGTATTCAATTTATTTATTGAAGTAATATTATTAGCCCAGTCAATGAATACAAATGATCTTGCAAAAGGTCGGGAAGTTTTGAAACTTGGCACATACTTAGATCTTGAGGTTCTCAATGAGCACCTGATTTTGCGAACACGGCGTGGCGCCGCTCGCGACGCCATCTTGAAAAAATGGCGCATGAAATTAGAAAATTAGCCATATCTTCCTTACCGTACGTTTTATTGGAAAAGTACCCCTATTCAAAATTATTCCCTATAAAATTGTCTACAGTTTAGCTCTTTACTATTTTTTTGTATGATTAATATTTACAGAGATATAGCAGCTTCAATTGGAAAAAAGAGTTTTGCCTTAAAATATAAAGCAATTTGTTTCACCAACTATTGGCAACGGTTGCCCGACGTTAGGGAAACAATGTTTTATCACCTATAGCGACGCTATAAATGAAAAAAAATGTAAGTTGTGATATTTTTCTCGTTTCCACACCACCTATGAGGTAGAGAAATCGGCGAGTTTTTTTTTATGTGGCATCCCCAGTAGGCCTAATCCACAGATCTGACTATCTAAATCAAAGTCCCGACGGACCGGCGCAATCGTCATCCGACATCTCCGCATCTTCTATGACATCCTCAGCAACACTATTTATATTCTGAAGCACGTTAAGTTCGTCGTCATGGTCATCATCCAGACATATGTCGGCTACATTGCTGCATGCATAGTAAATAATTGTATGAGTATATATTTCTTACATCCATTAGTCTATTCTCTGTGTACAATGCATTAGTTGAGTATATAGTCTATGTTTATTAAAAATAACTTTTAAAGTTGTATTTTGAGTAGTTTGTAAATTTTTAATACGTTATTAAATAGCCCACCCCAAATTATAATACAATATCTTATAACAGACTCCACCAATGCATCATACACATCAAGCAAACATTTTTTATTAAGAATATATCTTAGTTGGTAAAATTTAAACGTTATATATCTAACTTTCTTTGTAATTGAATTTACATGTTCGTTCCATCTCAGGTGATGATCAATCATCAATCAATTGAATGACATTTTTCAATTAGCGGGCAATCGCAATTTTGGCGATCACAATTGCTTTTATGCACTCTCAAAACTTGATGTTCTGGTTGATCATCAACTGAGATCGAAAATGCCAAAAATTTACTTTTAGCATTATTTAAACTTAATACGCTGTAGTTCAACCAATTATATATTTCAGATAGACCGTTTTCTGCCCTTTCATAAACAGCTTCCCATGAGTCCCCAACAAATACCAGAGCTGTGTCATCAGCATATGATATTAAGTGACCTTCAAAATTTTTTATACTAGCAATATTATTTATATATACAAGGAAAAGTATTGGACCCAACACTGTTCCTTGGGGTACGCCCATGGTTATAGACAAGGACTCACTAAGAGAACCGTCTACTTTAACTCTTTGAGTTCTATTTGTTAGGTAATTTTTCAAAATACATAAGGTAGGACATACATCAGCTTGATCTGATGGTCGAGGAGCACTATGTCAGACTTATTGGCTCGAATTAGCCTGACAGTCGGGAACGAGTAGTTCCAATAAATTCGGCATTTCTCGGCAATGAACGTGTTTACTATTATTATTATATTATAACAAATGACAACTTATATTACTATAATACTATTTTTTTGCAGATCTTCATGTAAAATTAAGGCAACTATCTAAATCAATAATGAATGGTCGAAAACTAATTTTTCTATTTAATTTTAAACTGTTTTATAGTACTTAATTATTATTATTAACCTATTTTACTTTAGTATTCTCCCTTTACAATAAACAATTCTTCAGTTATTTATGGATGCTAGTGTAGTTGGGTCAATATTCATCATTTGAAAAATGAACGTACTTTTATACATCTAAAAAATGCGCTGTAAGACAAAACTTAATTTTTTTCCGAATTTGAGAAGCTATATCTCTGTAAATATTGATCGGACAAAAAAATAGTAAAAAGCGGTAAAAAGTGGACAATTTTATAAGGAATAATTTTGAATAGAGGTATTTTTCCAATAAAAGGTACGGTAAGGAAGATATGGCTAATTTTCTAATTTCATGCGCTATTTTTTCAAGATGGCGTCGCGAGCGGCGTGACGGCGTGTTCGCAAAATCAGGTAGTCATTAAGGACGTCAAGATCTAGGTATGTGCCAAGTTTCAAAACTTCCCGACCTTTTGCAAACAAACCCTGTTTATATGTATTCATTGACTGGGCTATATTATGTAGGTACTATTTTTATTTTGATATATTTTTTAACAGAAACAAGTTCGGTAACAAGTACTACAAAATAAAATAATGGTATAAAACAGTGTTTCCCTTTAATTTTTTAACCTAACGGACTTTTTCCCAAGATTTTGCGAAAATAAGCAGACTCAGGAAGTCCCTCGAAAAATAAAATTAAAGCCTAAAGAAAGCGGTATTCGCGTCACCCTCAGTGTCACCCCTTTTATATCAAATAATTGACACATTAACATTTTTTTTTTTCTGTTTGTTCTGGTCAGGTCTCTTAATCTTCCTTTGTTGACATTCGCTTATTATTAGATACCTTAAACCTTAAACCGAGGCTAAGCCTTAACTAACTAACTTAAGTTACCTAATCCCTCGTTTAGGGAAACATAAAAGTTAGACAAAAGCGAATCTCAGTAGAAAATGACCTCCACTACTAACTTTGACGGTATACCTTTCTTTGGTAGTTTCCGGTTTTGGAGAAAAATTCAGAAATGTTTCAATTTTGTCAATAGATTGGACCACATTTAAGCAGTTTGTAAAATTTTAACATAGATTTAAAATAAATTTTGAAGATAGAAATTATAAAAAACATATCGGTAAGAAAATGGACACATTAAAAATTACAACGTTACCTACGTCATAAAGTTAAGAATATAAACAAAATATAATGGATTATACCTACATAAATTGTGTTTTGTGAAATTTGTTATCGGCAGGAAGTAACAAAAGCCCCGGAAAACCACTTGAAGAATATATTTACTGAATGTAATCTAAAATCCTCGCTAAAATCTATTAAGTAGGTGTTTTGTTGAATGTTTAAGCCACAAATTAGGAAACTTGCAATAAAGCTGGGCTAGAATAGTTAAACGCCGAGGACCGAGGTATAAACGCTTTTTTAAAAACAAATATTAAACAGGAGTTTGGCACTCCCTCCAATGCTCTAATACATATCTACAGGGCGACCATTAAAGAATGAGCCAAACTGTAAGAGTAGATTCCTTGAGTAAAAATCTCCCTAAAAATAAATCATGTTAGCATTTAGCTGAACATACCTCAGTACCATTTTGTTTCCTTAAAAGTTAGCGACCGTCAGAAGCAATTTTTTTATTTTAATATTTTGTTATACAGTGTGACCTCGAGTGTGATCTATTTGAAAGCGGGACATCTCTGAAAAGTGACTATTTTTGGTCCGATTTTGATCAACTTTTTATTAGATTGTTTCTAAAAACAACTTTTTTTTCACCACCCTGTATGTATTGGCGCTAGGTAATTTTGAATATTATATTTGAAAAATTCGGAAAATGTCTCATAAGGCTACATTTTAAAATTTTAAAATATCTTCACAAATGAGGAAATAGAAGGGGGGCAAAATTAGAGTTGACACCCTGTACAGACAGGGTAAGTCTCTTATCTCCCCGATTATGGACAAATGTCATCCAGTTTTTTGTGAGATAGTCGTTGACTATTGTTAGATATTAGCGTAAAAAACTACCAAGTGTTCGTAAAGAAGCAAGTTATTTTGAAATTGGGATATTCATTGAAAGAGCGAAAAGAGTTACTTGAAATTTATATTCAGTGCAACAAGAATAAGCCTCTTGCTCGGAGGGAGTAATGTCTCGGAGTACGTTAGGTTATTTCCAGAAAGATGACCTCCTCCCCAAAATACTTTTAATAACATTATGCAAAGTTTAGGAATACCGAAAGAAAAGAAAAGGAAAAAAAGATTTTTTTTCGCCCTTCCAATGCTCGATTTGGATTTAATCGGCTTCTACGGCTAACTGAAAAATAATATTGAGCAAAATATATACTGACGACCAGAATTAACGCACCATTCAAAATTTACCATGAATTTAAATTTGATTGTTTTCTAAACCGTTTGTCAGATTTTAAGGTTTTTTTTTTTGTTTTGTAGGTTAACTCTTCTGCTGGAATCGAGTCTGGAATGTATAGCCGTTCAGAATTCACGTAAAAATTATTTTTTCTTTAAATTTAGGGCATAACAATAAAGCTGTTTTTATTTCAAAAATCAATATCCTGTGGGAATCGCCAGCAGCAAAATTAAACTTCAGTTCAGACCAAGGTTCAGACCCAATTCTAGCTTCATCTTTTCTTAACATTTACTTTTTTGCTCGCTTTTTTGGTAAACTTTTTTATCTTTGCTGTTAAAAGAGATAGGTATACCGTATACCGAGTGGTGAAAACGCTCGGGAAAACGAGGGGGAAAAAGTAAAAAATTTTTGTGTCTTCTTCTTGGATGCCATTTTTTTGTTACTTAACCGAGAAGAGAAGAGAAGAAACTTGGCGGCATTAGATAGGCAATTTAGTAGGCTACAAAACCTATAGGTCAAAATATATACATTTTTAATTACACCTGGAACCTAGTAATAAATACTCTCACCACGACCATACATAATCCCATTTGGATCCCATTCAGGTGACAAACGTCACTTTTGACACCTTGTCAATTACTATTATTTGTTGTTCAAAAAATCAATAAAAATGCCCTATATTGTGGAGAATGTTAATAATTTAAAGAAGCAAATTCGACAGTAGTTAATACTTAACCCAACCTATATATTTATTGTCTTGCGTTTGACAGTAATTGTCAAATTAATAAATAAACAAAAGACTAGAGTGGAATACCAACGCAACTACGTAGCTGACAATGATTAAGATTAAGCCATTATCAGCTAAATACCTACTTAGTAGTTGTATTGATAAAAACACCTATCCATAAGTATTCTTTTGCATTGTTTTTGGAATACTTTTTTACGACCTCAATTTACATTATCCAATAAAATACCTCCATAGTAGGTACCTAAACGTACACTAATATTGGTATAAAAGTTGGTTTGTACCTAAGTGTGACACAAATTTTTACTTGTGTATTATTTAATTTACCTCGGTTTTTACCGCCTACCTAATTTCTATCTGAATATCCGACTCTTTGGAATTTGATGAGGTGAAATTTTTTGATGATTGACAACATATAAGTACCCAGGTAAAAAGGAATTTTTGGTTGGGTAACTGCTAGTGATTCATGTTCTGAATTTCATTAAAATGGATAAAAAAGTACTTGCACTGAGTCAGAGACGATGTCAGAGATCTCTTGAAAATTAATTATGTGGAAGGAATTTCAGGAATGTAGATAACAGCAAAGGATAAAATAAATTTTAATAGTTTAACTGTTATTGTAGGTACCTACGTTTACTTTCCCGATAACATGTTTGGATAATTCTTATCTCCTATTCACTGTGTTAATTTATAGGAAGGTGGGTATGTGAGGTGATTATATTTATAATCACTCTCATTTTCTTTTCAATATACGACGTAAATTATAGGTATATAATATAGGTATCTCTAGGTACAGTAACAACAGAGGTAAAAACTGTAACATTTTCCAAACATTAAATAAACGGAAAAAATGAATACCTCAACATAAAAAGTTAATAACAAAATTGTTTGATTTAATTGTTTCTGTAGTGTATTATGAAAAATCACGACATTCTTATGTGAATCGATTTATTCCTATTGGAGGATTCTAACCTTACTTTATGATTGTCAAAATTCCCTTTCATCCCAAGAATTTTGTAAATTTGACATTTCATAAACAAAATCTTTGTTTTGTTGTTTTTGCCAGTCCTAGATAACTAGATAAATAATGGATGTAAATAAAAACTCACATAAATTAGACCTGAATAATATCTATCTTTTAAGTTGTGTAGAACACAGGCCTCGTTAAGACAGGTAAGTTCGGCCATGTCCTCAACCTTGTCGAATTTCGGCGGATTCATCTTTTGTATATCATCCTTGGGCACCGTGGTTCTTTTACCGGTCTCCTGGATTTCGACCTCGACTTCGTCGCCGCGCTCGCCCTTTATGCTCGCGGCCACGAAGCCTTGCGATTCGTGGGGCACCCAAACCAACCTTTTCTGGGTCCATTCCGCCTGTGTGGCCGGATCGTTGAAACTGTTCCTATCCACACACAAATATTTCAGTTCAGGATCATAACGATCCTTTGCATCAGCGTCAGCCATGGTTAGCTAGACAATGTGAAACAAAAAACCGCACTCACACAGAAAAAACAACTGTCGATCACAATAAAAATCACATCTATCGTTGTCAGGTCAAGTAAATATACATCGGTACGCACACGGTCAATAAATACTGCAAATACGGCACGTTTTTTGTTTCACTTAGCCGGTTTCGTATGCGTTGCCGTTCTCGCCGTCTGTGAATGACAGTTTGAGTTTGGACTGAGGTTGAGTTGTTAACCGTCTGAATTCGTTGCACCATTGCCACACCCAGCGTTGCCAGATTTCTGAAAAATCGTGTACTTTAGATACATTACGACACCCATTATCACATAAGTACACAAGTGCTTATATCATATCGTTTAATTACTTTAGGCAATCTCTATAATTAATTCATGATTTTATTAAGTGATAATAAGAGATTGAATCAGCATTATATTATGTTCCTAGAACTTCTTTGGTTATCCTGCCAATGGTTTACCAGTTACAGTTAATTGTAATCTGCTTCTTTTGACGTTAGAGCTTGGCAACTTTCAATTGAAAATGTAACTGTATAATGTAACATTTCCCCTGAAGTAGCATCGCAGTGTTAGGTGTTTTAAATAAAATTCATCGAGTATAACCGTTGAGTAAATAAATTGTAGAGAGGCGCAACCGCCTAATATTGCTGCAGCGAGCAATAGATGCATAGACTTAATAATACTAACGTATGGACCACAGAACATAAAGGTAGTATGGACGGAGCATTGTGCCACTTTCCGTTCGCCAGTGTGAGGACGCCATTGAAGAGAGATAGAGCGATATAAATTGAGTGCGTCGAACAAGGATAGAAAGATTTAAGACCACGTGACTGTTATTTCCACAGTCCACAGTCACGTGGCCAAGTTACTTTTTTACACGGCGGATGGGAACATTTTGCCGAGATTCTTTATAAATATATTTTAGCACGTTGCAGTGATTGTGAACCATAAAAATAGATGCATCTCAGATATTTATGCATTAAGGTGGGCGGAAAAATAGGTTAGATTTGCTTAAAATAAGCACTTCGTAGTTCGACAATTTCTGCCGTATCCCTGAACCGATTCAAAATATTTTTTGACTGGCTTTTAGAAAAAACTCGGTAGAATAGTACTGGACTATTAAAAAACTCAAGAAAATGACGATTCTTTTCTTACCAAGCTGTTAAACTTCGTAAACTTTTAACCTAATTTTGAAATAATTAAAAAAGTCGTGATCTCAATAAAATAGTTCTGGTCCAATCCGCTACGCTATATTAAACACATACATGTTTAAATTTTGATTTTTTATTAAGTAATTATTGAAAAAATGTCGAACTACTAAACCAATATCACTGAAATTAAATACGTTGTATAATGCAGGAAACAAGTTTTTTGGTTCGAAATGATACTAAAGAATGACATATAGAACTTTGGCTACTGTCTCGTAGATGGCAGCAAAATCAAAATTATAATAATTGAATATTCTGTCAATCTTTTAATTTATTTGAAAGGTCGTATAAAAATATTGAAATCAAATTTCAGGATGCCGCAGCAGTTTGCTATAAAGGGGCATTCCCAACCATTTTCGTTTGCATTTTGCTTTCCGTACCTTACATTCCTATTGGTGCCTGAAGTACATTTATGAGGCACCACCAATAGAATCTCGTAAAGGGTTGAGAATGTATTCTCATGTTGCCGAATTTTGAGGCTGCGCATAAGAGTACGTGAAATGTGAATGACAAGTAGTGACAGCTGACAGAAGAAAATGAGTTAACGGCTATGAACATTGGAAATGTGTTATTTATTATTAGTATTATTTAAAAAGATGAGTAAAATTGAAAAGGAATTTGACATTTACGAGTTGTAGACAACGATAATAATATGGTAATAAAAGATTTTTATATTGCGAACGTGAAATTTTTAAGTGCCGAAGTTCATAACACCTAAACATGGCTGCACCAACAAAGGGAAAAATCTTAATTAACATCTATAATCTATAGTATACTGGAAATCAGCTAGTTTGGCAGAAGTGGGAAAAAGTAAAATGTGTGTATTTCAGCTGTATTAGAACAGGAAGTACCCAAATTGAAACAGATTTCTACAGCAAGTTGTTCAGAATAACATGTTAGGAACCTACCTACCACTATAATAGTTTGATATGATTGTAAAACAATAATTCTTATTATTTTTAATAATGCAATCATTCTATTAAATATAATAAATATATTATTAAATAATGTCTTTCTGTTTTATGTTTTATTACTCCAACCTTAAACATATCCGAAGGATGATTTCTGTTTCTCAGGAAAATGGTACTTACGTATGGCAGGTATGCCAAGAAAAGTATACAAACAGCTGTATTGGGGTGTCACAACTAACCTCAAAATTATGCGTTTTCTAAGTTTTTGGAATATTATGTCGGTTTTATCAAAAAATTTCTGCTGGGTTCCTATACTATCAACTAAAATCTTGTTCAGTGCATATAATTATTAAAGTTTTAATTACCTTGATCTAATAAAATAAGATGCTTTTTGTTGGTTGGAAATCCAACCTATAATTAGCAGTCGATTTTTAATAATCTACAATATTGAAACTTTATATGTCTATTATCTAAATGAGCTTTTAAATTGTATAATGGATCCAAGCTAGAACTACAAAAATTAAAATTAAAATTGAAAATAAATTTACGAAAACTATAAATTTAAGGTTATGTTAATCATATGGTCGTAGTAACGAAAAAAATGATAATGCTCAAATAGTTAGATTATTTACAGCACTACCCATAAAAAACACAATTGTCCAAGACACAAATAAATATTATAAATATTTCTAATTTATAAGTCCAAACAGTTACAATAATACACAAAAATATCTACAAATATCCAAATCACAAAATAATATAAATATTTATAACTAGATAAAACAAGCTGTCAAATCTAAAAACATTATCAGAAAAAAAGTCATTTTGTAAATGTAGTTATAAAAACGAATTAAGCGGTTGCGCGTCATAATAATGTAAAAGATGTGAGTGTAATGTCTCCATCTATCAAAGGGTAGATAAATTACAACACATCACTCCACCTATCTCATAGTAGATAAATTACAATACGTCAATACGGTTATATTGGCAAAAGCTACATATAGTTCCATCTGTTGGAATTTATAAGGTTAGCGACTGGGACCGCCCCCGTTAATAGGTAGGTATCTAAAGAAGGTTAAGGAACAAAATACATAACCTTAAACTCGCATCTATCGGCGTCTCTCTCGAGGTGTCGTCCTCATCACCTCTCTCTCTAGGCTTGGTCCATATAGTATTATTAAGTCTATGAATAGATGGCGCTTCCACAATGTCGGATAAAATCGGTTAAAAATGTTAAAATTATCACACTTGTACGGACGCCGATGTTACCTTCATATTTTTACGATTGTTGCAATAATTTTAATCACACTATAAGTCTCAGAACCGGTGGTGGGGATTGGGGAACGCCATCTATTGCTCGCTGTCATCAATATTACGGGTTTACGCTTCTTTATAATTCTTAATACACACACGGTAAAAATAAATGAAGAGAATATATGCAATATGCAATAATTATATTATAATGAATTTTCAAGGTTTTACAAACCGATTTCAAATTTAAAAATATAAAGTGAATAGGATTAGTGATTATTTAATTCATCTATCATCTTCAATTACACTACCTGGGTATACATCCGATAAAAGATATATTGTAATCATTTTCCTTCTGAAAGATGGAGACAAACGGTTTCTTGGTTTTTTAGAAATTGTTAACATTATTGAGTTTATTCCTTCACTCAATGATTACAATTTATATTGTCTCGACTCAATACCTAAATTGTTTCTAAGAAACATGTGCCTACCATCAGACTTTTCAGAAATTGTTATTTTCTCTTTTTATAAATAATTAAAAAACTTCGAAAATAATTGAATCCAAGTTCAAGGTATGTTCTGAGGAATTTATTGAATCTGGAATACATATTAATAAAATAGTAAAATATTTCCGAGATCAGTTACTACCACGCATAGATTTTGTTAATCTTGGATTTTAGAAAAGATCGGATTAGTTATAAGTATAAATTATGACATCTGGCAACACTGTATGAGCAGTACATTTGTCGGCATTACCGACCGAGTACTCCGTAAACTTTAAAACGGCGCCAGGGAGAGGCAAATCAATTTTTGAGGCGTATTTTTCAAATGCACTGCAGTAAAACCACCTGTTGATAACGCTGTGCAGTTTTTATGATTCTATTTACCGCTTGATTTGCTAAGGAGAGACTCGAATTTGAAATTTCAAACAGTCGCATGTGTGCAAACGAATTTTGTCGAAAAGTGGTTGATGATGTCATCCTCGATTATAATACCGGTATAAATAAAAATTTAGCATAAACACACTGGGCTGGTAATCGGATATAATTACGTTATATTTCTTCTAATTTACTTGATATATTGTATTTTATTTGAAATTTACTATTTTAACCGACACAAATGATTGCATGTCTATAATAATTTAGTACCTATATAATAGCAATAATCAGGTGGGTTGATGTATATTATATGTACTTATATTTATATCTATATATAGGTATACCTGCTTAATTGTTAAATTGTTTATATGATTATAACTTCTAATTAGAATCGACAATACAAATTAGAATAATTTTCCATTGCTTTGTCAAACTAAAGTGTTAGGGCCTGGCCTATCCTTCAAATCAAATTGAACAGATTTCATGCAGTTAATAAATGTTTAAATAGATTTGAAGTTTGACTTCAAAACGATTTTTGTCAATTAATTATGTGAATAATAATATCATCCAGTGTGTGCCATATATTTTATTATTTGCATTAATATAATAATTAACATTGCTATAGGACAGGTCCGGCCTTACTGCATTTGAATTGTGTATTACCATTGCGTAAAAAAATAATATACAAAGAGGCGCAACTGATGTCAAGGTTTCGAGATTTTAGTATTGTATTTTTTCGCCAATAGCTTCAGATTGTCATCAATTATTTTAGCGCTACGTGGAAAGATATTTGTTTGGCTGCATATATAGCTCTATTAGCCCCGAGATTAGCCCTAAATATTGTAGATAATTCTAATTATTGGCAAAAAAATACATTACTATAATCGCTCGCCCCCTCCCTGGATCCGTCGATCACTGTCTCAGATAACATTTATTACAAGCCCATCTTATTATTCAAGTTTAAATTAAATAGTATTGCGTAGAACCATTGAGTAAAAAAATAATGAAGAGGCGCAACTGTCAAGGTTTCGAGATTTTAGTATTGTATTTTTTTGCCAATATCTTCATGTTTGTCTTCAATTGTGCTACATAAAGGTATTTGTAATGTCCTACGGGAAGGTATTTGTAATGTGATTGTACACCCCTTAAATTTGAAAACAATCATGAAGCTATTGGTAAAATACAACACTAAAATCTCGAAACCTTGAGTTGCACCTCTTTATTATTTTTACTCATGGTAGAACTAGCAGTAAAATTTACTTTGCTTTCTTTCACCTACCAAAGCATTTATATAATTGTATATACCAGTTTGTCTATGTAGGTAATGATGAGCATTAAATCTATTGCGGATATTCATTTTAAATGGCAAGTTTTGTACAAAAAGTCTATAGATATATAAATATAAATAGCCCGCGTCAATGGGTACGTCCAAACCTGTCTTTAAAACATAGGTACATACTAAGATCCAGAGTGAATCATCAATAGGTATTTCATGAAGACTACGGCATATTTTATCACAATTTCATTATAATAAAGAAACTATTTAAAGAACGTGTTTATCCAAATAAAAGATAAAGTAGCACACGTATGACAAAGATGTGTGACTCAACTGTAGAAGGTATAATATTATTGGTGTAAGTGATTTAACGAAGTATTTTCAGTTCCGTATAAGGAATGATTTTGAAATGTTTTCTCTACCGTAAACTACAAACGACTATCAACAGATGTTTTTATTTTCTTAATGTATTTTGATTGATTACAGTTCAAACGTTTATTGTAAATAGTCTGTTTAATGTACACATACCCACCATACGTCATATACACTGTTAAATTTGGTAAAGTATTACATTTATGGATTATTAAATGAACTCATTCATTCCTTTGACGGCAACAGATTAAGAACATTACCATATAAAGAAGATAATTGACTTACTCTGTATTTGGGTCAAATCGATTCACAACTTTGGCGATTTTTCCTAACGCATACTTTTGGGGTATTAACGTTTTCTGTTCCGTTTTTGACTTTTTTTCCAAACATTCTAGAATTTTTGAGACACTGACAGATGAAATGTCATCCATTTCAAAAAAAATTAAAAAAATCTGTCATTTGTCACATCTGGAAAGTGACAAAGTGTGACTGGTAATTACAGCGACTAGCGCATACCTAATCTTCATCTTTGCTGAATAAGGACAACTTTTACGCTTTTTGTAACAAAAATGATATATCTAGAGGTTTACCATAAAATTTTATCGCCCGATTATACCGATCGCGATCACATGATTGGCTTATTGAAAAAAAAATCCTAATATAATACCAATGACAGATGTATATGGTTTCTATTTGTCATTGATAATACATAATATTTTAAACGTCATTCAATAGGACTTGGACCGAGAAGGTTTATAGGGTAGTGAGACATTTTTGTCACTCCACTTTTTCCCAGTCGTTTTTTTTCACTCCATTTTTTCCACAGGCCACTTTTCCCACTGATTCTTTTTCCCACTGACCTTTTTTTCCATTGGATACTTTTCTCATTGCTTCTTTTTCCCACCGGCCTTTTTTTCCATAGACCACTTTTCCCATGCTTCTTTTCCCATTGACCTTTTTTTCCACTAAAATTTCCCACAAAAATTTTCAATAAAAAAAATGTATTGGTAAATATATTAAGATATTTCAGATTTTACAAACTATCAAAAACATTCAATTAAAAAAAAATGTATTCGTAAATATATTCAGATCTTATACGCGTATACTATCAAAAACATTCTGTCTCCAAAATCGTGAAATAAAACGAGATGCTGTTGCCTGTTGCCCACGTTGTGAAGATACTCTGCAATCCTGCCTTCTTTTTTTTTCTTAGTAGGAGGGAACAATATATGGACTTCTGCTTCGACCATTTTACTTCGTTGAATTATACATTTGAGAGAAAACAAATGTCAATAAATTGTCAATAAATAAAAACATAGTGGAAAAATAAACTATGGGAAAAATGACCTATGGAAAAAAGAACTATGGGAAAAAATGGTCAGTGGAAAAAATGGAGTGACAAAAGTGTCGTACAATCGTAAAATAAACTATGGGAAAAAATGACATATGAAAAAAAACTATGGGAAAAAATGACCTATGGAAAAAAAACGATGGGAAAAAATGTCCAGTGGAAAAACAACTATGGGAAAAAATGGACAGTGGAAAAAAGGAAAGACAAAAGTGTCGTACAATCGCGAGTACAATCGTTTATAGTTTCGGAATATTTCGGATATGTAAAGGAATGAATTCTGTTTCATAGAATATGACTCGGAATATGATTAGAATACGTTAATTGTCTTTTACCGTCGCTCAAATCATCGAAGAATCTCTGATCGAAATAACCACCGAAAAATCCTAAGATTTTGTACTACAAGTTACAAGAGAGAGGCGATATGATATGATATGAGGCCCTACGCCACAGTAAACAACCTACGCCCTGCAGTTAATTGTGGAGTATGAATTAATTGAATTACAATAATATGTTACAGGTTGCCAAAACTAGCTTGAGCTGTGAACATCGGATGCGCACGAAACTTGAGATTCTGGAGTAGGGAGAGCTCATTTTACCTAACGCTCTCATTGGCACAGATTGTACTTTCGTATGTCACATTGTATTGCATCCTTTTTCAACACTGACGCTTTCTTTCCCTCGTTTGCGCCATTCACAGCTCATGCTAGTCTTGGTAAACTGTACATCTAGCTAGGAATGCTAGGATACATGGGAGTTCTCACTCCCAACCAACTGAATTCGAGCAAATAATTTTTTTTTTTGCTTAAACAGGGAATCGAACCATCGATCGTCTGAGTTCTGAATGAAGTAAAGTCCGTTTTTTTTCTATAATACCTGTGAAATTGTTTTTTTTTTTTAATCACTTATTTAACGTCGGCCTATTTCCGCTACCAGGGCCAATCACCGACGCCAGGAGACGAGCTACCCCCAACCTGGAAATTTTGCCGAACCTCTTATCTTACTAAGAGTAGGGATTTTTTACTTGCCTAACATTTAACAGACAAGGGA
The DNA here is from genome assembly GCA_963680705.1 of Rhagium mordax. Classification (NCBI taxonomy): domain Eukaryota; kingdom Metazoa; phylum Arthropoda; class Insecta; order Coleoptera; family Cerambycidae; genus Rhagium; species Rhagium mordax. Next base: position 42,066,905 of record OY796662.1, read on the forward strand.
CCGACTGCTTTACATCCTCTCCGAAGGATGGTATATCCTCAATACACCTCTCGCCTACAGTTGTATTGCTTCTGCGATATAGCTGATATACAAGCCACTAGAAGTAGGGAAACGAGACCGCGTCTTTCCGTGGATAGTCCCCATCCAAGTACTAAACGCGGTAGCTGTTGCTTAACTTCATATCGCTATGAAGTGAGTCAAGTCAGTCCTCCGCTCGCTGCCCTGTGAAATTGTTACAAAGTTGGTAAGAAATGCTGCTTCAACTGTAGGAAATTTCGGTATTGTTGGGAGGCTCTGGAAGACCTGTAAATTTTATAGGTTGGAATTTCAAATTTTATTTTCGTTGAAACTCTAATGTGGGAGAACTTATCCGATGAACTTCGACGTGTTTAAAGTTTAGATCCGGTGAGCGGGAATGGTGTGACAGTTGGAAAAAGAGGAGGAAGAAGAAGAGAGGGTGAGGGAGATTTATGTTCTGTGCAAGGCTAGTTTACCAGCCTTGTGTTCTGTGGACTATGTGAGGTCAGAGCAAAGAGGTAAAAGATATAGGAGGTAGGAGGGAATATGAGACAAAACACGGCAAGACGGAAGTGGCCATTGTGGCTTCTTAAAATGGCGGAGATGACGTAATTGACGTAACGACTCGGTCACACTCGGTCTGCATCAGTGGCGTAGCGTTTGAAATAATAAAAATGCGTTTAATTTTAGAATAATGCGCATGTACAGTCGGCGCCACCCAAATGTGAACGCATTTTGGTTGTCATGGAATTTTCTTCTGAATTTCATTGTAGTAAGTCAGACTTTGTTTAGTGGCGTAACACAGAGAGGATATATTGACAGAAAATAATATTACTTTTATTTTCTGTTACCATAATAATAATTGGAAGGACAAAGGCCGACACGAATAATATAAAAGAAGTTATCAAAATAATTAACTAATATTACCTACATGTTAGTGGAAGAAGGAATTAAGAAGGTTAATATTAATTATTCCTTTAATTTATGGATGTTTAACGATTGTGAGAAATAAAATGACACAAACTAAACAATAATTAATATATTTCAACACATAATAATTTATAACTCAGAAAAACATTAATAAAATAAAAATGGTAAAAACTAATCTCTATATTTAAAAATCAGCAATTCGTCAGGCCAAATAGCTTAAGACGTCTTTGTGCTATTCTGAAAGACCCTGGGAATGTTTCCTCTTGAGTTTTGACAGCGGTTTCGAAAGGATTCTGACTGATGGGTAAATTCGACCAGAGAGACCAGAGCATTGTCTTTATTCTCATTGGAGACCTTCCCTATACCTTGCCTTATAGGTCTTTGCAGTCTTTGTTCTTCTTGCCAGCGCTTTTTTTATATAAAGTATACAACTTTTACCAACAAATAAATCAGCAGCCACTTCACTCAAAGACTTATTTTCTTCTAATTTAGCTATAGCCCTCGCTTTTGTGCTTCAGTTAAATGTCTTGGCATAGTTATCTTTACTTTTACTTTTGACAAATTATGACAAATATATTTGACAACTATTTTCAAATTTTACGGCGACTATGATTTAAAGTGTAAATTACACTATACAATTTTGCCGTTCACATTTGGGTGGCGCCGATGTACACTGCGCGTCATATATATGTGGTACACTTTGATTTTATCAATGTAAATCTGGCCCAACTTGTCAAATTTGACATTATAAGATCTGTCACAGAAACTTATAACGTGAACTGGAGACGTTGCAATTCTGACGTCTCTGATTTGATCATAACCTACAAAGCTCTTAAATGACAGTTTGCATCAGTCAAGCTCAGGAAGATCACCTTACACAACTAAAAAATTCTGATTTTCAGGTTACAACTGTTAACTGCTGTACCACATATATATGACGCGCAGTGTACATACCTATTTAAAAAAAAACAAATCTTCACCTACATAATTATAATAATACAAAATAAATGATCAAAATAGCTTAAACACCTAAAAGAAATAGTATTTCACATATAATTTTATTAAGACGGCGTTTTAAACAGGTATCCAACATAAAACTAAAAATCGCTTTCTAAATTTTTGTGTCTTATTATAACCGAAAACGAAAATAAATAGCTTATTGCAAATTAAATGCAGATTTGCTAGCTTAACTTATCAATTCAAAATTCAATACGACACGCCACTGAATACTTGACCTTGACTTGTAAGGTGTGCAGGCAAAAATATTAAAGAACAAAGTGTAAAAATACTCACCGGTGGAAGGTAACCCCATATTTTCGGGCTGTATGCGAAACCCCACAAGCTACACATACACAACTAACCATTATCACAGACTAATAATAATATACCATTATTTCAGTCCTCAACGAATAATGCACACTTGCACACAACAACGCATGAACTCCGCCATGAACCAAACAAAACTAACCTTCCGCAAAGTGGCTTATCAAAATGGCGACTTCCGTCTATTTGATTTTCAAGGATGGATATAGGCAAGGCTGGTAAACTATAAAGGTTACTAAAGGTTACCCCATCCTGACCTACTCAACATACGCCACTCGGCGACCGCAGGCCGGGATCGTCGTTCTCTGTTCTACAACAGCAGAGCAGTATTAAGTGTCTCTTTTTAAGCATATAGAACCGCGGTCGCCAGCTCTTCCTCACCCCGCATTTTCCTCGCCCTAATGCTGCTCATTGATGTAACCTGTACAAAGTCTATAAGCCTTGGCCTTGGGATATAGGAACTTTCCCTCCTGTATCTTTTACCTCTTTGGGTCAGAGTAAATATACAGGGTGGCCCAGGTTAATCATCATTAATTTTGATAGGTGATAGAACAACTAGAATAAAGTAGACTTTCATAAGAAAACTTTGTTCAAAAATGTTTCCTAACAAAGATACAGGGTGTCAAAGTTGTAAAAAAAATCTGGCTTTCTCATCATAACTTCCAAACGATCGATTTTCATCAAATTTTTCACACAGACTAATGTACACATTTCCGTTTGCTTACAAATGTATTTCACGCCTATGAAAATTTATTTCAGAGTATTAGAAGTTTTTCAACATACTTTACAGTTGATAAAGGACTAAAAAAAATAGAAGGTACTTTAGAAATTAAAATTGCGCTGTTAGTTTATATTTAATTACTAGTTTTTGAAACCCATAAAATTCTCAAATTAAAGAATATATCTATGTAAAAACTACATAGAGGCCATACAACGTACAAAACTACTTTCCCCTTCTAAGTACTGTTGTTTCGGATCGTCGCCCAAATGCCAGCCAAAGTCATATTATGCAACCCTCAGAACAAAACACATTTTATAGCATTTCATTGGTTCAATTTATGTGTAAACAAAAAGTGTGTAAAAATGGACGGCTCCGTATTTGCATGCGCCAATAGCTGCGCAGAGCGTTCATAATCAGTCTAATTATTTTAGGTCTGTGGCGACAGCTTATTCGACCAATAGAAATAAAATATTCAGAAATTAAATTAGGGAACTACATGGTGTCTGATTTCTATTGGTGGATTGAACTGTCGCCAGCGACACGTTGAAGTTCTCTGAACCCGGCTTTTAAACATCAAGTTATTTCCACAGAATTAATTGTTATTAATTCTGTGCTATTTCTTTTCCCAGGAGAGGTTAAAGAAATTCAAAATTAGTTCAAAAGAATTGTAGGTTAGACTGAAGGTCCTGAAACTTTTAATTTTTCAGATGATCCAAAAAAAACGAAGGGGGTGACAAAAATTTCTAAATAGACAAAGTGAAAAACATTTCCAGAAACCGAAAAATTATACCCAAAATTGTTTTACTTTTCGACAGCGGCGGCGAAAATTTTTTTTTGAAAAGTTGGGAAAAAATTACCCTTCACAAAAATTACAAATTACAACAACCTCTTTTCCTCTTTTTCGGTCACCTACCCTAAAAAATAAGCGTTTCCATTGGAATTTGTGGATTCTGCAGAATCAAAAAGAAGAATTTTTCAAATCAACTAATCAGAAGACATTGTTGAGATCCACTAGGTACATCCAAATATTGAATTTAAAAACATGCGGTATAACTCTCTGAATTAACTAATTTTAACTTAATTTATTTCAGGTTGAACGATTGTTCACTAGTTCGATATCAATAGAATATCCTAAATAATAATTTATCTTTAGTCATTACATTTTATTGCCTTACACAGGGTGTCCCACTTAAGATGTATCCATACCCTCCTAAAATTTGTGAACCGATTTTCGAAATTTTTTTTTTGCTGGATAGGGCTTGGAAAACTGCAATTAAGCTATATATATCTTATTTTTTAAAAAGGTACCTACATCATTACCTACTGAGGCGTATTTTTTTTAGTGACATTTCGAGAAAAACTATTAGCGATTTTTTTAGAGAAAAACTAATACCAGAATTAGATTCAGGACCTTTTAAAACCTAAGTGGTGTGAATTTTGCGACATTAGGATACAGGGTGTTAAATAAAATTTAGAGGAATTTTTAACAACGGCAAACTTTTTTTGTAAACAAAGGTACCAATTATCAGTAATTTAACATTTTCACAATTCTCTGGTTTATTTGAAGATGTATTAAGAAAAAAACGACAATGATAACGACTAAAAATGGTATCTAATTTCTGTTGATACAGTATTGAAAACAAATAAAACAATACATTAGTTATTAAAGCTATAAACAATTCACTGCAAAAAATGTTGTAATAATCCTTTGAAAAAACAAATGGTAAAAATAAAAACAACAAATAAAGAATTATTAAGATTTACTGGTAACAAAACTACGACAAAATACAAAATTATTAAAAGAACGAGTTTCCTAAAAATAATCAAATTAATCAAATAATTAAACTGAACTATTCTTAATGAGTCCACCATTCACCATTATGCATTTTTCAATACCGTTTGTTTTTTCAAATGATTATTACAATATTTTTTTCCAGTGAATGGTTTAACTAGCTTTAATAATTAATGTATTGTTTCATGTGTTTTCGATAACCGTATCAACAGAAATTAGATATCATTTTTAGTCGTTACCACTGTCGTTTTTTTCTTAATACGTCTTCAAATAAACCAGAGAATTGTGAAAAATGTTAAGTTACTGATAATTTCAAAATAGTACCCCCTTTGTTTACAAAAAAAAAGTTTGCCGTTGTTAAAAATTCCTCTCCATTTTCTTTAACACCCTGTATCCTAATGTCACAAAATTCACACCACTTAGGTTTTGAAAGGTCCTGAATCTATTTCTGGTATTAGTTTTTCTCTAAAAAAATCGCTAATAGTTTTTCTCGAAAATTTGCTGGAAAAAGTTCGTCGCAGTAGGTCATGATGGACCTTTTCAAGAAATGTAAGGTATAGCTTAAATGTTTTTCAAGCCCTATACAGCAAAAAAAAGATTTCGAAAATCGGTTAACAAATAAAAATTTTAGGAGGGTGGATACATCTGTATTTGCTAGCTACACTATGCGTCGACTTGCCGACCTGAAGCAAGAGCGGCGCCAATAGATACTCCGTCAAACGTGTACTGTTCATCATTGCAAAGAGTAGCTGTACTTTGACGTTAATCGAACGAGAATTTAACAATGATTAGTGGAGCGCAGCTAAGTGTGCGTTACACAATAACTATAGGACGGTATGAGTAAATGCCAAGTGGTTGGTTAACACTGTTTGGAAACAAGGCCATAACTACGTATTAAGGGGCTCCGCAGAGACTTTCTTGTACGGAGCCCGTCTGTCTCAAATTCGTGCAAAACGTACACATTAAGCATGAATGGTAAGAAAAACATAAAGGGGCCTCATATCGAAAATTTGCCTCGGGGCCTCATTGATTGTAAGCACGGTGATGCTTGGAGATGAAAGATAATTTCCGATTCCCGTAAAGATATTGGTTCTGATTCAAATTCCTTTTGATCAACAAGCCTAAGTCCTTCTAGGTGGTACGTTCGACGCAACTTTTCTGAAAATACTCAATGAAAATATTGAGAAAAGAAAAAACGCACCAGAGTACAATAAAATAATGAATTATTCTTTTTATTAATTAATTACAAATTTGTTTTTTAAATACATAAATCATAAAGCTGCATAGCTATATTAATAATTTAAATTAAGTTACAATGAATTCTACTATACAGTTTCCACATCTCCTTTATTAAGCTCTTCCGCTATAAAAGATGTCTCTTCTGATACCGTTGATACTATAGACGTATTTATTATATCTTTGGCCGTTGAATTTTCACTAGAAGTAGAAGCCACCGGTTCAATCACAGTTCTTGGAGTTTGTGGTCTTAAACAGAAAACATAATATTACTAGAGACAACAGAAGAATGATTTGCTACTGACCAATTAATATATAATATTGGTATTATAAAGCAAAAGTTAAAAAAACCCTATTGTTATACTTTTATCGAACATTTTTAAATTGTAGGGTTATTCACCTCCCATTCATTATTTTTCTTGAAAAGTTTTGCTGAGATTTGGGGGTTGGAAAATAAACATAAAAAGTAATACAGGGTATCTCTGATCAGCGTGTATTAAATCCTACCACAGATTAGGGCTTGGCGATGAAGGTGCATACTCTTTCTTGTAAGATCCCGGTTAACCTGCCACTTTTTATAATCTTTACGTAAATCTACCATTTTTGGCAAGTAGCCTTAGAATTCTCGGAAGTGTTAGTTTTGGTGCAAGTGTTGTCCTCATTTGGATTTATTTTTTTTTATGGAAATATCGTGCACACTAGGACAAATTTGAGGAAATGAAAGGTAGATGCAAAAATAGTTATTTATGTATCAAGTCATTAAAGTTTAACTTTTTATCATGAATGTGGAGTTTAGTTGCCGAGGCCCATAGGGCCGAGGCAAATAAACTACATGAGTGATAAAAAGGAACTTTAATGCCGAGGTGCATATTAATTTTTTTTTTTTATCCAGAAACTGTGAAATTAAGATTAATTAACTCTACAAGGTGTTTCCAAATCGACTACCATAAATTTAAGAGCTTGAAGAGAACGTTAATATAAAACTAAAACCTTTATACAGTTTCGTTGGAAAACACTTCGTTTTCAAAATACAGGGTGTTATAGTGTCGACTGGCAGATCAGTTATTTAGCTGTATCTCTAAACAGAGTAGGCAGAGGAATCTAAATTTGTGTGAGCGAGTGTTACTTAAGACTACTGATGACTGGATAATATTTTAAATCTGATACCACCATTCAGTGGTGTAGAAAAAGGGGTAGCCTTATTATTACTACTGAACAAAAAAAGGAAATTTTCAATATGAATTTGTTAATAAGTGCACCTTTGAGATTAAAATGTCATTTCTTGACAGTAAAGCAGATTTGAGTTGCATTTGTCTTTGTTTTTATCTACCTTGTGGTGATTGTCCCTTTTTAATAATAATATGTTTTTCGCAAATTAAGTAGGTAACACATAAAACCGAGAATATCTCGAAAACGAACGCCTCTGGAGATATTTTAATAAGAGCATCTTTATTATAGCATTTTGATTGGGGAAATGAGACGATATTTTCAAAACATCGAACAGCAAATTTTTTATTAACAAAAAAGTGTTAGGCTACCCCATTTTCTACGCCACTGAATGGTGGTATCAGATTTAAAATATTATCCAGTCGTCGGTAGTCTTAAGTAACACTCGCTCACACAAATTTAGATTCCTCTGCCTACTCTGTTTAGAGATATAGCTAAATAACTGATCTGCCAGTCGACACTATAACACCCTGAATTTTGAAAACGAAGCGTTTTCCGACGAAAATGTATAAAGGTTTTAGTTTTATTTTAACGTTCTCTACAAGCTCTTAAATTTATGGTAGTCAATTTGGAAACACATTAATCGTTTTTTAGCGTTGACCAGGTCATTTGACCAATGACCTAGGTCAAATATATGACGTATGTTTTAGCGTTTTGGTCAAAAGTTTTCTAACCTTTTCAAAGGTCTCATTTTTTCAAGCTGGTCATGAATTGATTGAACAAGCTCTGGAGCTTGTTGAAGTTGTTGAAGCATTTGGTCAAAACGCTGCTGTCGTGCTGTCACTGATTTTAGGTTAGTCTTATCTTCTGTATATGGCAGAGAGTGTAGAGCTTTATATACATATAGAGGTATAGGGTTAGAAAATTGTCTAAAATGAGAGAAATTAGTCTCCTGGATGAAAATAACACAAAATATACAAAAGTGGTAGATATAAATGAATTTATGAAGAAAAAGGTAGGTAATCTAAAACTATTCCATTATCAACGTCAATTCTTGTAAACAAATAGGTCACATTAGCAAAGTACTCTGCAAGGTTAATTTCTTATAGAAAATGTGAGGTTAAGGAAGACCGAAAATCACAAATCATACATTTTCGCGCTTTGGTCATATGACCAAAACCAAACCGAAAGTGTGTTGACCAGACATTGACCAATGATGACCGAAATCCCTTGACCTGGTCAACGCCAAAAAACGACTCTTGTATATTTTAAATAATTCTCAGTGACATTAGCTGTGTTTGGTGACCCAGTTCAGAACGTCCTGGACTAAAGTCAGCGAATTATATGAACTGAACTCGAATTGCTAGAACTTTAAAAACTATTTTGTTCGGTGTACAAACATGTACACTCGGGATTTTTACGTTTGATAGTTGTTGTCAAAGTGATATTTATTTTAAAACTACAGTGGGAAGTTGTAACTTTTAGTTCAGGACGTTCTGGACTGGGTTACCAAACACACCTATTAAGAAATGCCATAATTATTTAAAATTTTAACTGACATTAGGAAATGTCATAATTATTTTTAAATGTCAAATAGGAATAATTTTTTGTAAGAAAATCATTATTTTTAGCAATTATAATAGTGATAATACAATTCTGAATTTAAAACACTGTATTTATTTACCTTTTATTACAACACAATAATTATTATCATAAGCAATAAAAAATTTATGTTTACGTTTATCTGTCACCTCGGCCAACTACAAAAATCGTACAATAATGGATTGCTTTAATGACTATTTCTATCACTTTAATGACGATTTTGGGGTACTTTAATGCCGATTTAAAAAAAAAACATTAATCAAGTAAGAAAAAACTGAAAAAAGTACAAAACAGATAAGGGCGGCACCTTAACTAAAAGTGACACTTCCGATGCACTAAGGGGAGTCCCCTGACACAAAAGTAATGGCTATTGAATCATTAAGCTACTTGACAAACAATATAATTAAAAAATTTATTTTAAAAATTGCACAAAAAGTAGAAGAATGAGTACTTTTTGGGACATTCGGTAAATTATACCCAGTTTTAAAAATCATGCCAAGACCTACTGGAAAATAGTGCAACAAAACTAAATTTGGGCCAGGTATTGAATTTCAATTCACTGAAATACAGTAAAGCTTCGCTAATCCGGATCAATTAAAACCAGGACGATCCGAATTAGAGAAAAATCCGGATTATTGGAACCCATTTAAAATTCAAAATTAATAGGCAGAATAAAGTTTTATTATTCAAAAACGAAACACAAACAAACCTAAATATAAAACTGTAAGAAGAAACAATAATTGATGTAATAAATAGAATTATTCCTCATCGTATTCCTAAAGCAACAGAAAATGAATGTAATCCTTGAAAAGTAGCTAATTCTATGTACATATTTATAATAAAAAATACAAACTCAACAAATATTTCGTTACGATCCGGATTATAGAATCAATGATTATCCGGATTATGAGATACATAATGTAATAAGTGATATTTCAATTTAGTCCGGATTACTGGGAAATCCGGATTATTGGAGTCCGGATTAACGTGAATAAATTTCTAAATTAGAATTCGCTTACTTTTGACTTGCCTCAACTTTAATTGTAAAATACACAAATTTCTATCTAATTCAGTTCAATTTTAGATAAATATATTTTATACACATGCTTAAAAAAACATTTATGGAGTCAGGAAGGTTGTTTTGATAATTTATAAACATATACAGCGAGGAATTTCTAAAGAACATTCAAAATGAAACATACAAGATGAAAAACATTTAAGGTAATACTAAAGATTTTACAACATAAATGAAATAAAATGAAAAAGTAAAGATATTTAAGAAATATTCAAAATACCATTCGTTAAAAAATAGCAGTTTTTATTACCTTGGCAAAATTGCTATTTTCGGTGCCATGTCAATTATTGAATTAGGTGCTTTTTTGATTAATTCCAAAGGTATTTCTTCAGACCTTGGCCTCGGCATACGTGGTGACCCTTCCCTTGATCTAACTCTATTTGTCGAATTATCTCTTGAACGAATCTCTTTTCTACCGTTCTCTTTTTTTAGATTAGAAATACGATTAGGGCTCTCACCTTCTCGGTGCCTTCGAGATTCATCTGTTCTGTGGATGACTCCTGGTGAGCTCTCCCTCCTTGGGGCTGCAAATCCCGGTCCTCGAGACAAATTAAACAGAGGCCGATTTTCTCTGATGCCTCGACCAGTTGATCTTGAACCGTATAAGCCTTGTCCTGCGAAAGCCGGACTCGGAGGACCCGACTGGCCTGGAATTTCTAATAGGCGGGCAATGTGCTGCATTTTCTTTTGACGAGCTTTTATTCTACCCTAAAATTGATTACATACGAATGAATTAACCGTCACATATGATTAAAATCCAACATAGTGATCTATTAATTGCTCTCAAGAGAACAGAACTAAATTACATTCAATAATAATAATAATAATAATAATAATAATAATAATAATAATAATAATATGGTTTATTGGTGTTTTAGACATATACATATGTTTCCACAAGTCGGATCGAGAACGAGAGAAAAAAAAGACCAATATATTCCAAAAGGAATGTAGCATGGGTAATGTAAAATCAAGAGATAAAAAAAACATATAAGTTAAACATAAGTTAAAAAAAAAAAAGGTACCTAAACTAATCTAATCACAAAGTAGAAGTTAAAAATACAAGATAGTTTAATCTGTTGGTCCATAAAAATTATCATTTAAAATAAGTGAAAAACAATCAAGAAAAAGATAATTTTCATCTAAAATATCCATGATGCTCATGAGCACAACAGCTGATGTTTGTAAGTGCAAAGATTAAAGAGATTCTATGGTAAGTGCATTAATGCGTATACCCCCTACAGCTCGTAGCCTGCAGTGTAGCCGATGCTCGGTTACAGTAGGGTTAGTGTTATTTATTTAATGTAATAACTAATAACTGTCTGTTTACATTTTCTTGGATTTTAATTAAATAGACAACAACAACTTACATGCATTTTACAAACTTCGAATGGAATGACGCTTTATTTATTTTTTTTATTTTTAACATATGGCGAAACGCGAGGGTAATAATTTTAGAGTGCACAATTGGAAAGGATGCTTTAAAGAAGAGGGAGAGATTAAGTGATAATCTGCTTGACTGCTATTAAAGCAAATCAACAGTGCCGTGTACAATATTGCTGGCCTTGCGCCTCCAGAGATATTGAGTCTGTGGTTGAAGAGAAAATCATTATTATTATTATGGTCACATCATCTATGCAAAATTTTAATTTGAGTGCAATAAGGAAACGGTTAAATCAATGTAGTCAGTGTTTAATGACCTCAGTGGCCTCAGAGCTGATTTCCATTACTCAAAATTTTTGTGGTAATAACTTGGTTGGTTGAAATTATCACTACTTGAGGTTTCTATAACTCAAACGTAGATTCTAGGTAGATTTTGTGATTTTGACTAAAAACGCCAAATTTATTCTGCACACAACTATAAATATATATCTTGTAAGACACGCCAGCCCTGGGCTTCCTCATTAAGAGCATTTTCCTAAATTTATCCTATTTTATTTTATTAACGGTAAATGTATTTTAAAAACTTGGTTCGAAATAGGTTAAAAGTTGACCATAATGGGCTCTTCCTCGAAATTTTGCAAATGAGACCAGACTATAGTGTTTTTTAAAATAGCTGTGACGTATTTTCTCTTTTTGCTAGTACTTTTTCATTTAAGGCCAAAAAAAAATTTTCAAACCGAAGTAATAATTAAGCTATTAAATTTTTGTGACGTCAAAAACGGATAGTCATTGGGTATAGGTCGTATATATCATATGACTCATATAATTTGTTTTTGTAAATTTATTTTCAATTTTAATTTTTGTAGTTTTAACATGGATCCATTATAAGATTTAGAAAACTCTCGCAGACAGAACATATATAAAGTTTTAATATTGGATTTCCAACCAACAAAAATAATCTTATTTTATTAGATCAATGCAAATTAAACTTCATTAATAATGTACTGAACAAGGTTTTAGTTGACAGTACAGGAACCAAGCAGAAATTTTGATAAAAGCGACATAATATTCGAAAATTGTAAAAAATGCATATTTTTGTGGTTAGTATTGTGAGATCATGTGCACAAACGAATTTGTTTGGAGTTTTACCAATAGCAAGACCGTCCGTTTTTGACGTCATTAACGGAAAACTGGCGGGACTTTTGAAATTGATACAACTTATTTATATGTATTTAAAGCAACTGTAAGAATGATATATTATTGAAATTTATTACATGATCATATATTTAATATGTATTCAACTTTGACATAGATCTATTAACCTTTGATTCAATTGAGGTGTAAGAGCCCATTGGGTCTTGCGACAGCTTAGGAATGTCGACCTGAGGACGTTTAAGATCGGTCGTCACAGGAAACTAGTCACTATGTAGCACTTAGACTAAGGTCATAATCCAGTACCGGATATGACATCTGGAACTGGGTAGCACTCAGAGAGTTCGCTGAGCATCTCTCTTTGTTGCATATAGGATATATGTCACCGGAAAAAATCATATAAATACCGAATCAAAACCCCAATCTCGGGGAGACTGTCCTCAGACTCCATCGTGGCAAGCTGCTGTCGTGAACCGACGCTTGTTACAACCCTTCATAAGCCCCTATTGAGGAGACGGACATTAAACTCTGTTGTGAAGAGATGCCTGTCACACTCCCCTCGATATGGACGATACAGTTTAACGTCTACGTAACCGTGGAAAATCCAAAATCGGAGGAGAGTATTACGAATCTCACCGTCGCTTCAAGACTGGGTGAGAATGTCACGTATTATACTTTACCCAACATTTAACTTTCCGAATTAGAAATAACAAATTACGACTTTATAAATCGGGGCAGAACGCATGTCCCTGTCGCTGTGGTACTATATTATATTAATTGCTTTTCTTAACAAGTTGTAAATGGCTTCTGTATTACCTATGACTGTAACCAAGTAACCCAATTTAAAAAAAGTTTTATTACCGTCTGGGCCAATATGCAACCATTATTAACATCATTTGAAATAGTATATTTATCTCTTGGATATTTCTTTGTTTCGGTGTCGCTGGACGATATGATGGGTTTTACAAGCCTCAAGCATGCTTTTAAAATGTGCCATCGCGATTGTTACCGACCGACCCTTCAGGGTAACCACGGGGCTTCCTTTGGTGATAATTCGTTGGCATTCTGTAATGTATTTATAGCCACACTAACTGCTTGTACACTTTCATTATGTGTCGTGTTTACATACAAATATCTAAATTCATGATTAGCAGTTGTCTCTGCGTGTTTCGGAGTTCTGTATACGCCAAATAGAACAAAAACTAATTAAAGAAACAAATAAGGGGCAGTTGCCTTCGCTATGGCAAGGTTTTGTCGTAAGCACATTGTTCAACATATTTTATGTAACATAACAATTTCACATTGAGAATGTCGGCGACAATGGCCCAGCGAAATACTAGGAGAGGTTTCTCATTGCCAGGTAGTAAAGTTTTGCCCTTGCACGTCTGCCCAGGTTATTTTATTAATTAATTGTGACAGTTGTCTAAAAGTAAAATAAACAAGTTTAATCATTTCGAGAGTACTCTTTCACTAATCGTTTTCTTTCAGAAGGTAATGTAAACTTAATTATCAGATTTAAGTTTACCAGTGCATAAATCTAGTAAATTAAAATAGTTCACACTGTTCACAGTAGTTAAATAATATCAAATATCAAACTTTATAAAAAGAATCTAAGTTAAAGCTGCAAACACAAAGTATTTTGTGTACTACCATTTTAAAACTAGACAATCACACTAAAAGGTCAAATTTGAATGTTCTCTTTCTATGGAAAGAGAGTAATAAACATACGAGGGGGGTATGGGTGTCACACTTGATTTCAATTACAACTGGATCATATGGTCAATGAGAAAAGTGGTTTTTGAAAATTTCAATTTCCAAGTGTGGCAGGGCAGTTTTTTAACTTTTTTTAAATTTTTTTCATTATTTTCATATATTAACAATGACTATAAATTTAATATAAAAGTAATCACACTGAGTACAAATAGGTCATTTACCTTTGTCAACCTTTGCTTGGCAGCCATACACCTAATATTGTCATCAAAAATAAATTTAGCATTAAGTAATGGCACCCTATTAGTCGTTGCTCCAGAAATCGGTCTGTGAATAGTGATATGCAAACAACGGGAATCATCTTTGTCACCTGTGACCTCAATATCTTGCAAGAAACCTACTAACTTAGCCACACCCCAGCCTAAGCGTTTTGTGTCAGGTTCCACTAGAATTAGCTGAAGTATATCAATAACTAAAAATCTTCGCATTTTAGTCCCGTCCTTCCAGAGTACAGTGCATGCAATCAAGTCTGAATTATCTGCAAAGAGAAACATTTTCATCAGGGGTTTGATATGGTTTGGATGCCACTGACCTTAAGCAATCACTAGCCATTAAAAAAGTTAAGTTAAGCCATGCTTGTGCAAGAGAAACATTTTTTATTCTTGCGTAAACTATTTGGTTTACTCATAAAAATATACTTTGCATATGCAGATTGACAGTAGTTTATTTTCTGTAGTAGCCACGATTCACAATTCATTATTAATACTACTATCAGCAGGTGAAAGAGCGAGGAGCAAATTGTATTATTAATAAAAGATGATTCAGATTATAATTCGTTAACTTTTGGAGGTTGGGAAAAAAGTTATTTTAGAAATTTTCTAGAATACCATTTTTTTTAATTGGTCAGAAAATAGCACATTCCGGCTTATTTTTAGGCTAGAAAATCGCATTTTATCATACATTCCGGCTTATTTTTAGGCCAGAAAAACGTATTTTATCATACTAAGGCCAGTAAAGTGATGGTGATGGTGAGAGTCCAGTAAAACTTTTACAGGCCGCTCATAATAGCAACCGAGTGTTTGTATTCTTTTATTTCATCCCGTCCGGAAAATACAACATTACAGTACTCATATGTGGCCGTGAAGTGAGGTACCTATTATAGTACTAGAGCCTGTAATGTACTGGAAGCCACCGGAAACTTTACGAACCAATCACAAACTATATAAGATTATGCCTTTTGACAGTTATTTGACATATGAAAATTAACCTGAAATGCAAAAATAGTATCAAAACTGTCAAATGTTAAATGATCTAAGAAAATAAACAAGTTTCAAATTATACAAACATACAGTAAATGACGGGATGAAATAAAATATTATTTGATACACATCCGTTAGTGTTGTTCCAGTCTCATTTAGATATCTACTCGACTGTAACAAGTCACCTACCGGACTTGTGACGACAATTATTATAAAACTATAAAATAGGTAACCTGACATACTTTGACGTTTAGTTGAAAATGTGACAGTTAAAAAATGGAATTTCGAAATGCGGATTGTGCATTAATGATGCAATACTGTGCGCGTTCTTAAAAAATCAAATACTTTTTATAACGATATGGTAATAAAATATTTAAATAAATTACAGAATTCATGTTTATGTTACTATAACAAATAATTAATGGTATTTGGTAAAACAGTTGTCATGAAAAAATTGGATGAGTTATTAAGCTATTTATAGAAAAATTAATTCTTTTTCACATTTTTTATTGGAGTGTAGCCCTCTTAGGAAGTAATTAAGAGTTTATGTCCAAAATAATTTTTTCTTCAACCTCGTAAAGATAAAAAATAAAACTGTATGTGTAACAGAATAAGAGTTCATGTAGGTGTTTCTTTTAATTGAAATATCATGTGATTCAAGTACGTTTTAGTTTTATATTTTGTATTATTCGCATATGCAAGACAGTGCATAAAACCACGACATTGTATTAAAACCGAGACTAGGAAGAAACCTACTCTTCTTAAATAAAAAATAAAACCTTGATATTTTTAAAACATGGGCTTCGAGCTTCGGTAACTGAAGTTGTATTATTAGCTGACAAGAATAAAATATTTGTCTACACAAATAGGTAAATATATTAGAATTTATATTGTAAGCTATCAAGGTAATAACCATAATTCTTTGAGAATGTGATGTTTCATTACACAAAGTAGCTATAGGTGGAAAGTGGAAACACAAATTAACATTGCCATCTGTCAATTGCTGTGCTGTTTTCGATTTTGGTGAAAGTCAACTTTTTCGAAAAGTCTTGATACAAACAGTCCAGAAACAAAAGAAATTTTTTTTTTATGTTTGTCACAATACTTTGACGATTTCTATAAAAATATAAATATATGTCTATCAAGGGGCATTTATATGAATGCGCCACAAAACTATAAATTGTAAAGAACAGAAGGTTTCTTTTATCTAAAAGGGACAAATCTAAAAAATATATTCTCTATATTTTACAACTAAAAAAAAATTATTGTTGCCTAGAGCAACCCCATGGAAGCCAACGTTTTAACCCTTGCAATTAACTTTAACTATACATTGTAGGCATTTACGATAATTGGAGCGCTACATACCGCAATGTATCAGAGCGTTCGATAATAAGAACATATCTACCGAACCGCGTTCGGTAAATGTATCGAATGTATTCGCTACATCTACCCGATCCAAAATTTATGGATCGACTACATCGGTTGGTAAATGCGGTATAACCTTAAAATATGATTAAAAAAACTTAATTTTTGACATTTTGTGAGTATTTGAGAAAAATGAAACCCATCACTGATGAAAATAATGAAGTAATTTTAGATGAGGTCGGAAACATTTATGTATATGTATAATGAATTAAGTAAGTAAGTAGGTATACCTAAATATGCAATACATATAAATGTTTTTTTAATTTCCATTTTGACATGGCGAGCAGTATGGACTTATGAATAAACATAAAATAAAAAAGTAATTCAATTTTCAATTATTTATTAATTAGTCAAGTGATGCTTTAGGTTACATTTGAAATTTTGCGTTCGGTAATTCTTAGCTCGGTAGATGTATTGACATAAAACAGCTAACTACCGCAATGTACCAGGATACATTACCCGCTCCAATTATCGTAAATGCCTTGTGTGTAACGAATCATTAAATATACAGGGTGTTAATTAAGTATGTACAATAAATTTAAGAGAGGATTATTTGATCGATTTTAAGAAAGAAATTTCATATAAACATGGGTCCGAAAATGCTTCGTTTTCAAGATACAGGGTGATAAAACTTATTTTTAAAAAATTGCTTTTTCGTAAATATCTTAAAAATCCTTTACCCAATTTTTGTTGTAATTTGGCAGTGTTATTCGTAGTGTTAAGGGATTAATTTAGCCCTAACTTGATTAAATTTATTACGCCCAGTGACGTCCCGAGCAGCACCTTAACAAATATTTTAGACAAAAAAAATGTACGCCACAGATTTTTTGTAATTTTTATTTTTTTCGATTAAGCAACTAAAAATACAACTTTTGTGTCTCGTTGAATTTTTTTCGTATCTTGATTAGTTTTTGAGAAAAAAAATCCACTCCAAGGATATGCAATTAAGTAGATTTGTTTTTCTCAAAAACTAATCAAGATACGAAAAAAATTCAAGAGAGTTGTATTTTTAGTTGTTTAATCCAAAAATTAGTGATGTGAAATAGCATGCTATTTATTTTTGGGTGATATATATCTATCGATTTTCTAAAAAACCACAGCAGTTTTTTAATGGTTCCGATTTGAATTACTTTTTTGTTCTTTCATTTGAACTTACAAGTGTTATGCCAATACTTTCTGCATAGTCATATTGATCTAACTAATAATAATAGTCAGTGATAGTTGATTTTGATTTTCTATTTTATAAAAAAAATAACGTCTACCTATTTGTTACCTATTTTCGAATACCTGTTGACGTGAAGTTTTTAAACATGCAAAAAAATTTTGTGAATCTTCGTCAGGAAGGAAATGAGAATTTTCTCAAATCTAGAAAAAACAGTATTGAATAATCAAAAGAAATCAAGGAAATATAAAGAGAAATGGTGTATCTATATAAAGTAGTTATAAACCCTTTAATATTCTCTAAAAAAGATTCTGGATGTTATATTACTTGACGAAATCGACAATTATTTTAAAGGAAACACATTATTTTGATAAGTTATATTCTTTATCATTAATAAAATAGTTGTAAAAATATATCAAACATATTATAGCAAATCTTTAACGAGATTTCGTTTTATTAATATGCATATCTAAATGTCTCACAACCCTTTGAAGTATGTTTCAGAGAGTTTGAATTTAAGTATCCATAAATCTGGCTTATTTCTATTGGTTTCGATTATCAATAAGAATTACTTCATTCATTAAATTAAACAGATCCATTAAAACATAGTCTACAGGACAACCATGCGATTCTTTAAGTACTTTTTCAATAAATTTGTTTATTGATAAGTTGCCGCAATTAAGAATTTGTAGTGTAGATGCATATTAAAGTAATATCTAGTAGTTTTAATAGCTGCCTCATGTAAAATTATTGTCAACCATTTAATTGCTCAAATATGTATACAAATTAATTTAAAAAAATACTATTTCGTTTGGATTTCCATTGTCTTAATTTATAAAATAATCTTGGCCAATGTAATTGAATTATTATTAAATTACCATGGAGTCACCATATCAACATGTTAAGAATAAAAATTTCTTCAGTTATCGGAGTTCTTTTTAGAGTACGAAATTTGATATCTCGAAAATATTTAAAAAATACATATTACTGCCTCATGTATTCAAATCTGCAATATTTAACTTCTATTTGGGCAACAGCTAATCAGTCTGTTATTAAACCTTTAAAAACTCTATAAAATAAAAATAAAGCTATAAAATGTATTTATAACTTATAATATGCCATACTTAGAACCTACAAGTAATTTATATAGACCAAATAATTTGCTCAATATATACATTAAAAATTTGTACTTTTATTTATTCTGTGATAAGAAAATGTAAACATTCGAATATAAGATTTTGTCAAAATAATGAAGTTCATTTACATGGTATCAGACAAGCTAAAAATATATCAACGACTCCCTTTAAAACAAAATTTGGCAAAAACTCTAATTTTATGTAATAACTTACCAGACATAATTAAAATTAATTATTAAGTATTAGAAATTTAAACAAATTTAAAATTAATGTAAAAAACATTGTTAAGCTAATGTTATTTAAATTTATTATTAATATAATATGTAAATTATTAGTTGAAATATTACTATTGTAATACTCATGCTTTTGAGCCAGCTGAGATTGAGTTTCATTGAAATGTTATTTGTTTACTGAATATTTTACAATAATAACTACTTAATGTTATCTTAGATATATAGACATTTAACCTTATATATTAATTAAGTCCCTATATAAACTTTAAAATAGTTTCTTGGGATAATAAAGTTATTATTATTATTATAAATTCATGGCCTAGAACTTTTAAGTAATTTTACTTAAACTTGTATAGTAACAACTCATGTCAATTTTCTGATCAAAAGTGCACAGAAAGATCTGTTTCATAATTCATAAATTTGAAGTAATTTTGTGAATATTATAATAAGTTTTTATATTTCTTTGGTGTATAAAAATTATGTCATTAAGATATTATAAATAAGAAACCCGTAGAAACTAGATATATGGCTAGCAAAGTGAACAGGTTGATACCAGTATTAATGTCAGATTTCTGACTTATTCCAAGACCAATGACTACGACAGTGACAACAGACAGTATGACAAATTAATTTTGGACAATTACAAAATGCAAAAGGAAAAGCCACATTAACTACAAAAGCATTCACCAACAAGTAACACATTAAAACAAATAGCAAAATTAAAACACTGAATATGTAATAAATAACAAAGCATTAGTAACAACAATTATATAAGATACTAGTGATTGTTTAATTCATGTGGCTTTGACACACAACGAGATATACTCAGGTCCAAAGCTTGGTCGATCTGCACGCAGCTCTGTGGATTTGTAAGCGGCAATTGTGTTTCTATTTCACCATTTAAAGTCAGCACCAAATTTCGTACCAGAAAAAACACTCGAATTGCTCTTCTTGCACGTTCAACCTATAAAATAATAATACCATAACAAATAAAGCACTTTACCCTATTATTAATCAACCGGAACATTTCACACATGTATTATATTAACAATTAAGTTTTATATTGGCGATATCAGTTTTAATATATTTATATCAATATGTGACTGATATACAAACAGGATGTTTAAGGTGTTCTTTAGACATTAATTTAAAGCACTAATAGGATGACCAAAACTATTTATTATCAATACATTTTCGCTATTCCGTTTCTATAAAAACATCCTTAGGTTATAACTGGTAACAGCATCTAGACTATACGCCAGTACGAAAAATCTCTTATTAGGTTTTGCAACAATTTTTATAGAACATTTACATAAGTAATATGTGTCACTTTATTTTGTAAATGTTGTTTATTTTAAAAAAACGAATTAGTTCAATTGTATTTCGGTTTATTAACATAACTAATGAAAAAATAAAATTCTAGTCTCAACCAAAGGTTGCTGCTGTCTGCAAAGCATTTTGAATATCTTAAAAAATTGAAAATATCAGACAAAAAAATACAGCTAATACAGCCAACTTAGGCCCGTGATAGTTAAAAAAGTGTCAATTATTTTTCGAATTGTTATATCTAAAAAACCATCAAAGATAAGGGTATCAAATTAAAGAGAATTGAATGCCACATTAATATCTGTCATAAAATATAGGGTGTTCCATTTAAAAAAACTCTCAAAAAATTGATTTTTAAAAACTAATTTTGAACACCTTGTATTATATTATCTAATTTTGACACTGCTGCGAGACAAAGTGTAACCCCCTGTAGCATCACCTAAAGTTTTATGAAAATTCAACAAGCGATGGAGTAGATAGATACCTGAGTATATTTTAAATAAATAAAATTTTCGGGAGAGAGACCCCTAAGTGGCTTCAATTGCGACAAAAAAATGTAAGTCGTTCCATTAAAGAAACATGTACTTTTCACCGCCAAACCTTTTAAATACACTAATTTTGAAACGTGCCATGTTTAACCTCAATGACTGTATCCGATTACCCTGAACAGAATTCTTGTGTGGGCGAGGATAGAGCGATAGTTGAAGAAGGGAGTACTAAATGGAAACCCTGCATAGATAAATTAGCATTTTTTAAACTGAAGATTATTTCCCATTATCTTAAACAAAAGTTAATATTACTCCTACAGCTTACCTCACCACAAGGCAGTCTTTTAGTAAAGTCAATCCCAGTCATGGGAGTTCCAGTGGGTGGCAGCAAAATTGCACTGTCCATACATAGCCATTCTACGTTTAAAGAACCTTTTGACATATCACAGTATCTGAAATAAATTTATCTTTTTATAATATGTGTATAAGTAAGTATAACGGTTTTTAGTTTTTAGCATTAATTGTTTAATCAAAATAACACCAAAGTATTAAAAAAAAAAACCTGAAAATACTTACTCGTGTTCGAACATATCTAAAAATATTTCTTCACTTTTATAAAAATTTCTTAACAAAGCTGTACTTTGCGTTCTGGACGTTTCTATAGTTGATTTATGTACTTCCAGTAAAATATTCTTTCCATCACACATAATCAGTTGAACAAACAATTTTAAAGCCAGCTCTAAAGTAACCAATCTAACTCGACAAGATGGTTGGCACGATAGTATTATTATATGTAAAATTTTCTCTATCAAGAAAGTGTTGTAGGTGTAGCGGACATCTTTGGAAGCTGAAGACGTTTTTGATATGAAACATTTTTTTGGCCGTAATACTTGCTCTATTATATCCGAGGTGACACCTATAAAAATAAAGATAGTGATTGAAATCTTTTAGGCTATGTTAAATAGGGATAAAAAAATAGAACAGCTACAAAATGAAAGTGAAAAATTTACTACTAACGGGTAGTTTTTACAGCATAAATGACTTTTTAAATAGAGAACCTGAAAGAATATGATCTATGCTTTGCAATTCAATGCCTTTTCTGTTGTACATGTTAATTTAGGCTAATCTATTTTATTTAATGTTACTTTATATCTTGTTTGTCCTTATTTTTATTCTTATTTACACTTATTATACTTGCTATATACACATACATGTATTTATTACTAATTATTTATCTATCCATATACAATACTAATTGACTTGCCATATATACTTTGTATCTCAAATGGTTAAATAAAATTATTATTATTATTGTTATACAGTATTCTTTATATTTGTAAAACTCAAACGGAAAGCAACTAGGGAAATTTTGCGTATAAGCATTGAGTCAAAATAATAAAGAGACGCAACTGTCAAGGTTTCGAGATTTTAGTGTTGTATTTTTTCACCAATAGCTTCATGATTGTCTTCAATTTTAAGGGCTATACAGCCACATTACAAATACCTTCCCGTAGCACTAAAAATTGATGACAATCATGAAGTTATTGGCAAAGAAATACAATACTAAAATCTCGAAACCTTGACAGTTGCAACTCTTTATTATTTTTTACTCAATGGTATAAGGTATAAGAAAGAAGTCCTAGGAGGTTTTAAGAGAGCTCTAGAAGGTTCATCTAAACATTCATAGACGTTGAAGTCTACAGGAATAGAAGAGAAAGTTTTAGGTGTTAACTCAGGCAGCAGTTAAAAAAAACCTACCTGAATTATTCGCCATCGCATACAATAAACTTAGAGCAAATAAGGCAACGTAATCATTTTCCGTACAGTCCAGTGCACTATACACAGTTTCCAAAAATGGATGGTCTATCGTACTTGCTCCTTCAGTAGGAGCTGTAGCTAATCTCTGTTTTTCCTCATCAGTTATGTTAATATTTGGCTGCTCCTCCAAAATATTTTCCTTAGAACTACTGCTATCTTTAGAACTAATATCGCTTAATGTTTGGGCACAAGCCTCTTCTTCTAAGTTCTTCCTCTCTTTTTCCTTTTCGTAATACTCTAATAATTTATCGACACCTTTTTCAAAAACAGATCGGTCCGTTTTTAAAATGATCCATGCCAGTGTTTGTACCAAAGGTGAATGAGATAGTATTAAAAATACTTGTGATAATAAAAACAAAGCTACAACACATGAAACTTTACCATTTAAAAAATCATGAACTTTAGGACTATTATTTTCTGACCCTCGAGGGGTTAGTGAAATTTTGCTAAGACTTTGAGTTACAGAATCAACTGATGAGGACTGTCTTCTATGAGAAGTTAGAGAATATATGTACAAAGGTATGAGTAGCTTGTGTAGCAAGTGATCTGTTAAAACGTGATTTAAATCGGTAATATTTAAACAAAGAATATCATTAAGGTAATGCAAATGATCCAAGTGTTCGGCTACTAAATCAGCTAGACGATTATGTGATTGGTGGCTAAAAAAGAAATTATATTTAGTTTTCAGCAATGAATTTTAATTTTTATAAAATAGTCTTATTCAAGGCTTACACAGTGCCTCAGATAAACAGGATATGTAATAATCATCCGAGAGATGAGAAACTCGTTCCACATCCCCCTATTGGACAATAACAACCCCCCAAACAGCATTTTTCGAAGATCAGCGAGTGAAGGCTGGTTTTCAGGTGGGAAACCTTAATACATGGGCTCTTAACATGTAATGGAACAATATAAAGGGATGACCCAAGTGATCTGGTAGGTTTGCTCAGAAGGGTGAAAACTACCCCATTGAGGAGTGGATAAATGAGTATTTAAACCTACTTATCCCCCTTGACCGCCTCTCAACACAATTCCCTCAAAAAAGTGAAAAATTGGCTGAAGCCAAGATTCTCGGTACGGGGGTAGTTTTGCCCGTGAAAAATGACAGTTTTCTAAAGATGTTTTAAAAACTTACTCTGCATCATTTCTTACACATGCATCTAATTCTTGGATATGTTTACCAATAAACCAAACAATATTCGAAAAATACGGTGCAGCTGTCCTATCTCTAATAAACGCTAGCATGCTAGTGTCTTCCACTTTGTACACATTTAACGTTAATGTTCTTACGGCTATCCTAACCATAGACTCTGGGTGATTAAAGAATTTTATGGCTTCTGTGTACAAGGGAAAGTCATTTGTATGCTAAAAAAGAAATTTGTTAAAGAAACAAATTAATTCGAAGGGAACTATCACAGTAGATTTATGTAAGTGCAAGTTGACGTTTGAAATTTTTAACGGTACAACTTTATTGATTGACCACTGAATAAATAAAGCAAAGAATGGGTTAGAATTGAATAAAAAAATATTAAGTAAACATATAAAAATGATTAAAATTACATAATAGTAAAACTATACTTCGACTACAAAAGAAACATATTTTAACTTCATTTGTCGTATATAATTCAGAGAATTATTCAAATACTTTATCACGCCAAAATGTGATTGATATTACATGATACTACTACTATAAATTAAGATATGGGATATGTACTTACCTCATTATAGAAAAAATGAATAGTGTGAGCATTTAGTTTCAAACTGAGCGTCTTTAAAAATGAAATGTAATAGGCCATTACCTCCTCATCAGAGAAATCAAATTTATGTACGATTATCGAATTTACATGGTTGTTGGATAATAAATAATCTAAAATTTAAAAATATCCTTTAAAATCAACATCATTAAAAACAAAGATATGACTTACACAAGGAAGTTTCATTTCTGATGTTTTCAAACAATATATTAAGAGTCTGTAATAACTGAACACAAACATAGCTAGATCCACCACTGCGTTGTCTCATAATACGTAAAAAAAATGATAACATGTTCTTTTCAAGGAAAAAACTGGAAAATAATGATAAGTACATTAATATATTACATACACCTGCCTAAAATTATTAAAACTATCAGCTTCTCAAAATATATTTATGTATAAAACCAGAATGTTCTATTTGTGTTTTAATTCTGCTAAATTCTATATCGAGTTCTATATATTAGTATTATCTAGAATAAGGAGGTTGTAATTTGAAGAACATATGCGCATCGAATTTTCTTGAAATATATATTAGCATGTAAATACAAATGAGGGTAGTTGTATTAGATGACAGATTACGAAATTCTCGTAAATACTAGTAACATATTACGAATTTAGGAAATTTTGCTGCATGTAGAGTAAATCTTTTAGACAAACCAAGAAACACTTGCAACGGACTTATTCATTTTTGTTACTCTGATTTGTTATTATTTGATGCCAATCATGTTAACTTTTATATTTCAGATTTTAAGCAAGTTCTGTTTATACTTGAATTACCTCTACTCTACAGTGGGTCCCAAATTGTTGCTGTTGCAAAATTTACATGTATCAAAACTATGCAACGATCACTTGAAAATTGAAAGTGACTGCAATGTAACCTAATATCATCGAACCTTCAATAAATAGGATATGTAAAAGCGACTATCCCTTGGAATTTAAAAGGTTTCAATATCCTATTAAAGTATTGTTTGTAGTTTGTTTGTGGCGGATAGTTAATATTCATTAAACTTAATTCTGGGAATCACGCCAAATTCTAAAAAATAAATAGAAATAAGAAAATTGCCAAAATATGTTAAGATAAAAGTGTAGTATCAAAGGCAAACCTCAACAGTTTGTTTTTTACATATCATATAAATATAAATATCTATATATTATATAATATACATTTTGTTATTATATTTTCTAGTGTAAAATACTAGAAAACCACTGATACGAATTTTAGATAACAATATTGTATTTATGTTCATTTAGAACTATATACAGTGGTTTTCTGGGGCAAACTGTTGAGGTTTGCCTTTGATACTACACTTTTATCTTGACATATTTTGGCAATTTTCTTATTTCTATTTATTTTTTAGAATTTGGCGTGATTCCCAGAATTAAGTTCAATGAATATCCTATTAAAGTGTTTCACAAATATTATTAATAAAGTACAGGGACAAACTCTATCTATTATTGGCATTAATTTGCTTCCTGCCTTTCATATAGTAAATTATACATAACTTCAGCGAAAAAAATATTTAAACATTTTAGCACTTACGATTTAAAGTAAAAGGTTTATAATGAAGTCCTTCTGGATTATTTTTATAGATTTCTCCTCTAAAAACATCTAATCATCTTTTGTTAAATAAAACTTATACATCCTTACGATTCTCTATCACTTTAATTTAAATAATAAATAACTTACTCGAAAACCGAGGAATCATTTTGGTCTCCCCAAATAAGAATTTCAGCTATGGATCTTAAGGACTCAACTAGTAAACCCCGATTATGTTCTGAAACTGTTTGATTTCTTGATAAGACATTGTAGAGATATTTCAAATGTTCCAAGGAATGCAAATTTTTAGGACGGCCCCATCCTCCACCAAACCAACTTCGACTTCGGAACATATTTTGCATTTATCCTTTTTGCTTGTCAGGAGAGTTTTAACATTTTTTTTGTTAGTAACTAGAATAACAATAAAACGATAAAATTAGATATGAAATTGTACTGGAATATTGTACTTCACTTCACTTTATTGCATTTATTTATAACACGCATAATCGTTTAGGAAATAATAAAAAAATCAACACTTCACCTCGCCAAAATAATTTGTTTAACTTGTTATTTGTCACCATCTGTCAATGTCAATAATAGTCGACTGTCATTCGTCAGATGTCAGTTGATAATCCAGAGAGTTGGAATTTGGTAGAAGGATAAAGGTAAGTTCATGCACTCGCGATTTGCGATATGCGATTTTAACATAGAGATAGAATATAATAGGGAGACGGCATCACGTGGCAAAAGTGGTTTCATGTCCGCCATATTGCTACTACTTTTTTGTCAAAAATGTCAAACTGTTGTGTCATTTGTTGTCAGTTTATGTTGAGCAATATTTAGCATTTCATTTGTGTTTTGAAAACTGCCTAAGTATTTTTTGTTAGTTTGTCTTGTGCTGTGCGTAGCTGCTGTAGCAGAGACGGCGTGTACTTTATACATGCTACAGCGTAGGACAAAGGCGGGCGGCGGTAGACAAATACAAGCATCTTAGAAGGGAAGAGAAATGCGACAAGAAAGGTTTTTAAACCAAGAACTAATATCTGTAGAGTCAGAGTCAAAGGAGGAAACTTAATAAGCAATAAAAAATATATTCTATTTGGATGAACAGAACATTTTCAAGAGCTGCTGGCCGGAGGACCAACCCAAATGAAACACTGAAACCATTCTCTGAAGCCCACCTCGGAGAATATCAGTCAGGATTCAGACCAGGTCGCTCAACTACCAACCAAATGTTCACTTTGCATCAAATCCGAGAAAAATCCAGAGAATTTGACATTGGTATAACACTGGTATGCACCACTTGTCATCTACTTTAAAGCAGCGTATGATAACATTCTTAGGTCGATGTTGCACGATATGTTATGAACGAACTCGGAGTACCAATGAAGCTAACTTGTCTGATTAAAATGACCATGGTTGATACCACGTCCGCAGTTAAACTTCAGAACGACGTAATATAGGAACCGTTCGAAATACACAAAGGACTGCGACAGGAAGATGCGCTGACGTGTCAGTTATTCTATAGCCCTGGAGAAAATCTTCTGATTGGTACGTACCACTTCGAAGGAATGTGGGCGTTACACATTCACTGATCGTTTTCTCTATTTACGCTTTACGCACGATCATCCCGTCTTTGTTTCCAATTTGGCTATAATTTTTCTTGGGGTACTGTATATTTATGTATTCTGAAACAATGTATAACATATGGGACATGGGTATATAAATTAAAGATAAATTTACTTATTTGCCTATTGTTTTACTTTCCATATTCACCATCATCCACACACCCAATTAAGAGGCTGTAGGAATTGGTACTATTGAACTAATAGTGCAGTTTTCTTTCAAAGGGACCTATAATCCCCATAAAACTAGTTCTACTAGATTAAATATCTTGTCTAAAAAGAACCAAAAACTGCACCGAATTTAGTTGATTACGAAAGTTGAAAGTTGACCAACTAAAATCGAATCGTGAGAACGCGCTTAATCCAACTCTGTTAAAGCCGCCATATTGCTACTACCATTGTTTATAAAGTATATGTATAGTTATTCAACCTCTTGTTAGTACCGGTGGATCATTGGTAGATGGCGTGCTGGATGATGTGTGCCCATTATTACGACCGTAGCCCCCGGTGTCGTTTACGTTACGACCATTGTTTATTATAAACAATTGCTACGACGCATGCACGAATTTCGTACATCCGGTGTATTACGTCACATGACATTTGACTGTATTAATAACTTTTGACAGTTTGTCAGTTTTTTATTTTTAAAATATTGGATTTTAGTAGTGTTTCTACTCTGTGGCAGAAAAATTAGTAAATATTTCTTTGTTATGTATTTGTTATTGACTATTACAATTAATAATGACAAATTGTTCTGTAGCTATGTGTAAAAATCATAATAAAAGTAAAAAAGGTATCAATATAAGATATTTCTACAGAAAAGACAAAATAAATTTGAGGAATGGCAAGTGTAGGAACATGATAGTCCAAGATCCCAGGGCCCCCAGACGTTACTTATATTCTGATTAAGTTTAGTTTGGGGAATGAGTAGTTCTATAGTGTGCTCAAAATATATGTATGTATATGTATATGTGTGCTTTTTCAACTAAACGCGTCATTTGATGACGTGCAAATCATATTTTTGAGGTTAGTTGCGATGTCACGTACACGACAGATTCATATTTTTCTCGAGCTCGACGTCACATCCGGCTGCGCAATGGCTGCAATGTGTAATATATCGGGAAATGTATATTTTTGTAATGATAAATTAACTCCTATACTCTGTCTGTCGAAGAGATAGAAATAGACTCCGCCCCATTAATTTCATAGTAGCGTAGAACGGTGTACGCAATAGTCAGTTTTACTAGATGAAATTAATGAAATCTGCGATAGCCACAGATATATTGTCTCAATATATTTGGTTAGCCAATAGATTTCGATGAAAACTTAACCTTAAAAACCGTTTTAACATTTAATCAATTATAAATCGTTTGCATTACGTACCTTCATACTTAATACACAAACATATAAGGTTAATTCTTATACGTACCTTAATACACAAAAAAGTAAGATATGTTTATATAAAATAAATCTCAATGAATTCATTAACATAAACAGCTGACATAAATTAATAATTTCACAAAAACGAATATGACAGTTGACAGTGAAGCCGGCTCCCCATTTACTCGCGTTTTTCATACTTTTAGCGGTTATGCGTTTCATGACAATCATAACAAGCTGATTGGTCTATTGCAAAATGCGTAAAAGTTTAATATGTACTTGTAGTGTTGACCTTTGTCAGACAAATCTAGCCGTTGCTTTGTAATTCGGGTTCTATAAATACTACCAATAGAGAAATTCCATTCAAATTTAGCGGGCATTTTTGGGGCGGAGTCTATTTCTATGTCTTGAACAGACAGGGTATATATGAAAAAGTCTATTTGACAGTCACGTTCTGTCACTTTGACGATAAAAACGTGCATCGTTTTTTATCACCGATAAAAATGCCTGCTCCTCAAAATCAGTGTACATCTAGTAGTCGCACGTCACTTTAAAATCAGTACACCAAACCATTGAGTAAAAATAATAAAGAGGCGCAACTGTCAAGGTTTCGAGATTTTAGTGTTGTATTTTTTCACCAATAGCTTCATGATTGTCTTGAATTTTAAGGGCTATACAGCCACATTACAAATACCTTCCCGTAGCACTAAAAATTGATGACAATCATGAACTTATTGGCAAAGAAATACAATACTAAAATCTCGAAACCTTGACAGTTGCAACTCTTTATTATTTTTTACTCAATGACCAAACCAAACCATTTATAACAATTGTATTTTTAATAACTGTTCCTTCAAATAATTGTATAAATAAAAATAATTATTGTTGCTGTTCGTTCACATATTCTGTCGTTAATTTATCTTGCCAAAAAACACTCGAGCTTTTCCTTTATGGATAAATTTCTTTGTAACTCAACATTTTGCCAATGAGTAATTTTGCTCGAAAAACTGACATTTGACAAAATCGCTCGACCTACGGTCTCGCGATTTTTTCATGTCAGTTTTTCTCTTAAAATTACTATTTGGCAAAATTGTTTCGTTACGAAGAGAAATTTATCCGATAAAAAAAAGCTCTTGTGTTTTTACTGTTGATAAAATATTTTAAAAACAAAAGTCGAAAAACTGTAAACGTAGTCATAGAAACTGACTAGTATGTAAATTACTCACAAGTTGGCAGCACATACTTAGAAATCAGGTTGAATAACTATAATACTTTATAAACAATGCTACTACGATATGCTCCGCCCAGTAAACCGAGACGTGCAACTACTTGAGAAAATTTACTCCCGACTACTCATTTGGGCGATTGTAATGTAAGGTGAGAGAAGAGGGCGCAAAGTGCCGCATAGGCGCCAAATTTAAAACTGGTCTGTTTTAGTATTCTCATAATTTTTAATTATTATTGAATGTTTTAAATATCGACTTGTTGCAAATTTCACTATAGTGAAATATGCACCAAATCAATTATTAAAACATTCAATTCAAATTGATAGTGAATATTATACTCGATATTATACCTATTTATACTTACCCTATAAATTTTTTTATTCTGCTGATTTTGTGGTTTGTGAGTAAGAAAAGATTTAAAATTCGTTAATAAATTATATAGATCTTATCGAATTTTTCCAGATGGGGAGAAATAAAATTCAAATAAAAACAAACAATATATTGTACGAAATTGCAAAATAACAATAAACATAATAATATGTGCTTACGATTGCTCCTCGCACAAATATTGCTAGTGTTAAATACGGAGAAAAATATGTAAGCTATAGAAGTAAAAAGAAGAACGTTAAAACTTACCTAGTAATATTTCAAGCTTTAACGATATAATATAAAATAAAAATAATAATCTTAAGATAGAAATATTCACATCTAATTACAAATTTAAGTCTCGCTTTAGTGCAAGTTCCGGAAAAGGCAGTTTATTCCCGATCTACAAGGCGTTCGGTGTTTAGAGGCATACCGATTCGAATCTTTCCACACATGATACCACTCCTAGGACAAGGGCGACAAGGCGCTTGATTGATATGATTTATAATAAAGAAGACCATATAAATTAACTTCTTTCTCAACATTAAGTTTCAATACAAATAATTTCCCAGAGTTGATATTAAGTAATCATTACTTGAATCGACTGAATAAAATAACGATGTACCAATCCTTTGTGAAATGTCGACTGCAAATCCTACGACTTCGAAAAGAATCTCCGCTGTACACAATTCCCATATTTTCTTGCCATATCTTTGACCTGTAATATATTTTTATTATATTGTTGTATATTTATTTTTATGCAGCTAAACTTACTTTTTTAAGACTGAGGGAAAATAATACATTTTTTCAACCTCCGGGTCCTCAAATCCGCATACAAGGCATAGTGCACGTTGTGATGACATTTTCTTCAACTAAACAAATAAAAATAAATAAATATTCGACACTACGTACCACGTTCTGTGGTAAATAAAAAAACAAAAAAACATTAGAAAACAATCTAGTCTGAGGGTGTTATTACATAGTCAGTCCTTGTGTGTTTTGATATTTATGGATTTCAAGAAAACATTACCTACCTCTGATAAAGAATATCGCAACGAACAACAATGTAAATGCAAATCAAAACAAAATCGCAAAACAATAATCAAAATGGCCACAACACAAAGTACACATAAATTCGTGAGCGCATGGCGCATGCCCAGTTTGCCACTGTGCTGCACTCTACATTCACCTTACATTATGTGGAAAGGAGATAGCCATATAGCATATTCATTGCTTAAGACAAAGATGGTAAATTTAACTATTATCGGACAAATTTTCATATGAAGTTACACGTCTCGGTTGTCTCTGACAAAGTACACATAAATTCGTGAGCGCATGGCGCATGCCCAGTTTGCCACCGTGCTGCACTCTACATTCACCTTACATTATGTGGAAAGGAGATAGCCATATAGCATATTCATTGCTTAACTCTTTCGGGCACGCTGGTACACCGTTTGTACCATGCAAACTAACCCGCTTAATGCATGGTGGTACAAAATACGTACCACTAATTCAAGGTGATTTGTCAAATGTTGTCCGTCACATTTTATTATTCCCGCTAACGGGAGTCGTGGAAAATGGTTGAACTATTGTACAACAGATGGAGAAACTAGTAAAATTTGTAGCTTATTTGCGATACTTCATATTTATGACAGTTATTAGAGGGCTGTTTACCCTTATGTGTTTACTGTTTTTTTGTGAAGAGTGCTTTGACCTGTAAATTGACTTTTAGCTGTTTTTTACGTTATAAAAGTGTGGTAAGTATTGCTTGATTTATATTAGCTTAAAAGTTTAAATTATTTCAATAGAAAAACTTGACTTTGTTAGAGACCATCATATGTACCACCATGCAAATAGGATATTTTAGGTAGCATATTATAGAAATTAGAATTTTACTCAAAAGCAATTTCTTCTTGTAGGAAATGGACGCGTTTACAGATCCACTGCCCTTTACACTAGTTGACATGACAGAAGAGGAGTTGTTGAATGAAATGTACGTGGATATCCCAAGTGATATTGAATCAGTAGTATCCCAAAACAGTGATATTGAGGAGGAACCTCGAGATATAGAGGAGACTCTTTTATTGGAAGAGTGCGAATCAGAATCTGAGCAAACATTGGCGGAATGGTTGCGGAATAACCCTGACTATTCTTCAGTTCAATTACCTGAACCTGGAACTTGCCAAGATAAACCTTATTCTGTAAATTGGGACCAGTTCCAAACAGTGGATAGACCGAAACCTTTTGTCGAGGAATCTGGTGTACCTGATTTTATCAGAAATATGGAAGAGCCAACACCAGGGAAACTGTTTCAACTTTTCATTACTAATGATCTCTTGAATCACATCGTTTTTGAAACCAATTTATATGCACAACAAGTACAGCAAGACAATGGTAAGACGTATATTCCTACAAATAAAACTGAAATAATGGCCTTTTTGGGCATAAATATTCTTATGGGAATAAAGAGTAGCCCGAGCTACACAGACTACTGGAGTAGTGCACCTGATTTGCACGATCATTATATTAGTGAACTAATGAATGTTAATCGATTTAGCTGGTTACTCGGGAATTTGCATCTCAACGATAATAATATGATGCCCAGAAAAGGAAGTCCAGGATTTGATAAATTGTATAAGGTCCGGCCATTTATAGATGCACTTGAGGCTAGCTTTGAAAAGTGTTTTTTACTCTCTGAATCATTTGCTATCGATGAATCAATGATTAGGTTTAAAGGTAGAAGTACCATAAAACAGTATCTACCGAAAAAACCCATCAAGTGGGGTTACAAAGTATGGAGCCTAGCCGATAAATCAGGTTATCTAAAAAAATTCCAAATATATACTGGTAAGGAAGGACCTAGAGAAAAGCTATTGGGACCACGAGTGGTCAAAGATTTATGCAAGGGATTAGAAAACAAAAACCATCGGCTATATTTCGATAACTATTTTAGTACAATGAAACTATTAGCTGAATTGAAAGAAAGAGATATTTATGCATGTTCTACAATTAACAAAAATAGAAAAAACTTTCCCACATTCAAAGCAGATAAGCGTATGAAACGGGGTGAATATGATTACTTTATCAATAATGAGGGTGTAAGTATGGTGAAGTGGAAAGACAATAAAGCCGTGCATTTGATTTCAAATTTTCATGATCCTACCATGGCAACTACAGTCAGAAGAAAAGGCAAAGATGGTTCGGTTCAAGATGTAGCTTGTCCTGTTATGTTGACAGATTATAATAAAAACATGAACTCGGTGGATAAATTTGACCAGAAAAAGCAATGCTATGAAATTAATAGAAAATCAAAGAAATGGTGGCACAGAATATTTTTCCATTTTATTGACGCATGTGTTGTGAACAGTTTTATAATATATACCAATCTTAATCTACCCAATCTAACAATGAAAGATTTTAGACGTCAAATTGTTAACTATCTAGTTTGTGAGACACTCACTGCTGCGAAGAAAAGAAAACGTACAGATTCGCCAGTACTTCTGCAAAACAGAAAACCGATGGTTCCCTTGCAAATTCGACAATCCCAGTCAGCTCACCTACCAAAATCTACATCTAGACGTAGATGTGGAAGATGCAGCACCAAAAATTGTCAAATACGCACCGAATGGATGTGTACGATATGTAAAGTTCCATTATGTTTATCAAAATCACGAAATTGTTTTCTCGAATATCATTTGTGAATTTATGTTTAAGCTCATGGTGGTACTGACCCTTTACCACCAATTTAAAAATTGTTAAAATGTCAAATGTGCCAAAATATCAATAAAGGTATTTTTACTTTGTACTTTTTAATAGTTGTGTTTAAAAAAATCAAGAAAAAAAATTATGTACTTTTTTTCGTGCAGGTAGGGTATTTTTTATGAAATTTTCTTGTGCAGCAAAGAGTTAAGACAAAGATGGTAAATTTAACTATTATCGGACAAATTTTCATATGAAGTTACACGTCTCGGTTGTCTCTGGCCCAGTAGTACCGTTATTTCCTCACCTATTTATATCGTATTGACTACAGAGGCAGAGGCTTTATAGAGACAGAGGCGACAATAGGTGGTCAGCATTTTGATTGGTAGTAGAGGTCACGTGGTATAAAATGAGGCTAAAATTTTTAAACAGATCATGTGCATATCATATTACTAACATAACCTTACATTTTTAGTTTTTGTAAATTAATTTTCAATTTTAATTTTAATTTTTGTAGTTTCAGCTTGGAACCATTATAACATTTAAAAACTCTTTCAGACAGTAGATATAGAAAGTTTCAATATTGTAGATCATTAAAAATAAACTGCCAATTATAGGTTGGATTTCCAACCAACAAAAAGCATCTTATTTTATTAGATCAAGGTAATTACTCTTCAGTAAATAATGCACTGAACAAGATTTTAGTTGATAGTACAGCAACCAAGCAGAAATTTTTATAAAAGCGACATAATACTCCAAGAACTTAGAAAATGCACATTTTTAAGGTTAGTTGTAACACCACGTGCACGGCACTAATTGTCCTGTCATAATTAGATATTCCTGATTATTTTGTGCTGTCATACTGGAGTATTCTTGTGCATCTTTCAATTTATTGGGATTTACTAAACGTATGAAAACTATTTGTGATTAGTGATTGTGATAAAATAGTTTCCTGGTACCTATATAGCCAACAAAAAGCAAAAAGAGAACAAATTTGCAAGTAAATCACTTGGTAATCGCACATAACTTTATCTTTTATGGAATTACATTAAATAATACGTAGATATCATTCAGACGTGGTTCCTGATAACTTCAGCAATACAAATTACGAAAGTATCACTCTCAACAGAAGCTTATTCAGTTTTAGAAATGAAGGTTTCGTTAATATACATCGAATTAAGCTTTAACTTCATAATCACCGTTGGAATTGTCACGACCTTCAAGCGACGATATACTTACCTAAAGAATCAAATCCAGTGATTTTTCAGAAATTAAAAAAGAAGCAGAAATGAGAAAAGTGAGAAATATTGTACAAAAGAAAGATATTATTCTCATTCAAATCTTATCGTAATAAATTACAACATTGTAAAACTAAAATTAGATTGAAAGGTAAAAAAATTTGTGGAAAAGAAAGACATACCTAATCTTTGAAATCATACCGTAATAAATTACAAAATTGTAAAACTAAATTTAGACAGAAAGGTAAATGAAAAATATTTTTAGAAAGCAATTATTGCCATTATTTGAAGTGCCTCCCTCACACCTACATTTTGTATTGTTTTGTATACAATCGTGCATACTGCATGTCATTATAATGATAATTTTTCTTATATATTTCTATATAATATAATAATATTTCTTATATATTTACTGTACCCATGTAATGGAATTTTGTTTATATTAAATAAATTAATAGATGTTAAAAACTGTCTGTGTCTTTCGCTTATTGTTTATTTGTTATTCTGTAGATGAGAACCATCAGATGGGATAAAGTACTTACATATTTTTATAAACTAAATGTTGATTAGTTTTGCTTCAAATTAAGAAAAATTTTTAACTGATATCTTTATTTTATGTCGGCATAATTTATACAATCATATTTAGGTATTAAGCATAAGAACAAATCTTTCATTCCTTCTATTCAGTTAAGAAAATTATTAATCTTTTCAATGTGCTTACGTACGGATCATGGGCATCATATTACTAACATAACCTTAAATTTTTAGTTTTTGTAGATTTATTTTCAATTTTAATTTCGGCAGTTTTAGTATATGGATCCATTATAACATTTAAAAACTCACTCAGATAGTAGATACCTATATATAAAGTTTCAATATTGTAGATTATTGAAAAAGAACTACTAATTATAGGTTGGATTTCTAACCAGCAAAAAGCATCTTATTATATTAGATGGCAATTAAAAGTTCATTAGTAATGCACTGAACAAGATTTTAGTTGATAGTACAGGAATCAAGCAGTAATTTTAAAAAAATTTACGTAACATCTGAAAATTTTAGAAAATGCATATTTTTGAGGTTAGTTATGAACGTTAAATACATAATTAATTTTCTTCGTTATTATAATAAATTAAAATATTCTAAACTTTCATTAAATTACATTAATAATTATAACATTATAATACGAATGTTTCAATAGTGACTTAAATAAAACCAATCTAAAATTAAACTATTAATATATGCTTGCATCATCTTATAAATTTAAAAGCGCCATTCATTTTTCTTAAAATTTAGCCTCATTTTGGTGGGCGTGGCCTTATTGTCGTCTCTGTCTCTATAAAGCCTCTGTACATACAACCGTTGATTGAAATCAACGGTACAACCAACCATACACTAAATATTCAGCGCCATCTCGTGATACGTGATTTTCGCGAATAGAAAGTAGACTCCGGCCGCTATAAGAACAAGCCACCAACGTCATCAAAAAATATGTGCTCGTCCATCGAAGTCCCGCCCTCTAGCATTACAGAGGCTTTTCTGTATCTAGCATAAGCCTAGCGTAGCGTATCATCATAATATTTTTTAAATCTGTTATTCGCAGCATCGCAGCGTTGAGTTAGAAGCCGTTGCAACGTCCGGCTCGGATCACAGAATACTCGGGCTCTACCAAGGATTGTTTGGGGCTCTAACAACGATGTCAACGACAGAACAACAACCTATTCGCGAAAATCACGAAGTGGGCGACATCTATATTTTTTGACCTCAATATGATGAGTCATTCATAGCAGTTGGCGCGTTCACCAGACCCAGCAGTTGATGAACGGTCGACAATTTTTAGATTGTTTTAAGGTTACAGTCTTCATCGGGAATTAAATTCAGAATCAACGAATTCAGTCATCACAGTGGCAGCTGTAACCTTAGCTACCTCCAACTGTTGGATCTGATGAACGCGACCATTGTTTATAATAGGGAACATGCACATATTTTAATATCAATAAAATTAGATTCTCTATTTGTTTTAATAACACCTTTGATTATTAATTTTTTTGAAATATGTTGTTGGTGGCATAAAATCGAATTTGAATAAGCTATTCCGGCAAAACAAGTTTGACGTCACGACCGCCATGTTATGACGTCACTCTATTTGTTTACTTTTTTAACATTGACAACAGCGGTGTCAAAGCGCCAAGAACGTGATTGTTTACTGCCCGTTTACTGTTTATTACTCGTAAATTTGTTTTAACTTTTGATTTACTATAGAAAAACCTGATTTAAAGTGCTCTAAATACTGCTTAGTGCCACAATGTGAATCAAATCTATTAGAACACAGGAAAAAGTATTTATTTCATTGCCAGTGGGATCAAGTGCTAAACTGAAAGAAAAAAGAAAATTCTGGTTGCGAGCTATGAGACGAAATGAAAATGCGAGATGTTTGAAAACACTAGAGGATTTGTTAATTTGTTTACCTTATCGAAGACTTTTGCCTATGTTATTTGTTAAAAAAATTGCGTTAGTGCAAGTTGTTGCTGTACTATAGTGAAAATGTTCTTTTTACAGCTTTTTATATACATGAAATACATATTTTTGATTTAGAATTTTAACTTTGAAATCTTCTGAAAGTAAGAAATGTGTTCAGTAGGTTTTTTTAAATACTTGTGTAAATAATAATTTCTTCAGCACATACAATCTGACTGAATTCTTTGTAATTGTAATTATAATTAATTCAGTATTTTTCATATAGAAATCTTTAATAATTCACTATTTTAAAATACTCTTATTGAACACTATATTCCAGGCAAAATTGGTGATACCTAAAAAATTTCTTCGTTTTTTGTACTTAAAAACGCAAATTTAGAACCAAGTAATAGTACATTACATACCGAGCTGGGAGGTGCTTCATTACAGCCGAGGGTTGATATCTGACAGAGGCGCGTAGCGCCGAAGTCAGATGTAAACGCGAGGCTGTAATGAAAACGACCAGCGAGGTATGTATACTATTTTATTCACAATCATTGTATAATAACATAAATATCAGCATACAATTTTTTTATTTAATTGAATAGATATAGTGAATGAGAATTAGGAAATTATGCAAAATAAGTAGGTAGGCTGCAGTGATAAAAGTTGAGCGTTGCTAGGTAACGAGCATTAAGGTTCTTCTGTCAAATAAATTAGGTTATTTCCACAAGTATTTATTATCAATAATTTCTGTTAAATTCGCTCAAAATTCTACAACAAAATGTTTGAATCTGATCATTTGTGACTTAGAGAGTGTACTTCACCAAATTTTAAAGCTGCTGCACAAAAGACAACCAGAAGATTTGCTGTCGCAAAGTGTGACGTTTAACTTGCCGGAAAAGTGACGTTTAACTTGCCGGAAAAGTGACGTTTAACTAGCCGGTAAAGCTACTTTACCGGCTAGCTGGAAAAGAAGAGTGAACAAATGCCTGCCTCCCAACTTTTTATAAAGTGGCAATTGAAGCATTACATATATGAATGTGAATAAAATAATTTTTTAAATCTTAGTAATTATAAATGACCTGTGCATATTTAAATTTTATTTAAAATTGCAAATTAACTAAGCCACCCAGTAAAATTTTATTTGCTCTCCCTGTGCAACCTACCAAACTTTAAAGCGAGGTCACCCAACTTGGGTTTTTAAATTCATTCATAAAATCGCGCGCCTTCCCAACTTTCTCTATTCTTCTATTCCTTTATCAGGGGAATAACACACATATCTAACCTGCCTCCGGCTTCTAACTCGCAATAGACCTCTTCATAAAAAAAAATTCCTTTAATCTAATAAAAAAAAATTCCTTTATCAGGGGAATAACACACATATCTAACCTGCCTCCGGCTATCGCCTCCGGCTTCTAACTCGCAAATAGACATTTAAAAAAAAAATTCCTTTAATCTAATAAAAAAAAAACAAGAACGTGTGGAGGATTTGAACCCGGAACTTCTGCTTGCTAAGCCAAGCTCGTCTCCGCTAGGCCATCAACCCACTGACAAATTATCTCATTACATTACCGAGGATAGTGCAGCGGGCTAGATCGCCCTTGAGTGGCACAAGGCGACTAGTTACTGCCTATCTCTCCTGGGTTCGAGTCCCAGCTAGCTCCGGCAGATGGCAATGTCGGAGGGAATGGGTGTATGTGATGTGTCCTGGTTAAGTGTCAGAATAGCTCTAAGCTAAACTTCGCCAGGACGTTAATATAAATAAGACCATTAAAAAAAAAAAAAATTGCGAGTAAAGAAAGTATAAGTTAGTTTCGGGTACGGGGTAGATTCCTTTATCATGAAGCCGATTCCTATCTTTAGGTGCTAATCTCTACGAACAAGGCTATTATTAATTATTGTGTGTCTAAATAATTTAAATTATGGTGTAGTTGGTCTTTTTCAAACATAAAGCTTCCGATAAAAACAAATTTGGGTGTAAAACTGACACGCGCATGTACCCTATTATAAACGTTCAAGTGAACAACAAACTGCTGACCGCTGTCACTTACCACTACTGTCACTGTCAGTTGGCGGGTTTCTTAAATTTATCTTGTGATTTTTTAATTTAAAAGTGCGTTTAAAGTGTTGTTATTATTTATGTTTAACTAGTTAATAAACAATATAGAAATGCAATCAATTAATAAAACAGTTGACAGGATACTTTAATAAAAAAAAAAGTGTTACAAAAATTAACCTCTAAATTTATCGTAAATGTCAAAACACCGTCAAATGGTTGTGTTCTGTGGTTGTAATTTGTAATATTTCTTTTATTATTATATATTATATCGTTTATTTCTCTTTACTCCGTTTATTCGCGTTTGTTATATTGTGGTGTTCCTGGCTTTTTATTTAAATTTTCAATTTCAAATTATACATGTTACATGTTTATTATTTTAATGTAATAATCTAGGTATACCCTTAACCAACGATTATCATGCCGAGTTGCGTCGTTCTTGGTTGTAATAATAATAATAGAATTATGAAAGGAACTGACAAAGTTTTATACGTTCCCTAAAAATAAAGATCTAGCATTACAATGGGCTCACGCGTGCGGGCGACAAGATAAAATAAATTTAAAAAATGGTACACCAATTTCTACATTGAATTTGCAATTCTTTGTCAAATATAAAAATTTTTTAGCTGTAATTTGCTCGAAACATTTCGAAAGTAACTGTTTTTTATCAGTTTAAAATACCGACTATTGAAAGAAACTCCACCAAAAAGATTTCGAAATCTGCTGAGTGATGCCATTCCAACTTTGTTTCTACCCGGAGATAGTATTGTTGCTGCTACAAGTTCTAAAAATAATATTAAAGAGAATTTGAAAATTCGTTTGGTTAATATAGAGGATATTCTATCAGGTGCAAATTACAATTCGCATCAGAGACAAATGGAATCGCAGACAACAGCGGAGCAAGTTGTCGAAGGTTCTTCAGTAAATACGTAAGTATAATGACGTGGAAATATTGCTATTTTTATATTATTTTATTGTAAATTAAAATAATTTTTAGGAGTGAGCCTATTGAAAGATGTGAAAAATATGAAAATCAAAATGTTTTCATTGCAGAGAGAAGTTGAACTTTTAAAATTGAAAAACGAAGAACTTACAAATGATACCTAAGGTTGCCTCTGATGTAGAGTCATAGTATATAAAGAGATCTGTGGTAGAGTTATCGAGATATGAAGCTGCATTAAGTAATTATGTAGTTTAGCTCAGAACATATTGAACAAATACTTCATCCGAGTAAAAATAAGTACCCACCTTTGGCATCACAAAAATATTGCATCTGTAAATTCTCAGACGAAAGTAACTCCCAAAGCCTACAGATTCGAATACCGCCAACACATAAAACATGTTTATTTAGTATTATGTTTGATTATAAAAATAAAGGCAATTTATTATTATTATCTCAGAAAAATAAGTCATCCTCTGCCAGGCTTAAGTACATGAAGAATTAAAGGTGGAATCTTGAGCTCGACCCTGGGTGTTCATTATCATTTGATAAGATGTAGGTATATAAATGAAAGTTTTAATGAAATGGAGCAAGTGCTTAGAACACACACTAAACATGCCACGTGGTAATGGTGGAGAAGTTACTGTGTTTATAACGAAAACAACATCTATTATATCTTTGAAATACTTAACACAAAAGATAACGTTTGTTTTACAACATGCCATTTGACCGTTGTTTCTAGAACAAGCTTGCAATATGGGACGGAAATGCTGTTAATAGCACTTTTATCAAATACATCAGCTGTAGAAGCAGTGAAATAAAGTGGAATACATTTTTTAGACAATATGAACTGGAAAGCAACTTGTATAATTATAAAACTGATAACTAATGTGTTCGGTGTTCAGAGCCGTATTCTTTCGACACCAATGTTCGGAACAAAACATGATTTTTTGAACAGGATCCTTAAATGTTTGTTCTCTTGAAATGTCATTAACTCCCACCACCGCGGTTATTGAGATCTTGTTCCGTTTTCCCCTTGCCCCTGTGGAACATACAAAATTTATGATTTGTGTGATCCGATCGTAAAATATACAAACGGAAAGATAGTTGTCTCTGACATAACCTTAAATATGGCGGAAGGAAAACGAGAAAACGATATTTTGAAAGAATTAAATCTTTTCGACAACAATTCCAATCGTATAATTACTGCTATGGTAACGTGTGAAGATTATAATCGTGCGGAAAATGGGGCGTATTTTTTTTTTATTATTGAGAAAACACTACCAGCGATTTTTACATTCTATTAAAAGGGCAAACGCGGCGTTCTCTCATCAAAAATATGAAGATCCTGTTCAAGAACTTTTCAGATCCTGTTTTCAAAATCATGATTCACTTGATCGGAACACTTGCTTCGAAAGAATACGCCTCAGATCAAATATGGTTCCCCACCAGGAGTGGAAACTTGTCGTATTGATTTGGAAAACCAATTGATTGCTAAAAATGGCATACCTGGTCTTATATGTTTAAAACATGTCTTTTTTAGTATACATTTAGAACATAATTTCTAAGAAATCCTAAGAATATGACTATAATAGCAGTTGTTGGTCATCAGAAATCTTGTGCAGTCGAAATTGGTTTAGTATTTTCAAGTGTTGCGAGATTAAAAAAAAATGATTTTTTCAATGCTTTGGGATTAGGATTTGAGAATCGTCTCACTTGAGACCGGGGCACCATATTTTTCAAAGACCTACCTAAAAAGAAATTGTGTCCCAAGCTTTAGGACCCCATTCTGACATCACATTATAGGTACTTGTAAAAATACTTAGATGTATATCAAGAATAATATACTAAGAAGGATGGTTTATTCCCATAAGACCCTATGTTGGCTCTGCGACCGTCACGTACCGTGTGCTTGTGACGTCACCTCCTGCCCTAAACTTTCAGTTTTCGCTTGCTTTTACGTTTGTTCTGCTGTGTTTAGACTGTTTTAAACTGTTTCTTTGTTGAATATAGACTTAAAAAGTGGATGTTGTGATTGTTTAGTGTTGTTTATTGTAAGTATTTTCTTTGCTTTAAACTTGATGGATAACTGGTAAAAACTTAATTAAATAATTTCAGAAACCGAGTAGGTAATTATTATATAGAAATATACCTGATAGGTGTGCTATTTATGGCTGCAATAATAGCAGGATGATTATGAAAATCAGCAATGCAAGCATTGTACTATATCACAAAATATTTTGTTTCCAAAACTATTCTGAAAGAATGGATTAATTGCTGTAAACGTGCCGATAAATTTAATCCTGATACAAGTGCGATGTATTCTGTTCAATGTAATTATTTTGTTCAATAAAAATTTTAAAAAAATCTATTTACTTCGACCGTAAAAATTGTGGTGTATCTGTTGCACTCAGCATGATTGATGATGAAATTTCATGCCTCGTGCAACAAATACACGCTTTTTACACTTTACACAAAACTATTTTTTAACCTTAATTAATAAATATTCATAATATAAATAAAAAAATTATATTTGTTTTTATTATATATTATAGTTTATAGCTTTTTCATAATATGTATATATAATAATAATAATATAATAATTCAAATACATATTTTAACTACCTACTTAATAGAGGTAAGTATAACTAGGTATAATTTATGTCTCAAAGGACGCAAAATTATTTTATATTACCTCATTTTTACAATCCCATGTTGCTAAAAAATGTCATTGATCAAAACACTGTACAATTAATCTTGTAAATAGGCATTGAAAATAACAATTTCTTTTAAATTAACAAAAAATTTCGTTACCAATGTCATATTTATGTTCTCGCGCTCTTTCGGTGGCCTCTCGCGCCTACACCATTCAAGTTAGATATATGCCATCACTGGCTTTTTTGTAGGAAATTTTGTGCTTTACAAATTTGTATAAGTGAAATTTTATCGTATCTTGCACCGTTTTTGCAGCGTTCGCGATGATAGGTCACAAATCGCGAATCTCGTGGGTAAAATATATATATATTTTTTTGGAAGAACGAGTTACACTTGAGGTTTCATATTTCTACAACATTTAGTATTTGCCACTTGCTTTCGATTTTCAATATTTTAGTTTTCTCCCCCA
The DNA here is from genome assembly GCA_963680705.1 of Rhagium mordax. Lineage (NCBI taxonomy): Eukaryota > Metazoa > Arthropoda > Insecta > Coleoptera > Cerambycidae > Rhagium > Rhagium mordax. The sequence goes on from OY796662.1 coordinate 42,111,263, forward strand.
GCAGTAGTTTAAATTAATATCACAATATCTTAGCATATACGCTCCCTTACAATAATGATTTCTAAATTCTGGTCAGGAGTCTACGTCATCGTAGCCACGCCCACCGCCGACAAATTAGCGTATTTGAACTATCCTTCTAGTATACTATTCTTGGATGTATATAGCATTTATTCATAATACTTTAAGAATACAAAATATAAATAAGATAAAACAAATGGAAAGTATCAGTCTCGTAGTTTATCGCAACATTTTTGTTTTTCAAATTTTAATACTTGGTATTGTAAACTAAAATGAACATTTTAATTTTATATTTAGGGTGAATATGCCAGACCGGAAGGCTATCAATAAGATGATATACTTAAAAATAAGGTGCAGCAATAACTAAATTATTTTGCAGAGCACAAATTTTTGAATTTTAGTGCTAAAATAAATTTACCAAAAAAAAAGTTAACCTGCGACACCAATCACGTTGAACCAAAGACATGAACGAAGAATTATGTATTATAAGCAAGAAAGTATTGTTTTGAAGATAATAACATTTCTCAATCTGTACCTACTTGTTTTCTCGTATAGAAGAAACATTTTGGAAATATACCCAATGGATAGATAATCTTGGATAAAAAAAGTTTCCTTTGAATTTTACTGTATCTAATTGCGACATATTATATTCCTTTGTTATTACCTATATGTTTTATCTGAATTTTTTATAATACCATTTTAAAAAATGAAATGCGCTGAAATATACTTGTGTTTGATGGCTACATTACAATACAAATCTTAATGACAATTCTGATTTCCAGTTTGTCCTTAAACTTAATGTCGGAACCTTGGTTAAAGCAATTGTTCCGGAAAAGGCCAGGGCAATTTGCCAGGCGCCGTCTTGCTGTCCTTTGCAGTGTCACTCCCCACCAAGAAAATGTATGTAGGTAATGTAATGTCATGGCGGAAGAGAACACTGTATCTGTTTTAGTAGAAAATAAAAGTGTTAAAAAAGCAATTAAACTTTCAACAAACCAGGTCCTTCGAGTTTTTTAAAAGGTGATAATCGTGCCTAGAGTAGGGCCAAATACTTTCAAGCAATTCAACTACACCAATCATCACCATCATTTAAGTATCAAAAGAATTCAACTATTTAGAAGTTTTATTAGTTCAGATACAACTTTAATATTAATACTATTCCCTAATAGCATATATTTTTTTCTATTACTAAGAGAATTGGGAAATGTAAAATTTTCGGGGAAACACATAAGTCTACAAATTTCTCTAGGAGTAAAAAAACGTAAATTCAGAGACCTTAACAACTGTAATTTATCGTCACTATCATCTGGTAATAAATTTGCTTGTTCTAAAATTTGTAACGTTTCACTTCTAGTCTTATCTGTTAATACGCTGCCAGTACCTTCTAGGAATCGTCCATAAGCTTTTGTAAAACAACACGATCTTGTAGAATCTATATAACAAATGTCTAGAATATTTATACGTTTCAAAAGTGTAGTATAGGGAAGAAAATAATTTTGCTCGATAATGACTTCTAAAATTTTCGATATTGGAAAACATTCTTGTTTTTCCGATTTACAAAGAAGATTCTCCATCTAAAACAAAAAGGGCTTAATAAATCAAAATTAATGGTCATCAGGGTCACCAATTATATTTGCAATCTATATTAACATAAATCAGACTTACAATGCTCGTTCCTTTAAATATTGGCATCTTTCGTATAGATATTTTCAAGCAAAGTTATAGTGAATAAATAATATTAAGATGCACGTTGTTTACTACTGTGAATATTTAAATAAGGCCATTTAGTAATCTCTTTATTTATCTATATGAAATACAGTTAGTAGGCCGAAAGTATATTACCTATTAGGTTTTAACCTCTAACGTAGATGGCATATCAGCCGACACCTTCGGTTGATTAATATTCACAGCGGTTGTTTTGTTTCTTATTTACAGATACAGTTTAGATTAATATTGTATTTTGAGCACTTCATTTGTTAACAAACTGTAAAAGATTTGACTCACTCCAACAAATATTAAATATTTAATTATTACTTACCAATGCCCCAGTTTGAAAAGAAAATTTTGCAGGAAATTTCTTGGCTAAACAGTAGTACCTACATCTTGAATTCGGAATACCAAATTGATAAGGGCTTAAAAGAAATTCTTGATATACAAATTTACATTCCGTTAACGTTTTCACAAGAATATTTCTCATTTCGGATAGTTCAAAACCTTTGACGTTCTCAATTAGAATTTTTGTTATATTTAAACAAGGCAAAAGTTTTAATATATGTAAAAATGAAGCTGTTCTTGGATCCTTTGTGTCATTTTGCAGACCATTTCTTGTAAATGGTTGACAAGGCGGGGACATTAATATTGTATCAACGTTTAAATTGTTTATGAAACTGGAAGATAAACCTTCTATATTTAAATTAAGTAGTCTGGTATCAGGAAAATTATGTTTATATATTTCATTAGCCACGTTATTAATTTCCACAGAAACTACAACTTTTCCTTTTACTCCACTTTCTAAAATAAAAAACTAAGTGCAATTTTAATGCATTGTTACACTGGACTTCTACCTTTTAAAGCTAAATGCATTCCACCAATGCCACTATACAATTCGAGTACGTTCATTTTTGTATATATTCGTATATTCTCAAAATCACAGCAGTTTGTTTTCCAAATTATTCTGCTTTCTGTTTCAAAATGAGGTTAATTTTCCACAGGCCTCAGGGACTCCACAGCTACCTTATGTTCTGTGCGCCACAGCAGCACAGAATATAAAGGTACTCCACACTCCACACAGTCTACAGTCTGACAAACCGACACCTTCCTACTGGCCGCCATGATAAGATGCCAGATCCGTCTTTTTAGAATTGCTTGCCCAAAGTCAGGGCAGGATTGTACACATATAATAACCAATATGGCCGGTAAGCCATAAGTAAAATACGTATTTTTTTAGCTCTTTATAAGATGAATATTGGCTATTTTCATAGACCAACCAGCAGTGTTATTACACTAATTTTTAAGACGGCTAGAACTTTAAAGATTGTCATTGCATCCTTGTCTACTACCAGTTATTAGAAAAGGAGGATGCTACAACTCTAAAGTTCTAGCCGTGTTAAAAATTAGTGTAATAACACTGCAGAGGTTTGAATCAGAACTCTGGGCTTCCAAGGTGGATACATATATTTTATTTCAAATGTAACCTGAAACTAGGCAACCAGTTATACTGCCCACATTTAAAGGTGATTCTGTTTTTGTGTGCCATTTCTCCTGCAACAAGAAAGCAGAGTTTTTACCCTAGCTGAGGCCATTTGCAGGGAGCATTCCTGTGAAACAGGCAGCCTCTTGGGCTTTTGTGTAAAATTTGTAATTAAATTTAACATTATATACTACTCCATACTCGCCTTGGTGTCAGGTAAATTAATTATGATTTAAGATTACGAAGTGTATCTATTTAGGCATAGCCGAAACTATGATTTAGGTGATTAAATCAGTTTCAGCTCCTTTCTAAAATCATAAATTCGTGTTACCTAGCCGTGGGTACCTGGGACAATACATCTGTGTTATTTATTATTGGACTGTGGTGTATTCTTTCTCTTGCCTTCCCAAAAACCCCCTGAGCTTGGAGTTTCGGCTCAGGTTTGTTTGTCAGGAATTGAGCTAGGCAGTGGGTGGGTAATGAACAATACGTTACACTTAAAACTTTTATTCACAATCATATACGTAATGCTTTAATTGCCAGCTTATAAAAAGTTGGGAAATAGGCAATTGTTAACTTTCATTTCCAGCTAGCCAGAAAAGTAACTTTACAGGCTAGTTAAACGTTACTCTCCCGGCAAGTTAAACGTCACTCTCCTGGCAAGTTAAACGTCACTTTGCGGCAGCAAATCCTCTGGTTGTCTTTTCTGCAGCGGCTTTCAAATCTGATGGAATACACTCTCTATAAAGTCACATTGATCAGAATCAAACATTTTTTTTAGAGTTTTTGGCAAATTTAACACAAATTATTGATAATAAATACTTGTGGAAATAACCTAATTTGACAGAAGAACTTTTAATGTCTCGTTATACCTAGTAAAGCACAACTTCTGTCACTGCAGCCACCTACTTATTCGGAATAATTTCCGAACCTACTCATTCACTATCTATTCAATTATACCCCAATATTCAGTGTACATGGAGTTACCACAGGTTCTCGAGGTCAAAATAAGTCGATTTGACTACTTACCTCTATACCAAGTTGCCTCGTTTAGCCGCTAGCAAGCATCAAAGGTATGCTAATACTTCCCTTCATATGGCACTTTATGACACCATAGCCGAAGTAATTGCTTTAACAGAAGTGCGAAAAATATCCCTGCCCTAAACATATCTGATTCTAATTTTTTTTGGCTAACACAACAGTTTCAATTCATTTTGTGTCATAAAGATAAGTTTATTCATAAAAATATTGCTTTCTTGTATAATTGTTGTATTCCTAACAATATTGGCTTAATTATTTTTTTTGTATATCACTAACGCATATTCGATTACAAACAGATCAACTTACTATTCCACTTCAAAATTAAATACGCAGATGACCAAAACATAAAGTGACATCTGGGGGGAAGTATTAGCATACCAAATTTCCATAAAACCATACAGGGCGTTATAAAGTTATTTGTACAAACCTAAAATTTGATGTCCTCAAGCGGCTAAACGAGGCAACTTGGTATTGAGGTAAGTTTAGTCAAATCGACCTATTTTGACCACTTTATGTTTTGGTCATTTGTTTAATTAATTTTGAAGTGAAATAGTAAGTCTGATTGTAATCGAATATGGAATGATATACAAAAAAATTAATTAAGTCAAAACGGTTAGGAATACAACAATTATACAAGAGAGCAATTCTTATGAACAAACTTATCTTTATGACACAACATGAATTGAAGTTGTAATGTTACCAAAAAAAAAATTATAAGCAGATAGCAACTACTTCGGCTATGGTGTCACAAAGTGCCATGTAAAAGGAAGTATTAGCATACCAAATTTTAATAAAACCATACTGGGCGTGCCAATGTTATTTGCAAAAAACTAGAAATTTATGTCAACTTTGATGCCCTCTAGCGGTTAAACAAGGCAACTTGGTATAGTCAAACCGACTGTGCCGACTAGTGTTGACCTCGAGAATTTGTGGTAACTCCATGTACACGGAATATTGGGACACCCTGTATAAAAAAATTGTTTGCTAAGATTATGTTATTATACACTAATTATTGTAAATAATAGTACATTACATACATACCGAGCTGGGAAGTACTTCATTATAGTCGAGGATTGATATCTGTCAGAGGCGCGTGAGGTCAGATATAAATGCAGGGCTGTAATGAAGACTACCAGCGAGGTATATGTATACTATTTTAACCCTGGTAGGGTTTGAGGTACACACAAATCTCAAAAATCTGTGGAATAACGCTACAAAATATTTTGTGCTGTGCGACATTTGCAACATTATATGATGATGGCATGAATAAAGGATTCTTAAAAAAAATCATGGGGACAATAAAATTTCCAATATATAATAATTATTAAGAAAACAATAAAAATAGTCAGATACACATACCTACTAAATAAAGGTTTATAAAATAAATGTAAAATTTTAAAATATATTTTCATGGAAGATGCGTGTTCACTGTTCACTGTATCGCGACACAATGATAAAATTTATGTGCTCATTCTACAGGGTAGTTCACTCGAAGGCACTGGAAGCGAAGTTCACTAAATCGTGACACTACTGTATTAATTATCAGTATATATTTTAATAAAATACAAACTGTAATGTATATTATACACAAAATGAATCAAATCTAGTGCCGCTAAGCATATTTTGTAAATAAATTGGTAAATATGGCTACACCTAGTACTTATATAGTCGAGTAAACTTTAACTTGGCGTGTGGATGAGTTGATATTGTGCGTATTATTGTATTTTCTCTTGCACACAAAATTGAAGCAATGGCCCAAAACCATTGTTTACGTATAAACATACGTGAACAATGTTTTTGGGTTATTGCTTTAACTTTGTGTGCAAGAGAAAATACAATAGTGTGCACAATATCAACTCATCCACACGCCAAGTTAAATTTACTCGACTATAAGACGACTATAGGTGCTCAAATTCATGTGGAATAGGAATATTATTAGTTATTGCAAAGCGTTTTAAAGCCTCATAACGACTTCTTATTCCAGTCATTTCGTCTCTCATTTGATGCACTTCTTCCTGCATCACCTCCATGTCTCTCCATTCCTGAGTTTTCTCTGTTTCCAACTCATCCTTCTGTTCAATCCTTTTTATTCGACAGGAAGCAGCATACCCCCTGTTTTTCAATGTTCTTCTACGTTGTTTCATCCGAACAATTTCATCCCTCGATAGCCCTCTCAATTTTAATTGTCTATTTAAATCTCTCACTGTAATTGTAACCAATTCATCGTCCGATACATCAAGTAGTGGAGATGGGGACAAAGGAGCCTTGAATAAAATGATATATTATATATTATATTATATTATCCTTGTATATGTATTCTTCTAAAGAATACATATACAAGGTTATTATAAACAAATTAATTTAAAAGTTATCAGTCTACTTACAAGTTTCCCAGATTTTTTTGGCGGCTCTGGCGGCATCATAACATTCATTATTTTCACAAAATAGAGGTAATGTAACAATACTAACAATCAAAACTTGTATTTGCTTCCCGTTGATATAATTTTTGCAAGTCATCCTATGATCCATAGATAATATATTAATATATGCTATGATCCTATCCCAAGGCACAGAATTAGTCTGTTACTTCTGTGCCCAAGGATCCTATCCAAGAAATGCGACTTCTATCGTAATTGGTGGAAACTGCTGGAAACAAAGAAACAGCGACCCCTCGTGTTGAACTGGCAACTTTCGCGTGGGAGCAGGGCAATTTAGCAAACTAGTAGGGGCGAGTGGGTTTGCGGTCCAGGGCAGTGGGCAGGGTAGGCCTGTACACTTGATTTAAAAAAAAAGTAGTACAGCTCTTAGATAAGGAAATGGCCCATTTCTAGTTGTCTAAATTGTTCTTTTGACAGTAAATTATTGAAATTAATTTAATAATGAAAATATAGATGGCAGTCACTTGTAATTACGTAAGTTTATACTGGTAAATAAATAAATAATTCTATTTTTAGTAGAAGTATATTTTAAATATAACATTTTGAATAAAAATTTAAAACACAAATAAACAAATTACAACATAAATAACAGTAATTAATATTGAGTCATGCTCCATCCCCATCTAAAATTGCTTGTAGCCTCCTAGGCATTGATAAAACTAAATCTTCTGCAATTTGGGTATTACATAAACTTTCCCATTCATCTTCAATTATGGCACGAAGTTGTTCCGCATTTTGATGACGATAGATAATAAGATATATATCCATCATTACACAACTGGAAAACTTTTGCGTCAGAAAATATGACTTTTGACCAAAAGTCTTCATTGTTCAACAATAATATTATGGTTGAGTGCAAAAATGATCAGTCCTTGTTTTTTTCCTCCGTTAATTTGTATTTTCTAGCAGCACACTTCAGAATGCTATTTTTAATTCTTCTACAGGCAGTAGATCTTGATGCGGGAAAATTTGTTTCCAAAACTGCATTCACTAATTTATAGGGGTTTCATCTTGTTGCTCATTACTTCGTTTAGGCCTACCAGATCCATGCTTGGGGATATATAGTTTCTTTCATTTTCCCATATTTTTTTAACTTTCATCAGAGTGGATTTATTTATGTTATATTCAGAAGCAATTCCGCACCATCCATTTTCCAATTTGGAAACAATACCTAATCTTCTGAATTTCTGTTAGTTGTAAATATTTAAAATTTTCAAGAATGGTTCCCTAATCAAATTTGAATATTAATAAACTTCAACTTGAAAATAAATGTGACAGTTGACTTTTAGATGACTTATAAATATTTTTGCAAAAGTCATGTTTACATTGCTAAAATAAAGTGTACTACTTTTTTTTGAAATCAAGTGTATCTGCACCGTAAATAATTTAATAACAAGCATGTCACATTTTAAATGGTTAAGAATGGGATTAAAATTGGCCGGAATAGAAGGTAGGCGATATGGCAGTGCACAATTAACAAGCAATTTATTTAGGTAAAATGAACTATATTTGAGAAACAAGAAATATATGTCACTCGAAATAGAGGAGTCTATAAAATATTGCTTTCATGGAAAAGTAGAATATTGAGTCTATAAAATATTACCTTCATGGAAAAGTAGAATTATTACAGTTAAAATTTCTGTGCAAAATAGGTTAAAAAACACATTTTAGAGAGTATAGATTTAATTTGTATTTCAAAACGTTTTGAAACATATCCAACTTTTCCATGGATAGTGATATTTTACACTCTTCTATTTCTAATGACATGTTTTAAACGTACCTAGCCCATTTTACCCAAATATACCTACTTCTTGCGCACTACTATATATCGCCTGTCCACCCTCGCCAACTATTATTAATTCCAATAATTCCATCCTTAATCCATTTTTCTTCTATTTTAAGAATTATGATATTGTATTATAATAGTACCTACATACAATAGCAAGGGAGAGCAACACGTTATTCTTTCTGAGTTGTAGTTTGTAGGCCGAGGGCTACAAATACGCAGAGGAACAATAGCTTCTCTCACGGGCTATTATAAACTATTTTTGCCACGACAGGGAGTAGAAACATTAGAAAAAAACAATATTTTAAAAATAGAAATGCTGACGAAACTTATTAAACCCTATATTATGTAGTAGCCTTTGGCTCGTTTCTATTCTCATAAAGTAATAAAAGTTCCCTAGAGCAATTTATCGCCACTTTATTTACCCAGAGGAAAAATGTTTCACTTCTGTTTCAATTTCGACACCATAAAAATCGATTACTACTCCCTAACATGGAAAATAGTATATTATGTTACAAGGAGTAGAAGACGACCATTATTGTTGAGCCCAGAAGTTTGCTCAGCCGAGGCGCAAGCCGAGGCAGCAAACTGGGCGAAACACATGGTTGAGATAAAACATGGTTAGTTTTATCTCGGCTCGATTTTCGTACTGTACTGCGCAAGTAGAAAAACTTGTTGAGTGCCACTAAATAGGTATATGTTTTCTGCAAAGTTGGAACTGTCAACTGTCAAATAACAAATTGTCAAATCTGCAAGAATGTTAAGTTTTGGTTATTTGAATTTATTAATTTAGTCTGGTGGTATCAGTTTTAATTGAAAAATGCACAAAGGTCATGGAGGACTCCTTTAACCACGGCGAGAAATTGAAGAGGATCAAATCTTTGACAATGTAGCAAAAAATGCTTGCCACTCTTGCCAGCTATGCTATTCATTCTCTCATTTGGACTGTTTGGACAAGAACTTACTTACATTTATCTTTGTCTACGAGAAATCAACAGAAAAATACAAGATAACTCTAGAAAAACAAACAAGATCACAAAATTTACAGGATTCAAAAAATAGTTATATTATGCTTTATATTATGTAGTTATTATTATGTTGTCCCATGTCCTTTTTAATAGTAAGTAGATTTCAACTTTGTTGAATATTCCTTTATTACTTTAAATTATATATTCTTTTAGTGAATATTGGGCATTTACGATAATTGGAGGGCTACATACCGCAATGTATCAGAGCGTTCGATAATAAGAACATATCTACCGAACCGCGTTCGGTAAATGTATCGAATGTATTCGCTACATCTACCCGATCCAAAATTTATGGATCGACTACATCGGTTGGTAAATGCGGTACAACCTTAAAATATGATTAAAAAAACTTAATTTTTGACATTTTGTGAGTATTTGAGAAAAATGAAACCCATCACTGACGATAATAGTGAAGTATTTTAGATGGGACGGAAACATTTATGTATATGTATAATGAATTAAGTAAGTAAGTAGGTATACCTAAATGTGCAATACATATAAATGTTTTTTTACTTTCCATTTTGACATGGCGAGCAGTATGGACTTATGAATAAGCATAAAATATAAAAGTAATTCAATTTTCAATTATTTATTAATTAGTCAACTGATGCTTTGGGTTACATTTGAAATTTTGCGTTCGGTAATTCTTAGCTCGGTAGATGTATTGACATAAAACAGCTGATTACCGCAATGTACCAGGATACATTACCCGCTCCAATTATCGTAAATGCCTATTATGAACAATTATGTAAATAACATTATCTAACATTCATAATATATTCAATGAAACTATTTATTATTATTAATTATAATTATATTAAATTATTTTCAATTACTAAAGTCCACAACTGTGAAATGTTACAACTTTTATTTATTAAAAATCATGATTAATTTCAAAGCTTCCTTGCGTTCTTTTTTACACGCCTTTTTTTGTATTTCGCCCAGTTTGCAGCTTCGGCTTCGCCTCAGCTGCAAATCCTGGGCTCAACACAAAAAAGAGTGCGTTCTACTCCTAGTAATATAATATACTATTTTTTGCGCCTACGTATTTTTAAACTCGGTGTGTAATTTGAAAATATCAAGTTCCCGCCAACAGTCGTGACGTAAATGTTTACGCATGCGCAGTATAGCGTAGATGAAATATCTCAAAAAAACTAACCTCACATTTTTCACGCTCTTAAACTCGACACTGAAATAGTCCATATTTTTCGCAAAGAATTCCTGAATCATAACGTAGTTCACTTCAGGTAAATTTTCACTGCTAGCTTTAACGAAATTAGGCTCCATAATAGTAAAAAATGATGAACTAACACAAACTAAAGCAAACTGTCAAAAGTGTCAAATGCTACTGGACTCTTTAACAAAAACAAATCTTCCTAGATTTAGTTCTAAACCGTGACGTCAGAAGTTAATAAAATTTGAAATTATTGACGATACTTTTTATTGATTTATGAATAATTGACAAATAATAAAGACATGGTATTTACCAATACATTATTCTTGCATATTCTACTATCCAAATTGATAGGTATTTTTAAGTTTTTCTTTAACATGAAATAACCCTAATATGTATGTACATACAATAAAAAGGAAAATACTTATTTCATTACCTACTTATATAGATTTAAACTAAAAATGATTATAGTGAATTTTATTAAAATAAATCGTACATAATAACAAAGTATAATTAGTACAGCGGAGTAGCTAACGTATTGTGCACTTTTTGATAAAAGCACCAAATTTGGCATAGAGGTAGACTGATGTAATATGAACAATTTTGGATGTGGAGCCATCTGCCAACTGCCCCCTGGCGACCGTGGCGGCCATTTTTCAAGATGGCTGCCAGTGGACACCCGAAAGACAACAGCAGTTAGATATAATTTGCTGCTGAAGGTTTTAGTGAATGTTTATTAAATGTTTTGAATGAGAGATAGTTTGTAAGTTATATACAGGGTGGGTCAATAGTGCGTGCGTGCGGAGATAGAGAAGAAATCTGTATCTCCTGTCTCGTTAGAGATAGAGGCATGGTTCAAAATTTTAATTAAATTGTGAGAAAAAGTACATTTTTTAAAATTATTATCCATTATACAAGGCGATCCGTTAAAGTGGTAGATGAAAGAATATATATTTTTTAAATGGAATGACCCAATTTTTTTATTATGTTTGAATACCACTATAATGGCCTATTCAGCGGTAAAATATTTTTAAAATTTGTTTGATTGTTAATAAATTAAAAAATATTTTTATTGAAAACTGCCGTTTGCAGTTATCATTTTGAAAATTGATTTTGGACTTATTTTTGGAGAATAATTTTTTTTCTTTTACATGGTAGTAGTGTATGCCATACTTTAACTATTAGCTGATGTAGAAAATATTTTTTTCATACAAGGTGTTCATAAGCGCACTGCTAAATAAATATTCAAACTACCAAAACTCAACTTTTTCAAATGGAACACACCCTATATATTTTTGTAAAAATTGTGTAATTTTTATTTCTCTGCAACTTTGATATGATATGTCCCATACCTAAAATGAATAATTTTCTAGATGTAGTTGTTTATGCGTAAATACATGATACAATAAATAAGAGATAAAATATCGCGCAGCTCGTGACGTCAGTCGGTGAGCTAGGACGCCATTAAACGCCCGGCTGTCAGGAGTGTCAGGTAGAATTGTCAAGTTGTTGCGGATATTTTTGGGTTTAAAAGTTAAAAAATCGTCGAAAATGAGATGTGCTGTGTACGATTGTGATGTTGATAATAATTCAAGAGATTCTACGCACGATAGGTATAACGTTTTTTTATTTCCCTGAAATAAAAAAATGCAGGGTGTATGGAAACGCAGTTTCAGAAAAAATAGTATGTGTACCATCGTAGTAAAAGCAGCGATGTAAAAGCATATTTCCGAACTCCGTGTTGCTTGCGCCTCGACAAGCAATCTGCACGGTTGCCCGGGAATGTTAAATTTCTCCTACTAAGCACACAATGTACTATTTAGCATCAATTTTCTTAGTAACTAGAAAATTTTAGAGAAAGTTTATTTACATTTTTTACCTTAATTATTAACATTTTTATATTTTTTTAACTTCCTACATATTAAAGGTAAAATTTGACGTCAAAACTGGTTTTTCTTAATATACTTAACTTTCGGCAAGAAACAATTTTTGAGAAATTAATTATAAATAAGTTTTCTATTATGCTGCCTACTGCCCAGCAAACACCAATGATTGGCCCATTGTTAATAAACTGCATACATGCCTTTACTGCATCATTGGCAGAGTACTGGCAAGAAATGCTAAATTAATGAATAAAGTGAAACACCGGCCAGCGCTCGGCCACGGAACACTTTGCCAATGATGGCTGTGCAGTGCTTTTTTTACACTTATTCTTTACACGACATGAATGAAAAGTACGATTCTTTTGCCATTACAATATATGCAGTGGGGACCATTGTTGGCACTGTACCGAATATTTAACATAATTGAAAGTTAAGAATAGTTGAGAAAATACTAGTGAAAACTTTATTGACAGTATTTATATATCAATTGACAATCAATAATATCTTTTGTTATTAGTTACTATGTTTTTTATACAACAAATAAATCTATTTGCAACACTCCTCCTAAAACAAGTAACTATACTAATCTTTAAGTCCCATTAAATTAGAACAGTAAAGTGTCTTTTTAATTGGCAAAGGCTTGGTATGGAACATTCACCATTTCCTCTGCATTTCCCCTTGTTTTTGGGCACATTTCCTGACTCAACTTCTGATTTGCGTCCATGGGAGTTGAGCACGGATTGCAATTTTCCATCTCGAATTTTTCTAACATCTGTTTAATATAATGCTGTTGATCAATACAAATCGTTCCTTCCTTTTTATTTATAACAATATGTAACCCAAGGAATAAACTAGCAGGTCCAATGTCTTTCATATAAAATTTATCTGACAAACATTTTTTTAACTTTTCTTTCAAACTTGACAGATTTGACATAAGCAGTAAATCATCAACATACAATGTGACAATTAAAATATTTCCATCTGTATTTAGATAATAAATACAAGGATCACTTTTGGATTGTTTCAAACCAAATTTCTTTAGCGCTTCATCAAGTTTCAGATTCCACATTCGAGATGATTGCTTCAGTCCATAAATAGATTTTCTTAAACGTAAAACTTTGTTACCAATATCAAATCCTTCTGGTTGTTTAATATAAATTTCTTCATTGAGATCCCCTTGCAGAAATGCGCTAATTGCATCTAATTGATCAATATCTAAATTCAATCTAGCTGCGACGGCTAACAAAAATCTTACAGATTCATATCTTACAACTGGTGAAAATACTTTATCATAATCGATTCCTTTTCTTTGATTGTATCCCTTGGCTACTAGACGTGCTTTATATTTCACAATATCTCCATTTTGATTCAATTTCGTTTTAAAAACCCATTTTGTACCTAGGATTTTCTTTCCTTGAGGCAAAACAACTTCTTCCCATGTATCATTCTTTAATAACGAAGCATATTCTTCCTCGATAGCTATTCTCCAATTCTCTGCATTATCTCCATTAATTGCTTCTTGATAGGAAACAGGGTCGTTTACATTTGAAATGTGTTTTGCAATATATAGCTCATAGTCATCAAATTCTTAGGAATATTTCTGGTTCTGACTTGATGAAAATTGTCACTGTCACTGTCAGGACTGTCATCGTTATTTTTTAACCCATCATGGTCACTGTCAGATTGAAGTTCCAGAATTTTTATATCACGAATTTCGTTGTCACTGTCATTATTTGAACATTCTTCCTGCGACACAATTTCGGGAAAATCTTCATCAGCCTTTTCACAAGCAGAATCTTCTAAATCAGTCAGGTAAATAGGAAATACGTTGGCATTTTTATTTTCTTTCACATTGCGAAAATATGGCTCGCATTCAAGAAAAACAACATCTCTACTTATAAGTACTTTTTTCTTTTCGGGAATGTAGATTCTATAGCCTTTCGTATTTTCACAAAAACCAACTAAAACCCCTTTTACAGATTTCGAATCCAGTTTCTTCCTTTTCTGTTTTGACACATGAACCATTGCTGTTGAACCTACTATTTTCAAATGACTTAGATTTGGTTTCTTTTTCAAATACACTTCTTCCGGGGTCTTGTACTTTAAAATTCTTGTCGAGGTTCGATTTATGAGATATGCTGCAGCTAAAACGCACTCTGCCCAATAATGTTTTGGAAAATTAGCTTGTAATAGTAAACATCGTGCTTTCTCTATAATTGTTCTATTCATTCGTTCAGCTTTCCCATTTTGCTGTGGAGTATATGGAACTGTAGTTTGATGAACTATTCCATACTTTCTAAAAACCGATTTCATCTTATAATTAGTGTACTCGGTACCATTATCAGAGCGTAATATACGTATTCTTTGTCCTGTTTGATTTTCAACCAGATTTTTGAATTCAATAAACTTCTCAGGTACTTCCGATTTGGCAGTAAGGAAATATACAAAAATCTTTCTTGAAAAGTCATCCATAAACAGCAAAAAATATCTCGCTCCGCTCATAGAAGCAACTTCTATTGGTCCGCATATATCTGAATGTACTAATTCCAAAAGATTCGAAGTTGTAGAACTTGACATAGGAAATGATTGACGTTGCTGTTTACCTTCTAGACAAGTAATACAATATTGCTTATTTGTATTTTCTATAAAGCTCACACCTGCTACTGCACCATCTCTCATTTTCTTGACAATGTCAAAATTGGCATGTCCAAGTCTTTGATGCCACACTTCATAGGAATATACATTTTCTCTTGCAACGTTCACGATATTTACACCGGTTGTATCTAGTCTGAACATATTATGCACATGGGTACCAGTAGCAATAAGTTCTTTTTTCTTATTATAAATAGAACACTTTTCGGAATCAAAGTGAACTATATTTCCATTTTTGACTAGTTGACTGACGGATATCAAATTTACATCTAATTTTGGCACATGTAGAACATTTTGAACAGTGATATCAGTTTCTTCGTTATTTAATAAAACCTTTAATTCGACATCTCCTTTGGCACATACTGGCAAAGTAGTTGAATCTGCAATTTTAACTTCTTCTGTCACTTCTCTCGACCTCTTCAACCACATTCTTTTCATGGTCATATGCGTAGAAGCACCGGAATCAATAAACCATTCATCTTGATTTGTCTTCTGCACAGTTAACGAGGTATATAACAAGTTATTTGATTTCGGTTCATTTGGTTGATTTTCGGGACACTTTGACTTGATATGACCATACTTGTTGCAACCAAAACATCTCGGACCTTTAGAAACGAATTTCTTCTTAAATTTCCTATTATTATAACCATAAAATGCGGTCGTCTCTTCGGTACTGTCGCCTGGTTCAGTTCGTATATCTTGGAGCAACTTTGTCTTGATGGAATCTGCCGAAATTACAACACCTGAACTTTCTATTCCCATAATCATTGGTCGATATTCATCAGGAAGACCAGCCAACAGTAATGTGCCAACCCATTCATCTGAGATAGGCATCCCAATAGAATTAAGCTTATGTGCTGTAGACACTATTTTATTAATATAATCTTCTAGTGAACAACTGTTTGCAAGACTAGTAGTGATCAAAACTCTTAATAGACCAACACGCCGACACAAACCAGAATCATCAAAAGCTTTAACTAAATTATCCCAAACCTGTTTAGCAGTTGTAGCATTTTGCACATGAATGTAATTTATAGGTTCTATCAACAAAATGAGCTTAGTCTTAGCTTTAATGATTTTCTTTTGATCCAGTTCTTCACCTGTTACTGCAGTCCACAAATCTTCGTGTTCCAAATAATTCTTCACAGCAAACTTCCAGGAATCAAAATTTTCACGTCCTTTCAACTTCTCAATGCAAGGTAATATGTTCGACATCTTTCACACTTCCTTTACTCTGAACAACGGTACTTTCTTCTCAACTTTAGGTAAATGATTATAACAGCGGTTCTGGGCCCATAACCAATTGAAAGTTAAGAATAGTTGAGAAAATACTAGTGAAAACTTTATTGACAGTATTTATATATCAATTGACAATCAATAATATCTTTTGTTATTAGTTACTATGTTTTTTATACAACAAATAAATCTATTTGCAACAAACATTTATGTGATGAGAAAGTGAATACTATCAATGGTTTGCCATTACAATATATGCAGTTGTGGCTACTGGAATTAGAGAGACCTCCACCCATGCTGTTTCCTAATACGGAAATAGCAAATATAATTAAGGCTGACATTTATTTACATTACACCATCGTAATTAATGAAAAACTGCTCATAATTTTATTAAGATACCACGGATGGTTTATCATTGATTACCATAAATTGAAATTTTAATGCTATTTTCTCTTTCAAGTAAATGTCAACCTCAGTTATATCTACAATTCCTGTATTTTGGGACAGTACGTGCAGGTGCAAGGTCTCTCAAACTCCGATAGTCACTATACTGCATATACATACCTACCTTTTTTTAACCAAAGGACTGTTGTGACAATAACGTGCAAAAGTTTTTTTATCGTCATAGAAATACCAATAAATTATAAACAGCAATGATTGGGCGCCTAAAGAGACACTACATACTATGGAACCATGGACTTATTGTTTTTTTTCTGTTTAATTGAGATAAATTAGCTAATTTGATTTGATAGTTGTACAGTATTTCAGTATAGGGATAAGTAAATAAATAAAAATCCCCAAAACTTTTGCAACATACGTAATTTTCATACCTACCTTGAAACAGTGCTTGTTTTTCTGTAACGACTTGCCAGCTGATCTTCTATCATTCTATGCAGGCTACTTCTTATTAATGCTGATCACCACCAAACGTAGGTAGTATTAATAAAGGATAAAGGATACATCTTTTAGTAAAAAGTTAATGGTTACCTATTATTATTTTTTTACAAGTTAGTTGGAGTTCTGGATTTAGCTTAAAATAGTTCAACATACGATTTCAAAGAAACACCTATACTATTTCCATTTTCAAAACTGTATTATTCTTCTCAACTTTCATAAAAGAAAGAATAATTACAGTCAGTCTTCATAATAGAAAGTTATTTTTTCAAAACATTGACGGTTTTTTTATTTTCATAATTTGTTTTAATAGTTTATTATTTTAATTCTTCAAGTGAAAGGTATAATGTACTTATTAAAATATTTTTCAAAAAGTCTATACAAACAAAATTGAAGAAAAGCATATAGGTATTTAACATATAAACCTATTAGGTGATGACTAATGAATAACGCTAAATTGTCGGTATATAAAACTCATATAGGTACTGAAAGATAAAATATATATATATTTTTTTATTAACAACAGAAGTATAACTGCCAATAGACTTACTTATTATTAAATAAATAGTAATGAAACCATAAATTAATTCTAATTATCCATCTCGTCTTCTTAAATTAGTGGTCCTATTTGTACATCCTCCTTCGCGGTCCATTGAACCCCGTAACCACGTTTTTATAATATCTTTAATATTTTTTTTTGGATGAATCTTTACACAAAGGATTTATTCTTACGGAATCTAAAAAAAAAAAAATTATGTGACAGTTAAGGTGGTGCATATAGGCTTCAAATCACAATGAAAGAAGGTCTATACCTTCACATAACACCCAACAGGCAACAATCATTCTCTAATAGAACGCGAAAGACAAAAAAAAAATCAAGATTAACGTTAATATACCTAAGAATTTCTCAAAGAAAAGTATTACAAGGTATTATCTCAAAATAAAAACGTAAAAATATGGGCTTATTAGGTAAACATTCCTAATGTTTTATAAATAAACTAGTTAAACGAATGTTTTTTTTAATTGGGATGTTAAATATTATGACACAAAGATGTGAAGAATCCATATTATTTTTGTGTTTGATGAATTATCTTAATAAAATATAAGGCGACTTTTATATACCTACCTATATGCCATTTTTTTTTGAGTAGAAGATGACATCCTTCGACATGTAAAACTTTTCTTTTCAATTACATCTGCACTATTCCACAAAACACAAACGCACAATAAATGAGGAATTCAAACTAGAACTAAAATAACCACAAAACTTATATGATTTATATGAATATTATAAGAAATCAACCATAAATTATTTAAGCGTGCCTTCACCTTCTTCGTCTAGCTGTCAAATGTCAAAAGTTTCGCTGTTCTCATCGCGGGAATTTTAAAAGTAAGGTTACAACACGTTTTGTAAATTGTAATGCACTTATAATTCGCTTTTTTTGTATTAACAAAATATTACAATTACATTCGCAAGAATAGAATAATGGCCCATTGATACATTTACTGTATATTGGTTACTATGTATCCGGCCAACAATGAATTATTGATGGCAAATAACGATATAATAAACGATTTTTTACATCACTTAAAAAACGTTGGTTTGTCACAGACAAAAAAGTGCTTTAACTTGTTTAATGTACCAGCAACGTTAAAGTGATTCCAACTACCCAGTAACAGGAAGGGCATATTTAACACAAGTTACGTTTTTTAGGCAGGAAAAAACCTTTTTAAAAAACACTAATTTATTTCCAAAAGAATACAAAAGCGAGGTGGTTACAAAGACCGTTAATCTGCTACTGACTAACATGAGAAATTATATTTTACATGTCTCTAGATAAGTGATTATCTAGTCGGTATTATATTATGCTGATGGTTGTGGTTTAGAGTTCATAACTCCTCCAACCTTAGTTTTTGGATCGTCCTCGACTCCAAGTAGTTCTGAAAATATTTTTTTGTCTATTTTTACAACAGGGTTAGGTCTACATATTAATTTTACAATTTGTTTCCTGTAAATAAAAACAACAATACATACAATAATTATAAAAACGATTATAATGCAAGTGGTTAAAATATGAGAATACTTAATAGCTATATGATCTAATAATATAGGTTCCTTTATGTCCTTTAGATCATTATTAATTAGTTTAAAGTCCTTTAAGTGGCTTGTTTTTAAAGATAATACTTTAGTTGGTATATTTAAGTTCTGAATGATTTCATTTGGTAATGAAATATTTACAAATGTGTTAGTTATTAGTTGTGAATTAACAATAACATTACAATTTGACTTTAATAAATTGAGTCCTTTAATGGTGGTTGTCGTAACATCGTCGTGGATACATTGTTCAATCACTTTCGTGGGTGTCTTGAATAGGGTCAATATTCCATGTTCCATTATAGTCGTTGCATCAAAATCTGTAGTAAGGGCTGTAGCACAACTCGAAATATTATTAAGGGAACACTTGTTTATTAAGTTAGATGAGCACAAATAGAATGTTTCTATTTCCTTGCACTTTTCTGACCATTTTTCCTTTGTAGAATCCTTCAGGTAGAAATGGGTTGGTGGTATAATAATTATGTCATTTTCATTAGGTACTGGGTAAATTTTATACAGGGAAAAAGTTGTGGACTGTAGGATTGGAATTTTTAAGATGATAACAATCACATTATATTTTAATAATAAAGTTATCCTAGAATTATCTAATATTTTAAATAAATGATTTTTATCTAGTTGTAATACCATTGTTGGGCTGTACTGTGTGAAAAGATACTTTTCTAGAATTTTTAAATCTTGCAGAGTAAATAATTCGATATTAGGAGTATCAAGTCTTGCTAAGTTGATGGTTCTAAGTAAAATGTTTATTTGTTTTTCTAGTTTGTCAATATTGATTAATTGTAAACTAATTGTTTCGAGCAATTGTACATCATCTACTAATTTGTGAATGATATGTAATGAGTCGTTTTGAAAGGCGGAGATAGCTTGCATTTCTTGCTCAAATTTATTTGTTAAATGCTCAGCAAATGTTGTAAATTGTGACATTTTTTGGGAAACTTGTTGCTGATTGCTTTCTAATATTTTTAAATTATCATTTATATTTATTAAATCGTCTTCATCTAAATTTCCTGTTATAAATTTAATTCCTTTACCAAGAAAATTGAATAACCCACGTTTTTCTCGAATATACAGAATTTTATCATAATTTTCTTGTAACTTTTTAGTTTTTAACTTAATTTCGGTTATAAGTGCAGGGATTAGCTTATTACACTTTATATGATTTGCTTCAATTAAAAGGTTATTATGAGCAATTTCATTGATATTATCTTGTATCAAGTTTAAATTAAATTGGGAATAGAATTTGTGGTAATGACTAAGGAGTTTTCCTTGTCCTAGAGGTTCTAGATAGTATCCATTAGTTCGAAGGGGTATGATTTGAAGTGCATGGTGTGTCTTCAGACTCAGTAGGAGGACTCTGTAATAAATTACTTTGTTTTACTCTTTTCATTCGTCTACCATGAATATTTACATATTTCTTTTTAATTTTTGATGTCACTTTATTAATATTATGTGAAACTAATTTTGAATCTTTACCTATGCTAAAGAGGGGTTCGTGTTTTCCTCTCTTGTTATTTCTAACAGCAATAGTGTCAGGTATATTTTCTATAGGCGGTTCTTTATTTTCGTTACTTTTTGCAAGTCGTTTTTCGGCTTGTTGTTTTTGTTTGTTATAAAGTTCGTCATAGAATGGTAATATTTCGTCTTTTCTTTTCTGGTTATAATTTTCAAATATAGTCATGTCCTGATTAAAAGACATTTCAGTAAGGTAGGGACCGTATAAAATAGAAAATGGGGCAAAACCTGTAGCGGTGTGTATTGATTGATTATATATTAATACAGCTGATAGCATTTGATTTGCAGGCGTTTCACTTGGGTTTTTAACATTTATAATTCTGAGTTTTTCTATTAAAGTAGAGTGCATTCTTTCGATTGGAGAGTTCGAGTTAGGGTTATAAGGTGTCGTAAAATGTAGTTCAATATTATGCATTTTCATATATTCTTTTACTACATCGTTCAAAAAATTCGTTGCGTTATCCATAACAATTCGTTTCGGGAAAGAATGATGGGAAAAATAATGTCTAAATTTATTTAGTATTGTTATGTGATCTGTTTGTTTAATATGATATGCTTGACCATATCTGGAGAATAAGTCTATAATAGTTAAAAACTTACTGCCTTTATATGTAAATACGTCTACATGTAAGGTTTCGAAAGGTTTTGTGGCTAATAAAGGACCTTCGAGTTGCAATTGATAGGGGTTTCTGTCATATTTTGCACTTAGACATTGTTCACAATTATTGATAATTTCAATAATAAAAGTTTTTAATTTGGGATTATAATATTCTTGTCTAATATGGTTATAAGTTTCATTAATACCGTTATGATTTCTTAAATGATATAAATTAATTCGTAATTTAAGTTCATTGTCTTGTAAATCTTGTAAATAAGTGTTAGATATTGATATTTTTGCAGAGTTATTTAGATATTTTTCTAATAAGCGAATTGTTATATCCTTTAATTCTTTATCTTGTATATATAGACAACAGGGTTTACTGGGAATGATAATATTTTTAAATTCATTAAAAACATCCATTTCGTTTGAATTTTTGTTAAATTTTATTATGTAATGATCTTTGTTGAATATCTTTTTGTGGTTCGTTTGTATTCGCGAGTGAGGTAGGCAAATAATTCTGTGATTAGAATAATTCACGGGTTGTTCTGAAATTGGAATCACTAATCTTTGATCATTATTACTTACAGTATGCGCGGTTTCTAAATCATTAATTATTCTTTCTATTTCTTCTGCTTCCGGATTTACAACTAAAATTTCATCTAAGTCGTTTAAAATGGGTAATTCGGCGACATTAGGTATTATTGAGTCGTTATCAGTTTCGTTAATGTTTATTTCAATGCGTGACAAGGCGTCAGCGACATAATTTTCTTTACCTTTCCTATATTTAATTTCAAAATTATATTCTTCAAGCTTTAATTTCCATCTAACTAATCGTGAGTTAGGCTCCTTAATTTTGCTCAACCAAACTAAGGGGTTGTGATCAGTTTCTATTATGAAACGTCTCGCGTATACGTATGGGCGAAAATGCTTACAAGAATCGTGTATACTGAGTAACTCTTTTTCAATGGTCGAATAGTTACGTTCGGCAGAATTTAAAGTTCTGGAATAATAGGCAATAGGGCGATTATTTTGTGATAAAACACTTCCCAAAGCTACATTAGATGCGTCTGTCGTTAATGTAAATGTTTTGTTGAAGTCGGGGTATATTAATATAGGGGCATTTTGCAAGAGCTCTTTACAGGTGTTAAAGGCTTCGATATAATCTGGATTTTCTATATTTATGTTTTCTCCTTTGCGTAAACATTTAGAAAGAGGAGATGTTAATTTTGCAAAGTTCGCTATGAACTTTCGATAATAACCAATTAATCCTAAAAACCGTTTAATTTCTTTAACCGTTTTAGGTATCGGAAATTTTTGAACAGCTTCTACCTTTGTAGGGTTTGGCTTTATTCCGTCGGGTGTGATAACATGACCGAGAAAAGCAACTTCTTTACATAAGAACTCAGACTTGTCGAGTTGAATTTTTAAATTTGCTTTTTGAAGTACTTGGAATATAGTTTTTATATGATGTATATGTTCTTGAAGAGAACGAGAAAATATTACAACATCATCCATATATACGAAACAGATTTTATATAAATGGGTGCGAAGTATATGATCCATTAATTTTTGGAAAGTGGCGGGAGCGTTTTTGAGGCCAAATGGCATTCTCAAATATTGATAGTGGCCATTGTTTACAGTAAATGCGGTTTTTTCGATAGATTGAGGATCCATCTCAATTTGGTGAAAGCCTTGCGCAAGATCGAGGGTGGTAAAATAAGTACATCTACCGAGATTATCTAATATTTCCTCGATTTTAGGTAGTGGATATTTATCTTCAATTGTGTTATCATTAAGTTTGCGATAGTCAATAACCATACGATATTTCTTTTTACCGCTAGCATCTAATTTCTTCGGTACAATCCACACCGGTGAACTATATGGAGAAATTGATGGTTCAATAATTTTGTTTTCAAGTAATTTCTGAATTTGCGATTCGATTTCTTCTCGCATAGCAGGGGGATGTCTAAAACATTTCGTAAAAATTGGAACTTCATCTTTAGTGCGTATATGGTGCTTAATTTGATTAGTAAACGATAAATCAGAATTTTCGTGATAGAATATGTTTTTATATTGGTTACATAAATCTAAAAGAGCTTTACGTTCTTCAGGATTTAGATTATTTGTTCTAATTAGTTCGGAAATAGGCCGTGACAATTTTTCAGTAGGTACCTCAATATTAAAATATTCGATAGGAATAACGTCTATTCTTCGTTCAAATTTTGATTGAAATGGTTTTTCATAAATATTAGGGATTTTAATTATACCTTTATTAATTTCAGCAATACATTCAGGTATTTCATATTCATTTAATTTAAGTGGAGGTAACAAAACAGTACCTTTATCTAAAGTTGTTGGAATAATTATTTTGTCGTTATGTGTAACTAACAAATTCATGTCTTTCTGGTTATATTCGAAATAAAAAGGAATTTGGGTATCACCAATAGTTAATATTTGTGTGTCGTAGTTAATATCAGCTTTTAATTTTCGCATGTCTTTTGAGCCGATGAGAGCGTCAAAGTTTTGATGCCAGGGGATGACTCTAAGTTTAATATTTTGGAAAATATTTCTTTCTTTTAATAATGGAAAAACTACATTATCATATGAGCTAGATTTTTTGTGCATGGACATAACAGTGAAAAATTCTTTTTTATAAAATAATTGTTTAAATGGTTCAGCAGCATCAGGATTTATAATAGAGTACGATGCTCCGCTATCAATTAGAATTTTAAGATTTAGTTGTGGAAGATAGAAAAAGGGTAACTGAGACAAAGTATGAATATTATTTAAGTTGATAAATGATCGGAGGCTGGGTCTATAAAATTTTCGTCATCTTGTTCATTTTCGGGGTAGTCGTCATAGTTTACATTTTCATAGTCATTTTCTAGTACAGTTTCTGCTTCAACTAGTTCGTTATTAAATACTTGAGCAGGTTTAAATGTCGGTTTTGGGTGAGAGAATCTTGTAGAAGTTGACATAGGCGTTGGTTTTTGTTGGAACGTCGGCGTCGGTTTGCCGAATGTCTGTCTGTTTGTCGGGAAAGAAGTTTGTTGTGATAACGGTTTATTAATATCTTTAGGAAAACCGGTTGATGAAGAAGGTTGTGTCATTGTAGTATTCGGGTTAATCGGGTTATATATGTCACGATTTGTAGTTGATACAGGACGTGAAGAAAATTGTAATTTTCCTTGACGTTTTTGTTGTTTATTATTTTGTCTGGCATGGTTTGCCCATTTTAATTCTTGATTATAATTATCAAAGGCCTGACATTTTGTATACCTATGCGTCTTCTAAAGTTGCATAGTTAAAATGATTTAAATGCGAATTATATGGTTCTAAAACACCAACAAGAAACGTTTTTAGTGACTTTTGCATGTACATTTCATATTTAAACCGATAAACTTCCGGAATTTCTTCATGTATTTTTAGATATTGTAATAAATCATTTCTAATAAATAGAACACGTTTATAAAAATCATGATAAGATTCATTATAGTTTTGAACAGTATTTTGTAATGTAAAGGATAAAATATCCTCATTACGATGATCACCGTATTGTTTTAATAAAATTTCTTTAATTTGTGCCCACTCGGTAGCATCATGTAAGCTAAGAAATTTTCTAGCTTCGCCTTTTATTTTAGTTTTAATTGTACAGCCTAAAATATGTGTCTGTACTGGTTTATTATGAACAAAATGTAGTAGATCTTGTACACTCTCTATAAATATTTGTAAATCGTCATCGGGACCGTACTCTGGTAAAGCATTTAATAATTGCGTGAATTCTTGAGATTGAATAGGTTCGACTGGAGGAGTCATATTTGAATTGTTTAAATTAATTATATTTGGAAAATTGGTATTACGATTTTCAACTAATTCTATTTCTAAATCCAATTCTGAACCGGAGGTAGACATATACTAAAATTACGTTTTTTCAATTCACTTGTGATTGTTTTCACTTGAAAAAATGGAAAATTGGACTTACAGGCTAAGTAGAAGGATTGACATCTCTTCCTTGTGTTCTCGATGAACTTGCAACGTCACAGAAGGACTGGGGTGTTGTCTCCAATAGACTGGGGGGTTGTCTCCAATAGACTGGGAGCAGCAGGGTCGATTTCTTTTTGTTTCTTTTGCGGATCACAGAAGCGAAGTATTGAAATACACCACTAAGTTGAAAACGTATAGGACACTGAATTCCCACGAAATTACTTCTTTTTAGCGTCAACTGGATCCTGTTCGCAGCGCCAGTTACGTTTTTTAGGCAGGAAAAAACCTTTTTAAAAAACACTAATTTATTTCCAAAAGAATACAAAAGCGAGGTGGTTACAAAGACCGTTAATCTGCTACTGACTAACATGAGAAATTATATTTTACATGTCTCTAGATAAGTGATTATCTAGTCGGTATTATATTATGCTGATGGTTGTGGTTTAGAGTTCATAACTCACACAAAACCATCAATTCACCATTACAACACGGAGGTTATAATGGTTAGACTGTACTCTATATTCACTTTCCAAGTATTGGCAAAAATTGCCATCACTCTACCAGCAATAACTGTAATGGCCCATTGTTTTGCCAGACATTTTGTGTTTGCTGGGTGTCTGGCGATCGCACTGTATTTTTACGTAAAACATTCTTCAATATTCTTAAATATCAAATATATTGAATGTATATATGGTTAATTTATCCTTTTTACATTTGACTTGCCATTTTGTTAATTTTGAAAACTTCGAATAGCAATTAACCCCAAAATTATTAATTTGTACGGCCAGACATATTCAACAATTACAAATCGAAATACATGCCTACGAAAAATATAAATTGGGAGTTAATTTCGTATTATTAATACTTATATTCACGTATAATATAGAAATTTCTGCATAAAATATATCAAATGTAATAATCAGTGTTATCTCTGAGCTCTAATAAATTTCATCTAAAATGTAATAATTTAAATAGCCGTCATTAACTTAGTATTACACTATAATCAGTGAACCTATATTATGAATAAAAGCCATAAAACAGAGTTCCTAACTAACAAAATTTGATATTAAATTCGATACGCGACATAGATTTTAAAAATTACTCACTGTGTGACGTCATGCGCAAACCGGACGAAATTTGAACGCTTTGATATCATATCTTGTGTTGTTGTATCATGGCGTAAATAGGTATGTTTTATTCAGAAAAATCAATGTACCTTTGAAATTTTTTTATAGAAACAAAGACATTTAATTTCATTCAGTTACTTTCAATTTTGTTGCCTCCAGAACTTACGCTAAAAAGTATTCTCACAGAACCCATCCACATTTAAAAACAGATTTGAAGAAACAGGTGGCATTTCTTATAAAAAAGTCAATGGTAGAAAAAGGACTACAAATGAAGATAACGACAGTTTTCCATAAAAATATTTTTTATTTCATTAACCATCCAAAAAATTTTAAAAATATTTTACCGCTGAATAGGCCATCATAGTATTCAGACATAATAAAAAAAATTGGGTCATTCTATTTAAAAAATATATATTCTTTCATCTACCACTTTAACTGATCGCCCTGTATAATTGATAATAATTTTAAAAAATGTACGTGTACGTTTTCTTACAAATTTATTAAAATTTTGAACCATGCCTCTATTTCTTAACGAGACAGGAGATACAGAATAAATACGCACTATTGACCCACGCTGTATATAACTTACAAACTATCTCTCATTCAAAACATTCAATAAACATTCACTAAAACCCTCAGCAGCAAATTTTATCTAACTTCTGAGTGCGTTCGAAAAAATATATAAAGCTTTGGATAAGAGTAGGTATAGGTATAAGATCAGCTGATCATTGTGTTATCCAAAAATATGAACGGTTTGGGTGCGACGAGTTGGTATGTGAATTCAACCTGCTATAATAAAGAAATTAAAGTTATTACAAAATGATAATAATTAATAAACGCAAAACTTACATGCAATTTCCTGGCAAATTACATTGCCATTCTCCATTAGAAACTCTTCATTTTCGTCGACGACGATGTTATGGGTACATGACGTGTATATGTTTGCTGTTTCCATTATTATTATTAACAAAAAACAACAAACCTATCGTTAGAAAACTAATCACAATCCTGAATACAAACAAAAATGTGCACGAGCATGGCAAACAAAACGGCCGTTTTTAGTGTTTTTGTTTTGTTTACTATTGCGCATGTCATGGACACTTTTGAACCAACTCAATACTTGGTTAATAAGGAGTACACTCTTGTATATTATACCAATAATTTCGAACGTGTGTAGTATATCACTAGTGTGGTATATATACACGTTATTGAACGAAACAGGATAATCACTAGTTTAAAACTTATACCGATTATACACTTTTTCGAACGCACTGTTTTGTCTTTCGGGTGTCCACTGGCATTTTGGAAAATGGCCGCCAGGGGGCAGTTGGCCGATGGCTCCACATCCAAAATTGTTCATATTACATCCACGGGTATGAAACTCGCATTACAGATTGGTCAACAATTTTACTAGGCAATAGCGCATTTCAAACAAGCATTTGGTTACTCCGGTCGCAACTGTTTTCATACCGTTTTGTATTTTGCTCTTAAATTTGGATTACAAAATAATGCTTTTTTACATTTATTATTTGTTTTCCGTGTTCATTTAATTTTACAGAATTGACATATTAAGGAATAATTTATATTTTCTTAAAATGGTAGCTACCAGAAAGACGACTCTAAAAACAATAATCACATATCATAAACGAGCCAATAGGATTAAAGCATTTTGTCCTGCTCAAAAATTAGTATTTAGTATTATTATTGACAGACAACTTTTAAGAATTCTTTACCCGTTTTCTATTTTAAAATTTAGTCAAATTTAATTGATGCTTGTTGATATGTTTGTGAAATTATTTATTTGTGAATCATGTTCAAGCAAAGAATAATTAATCGTAAGTATTGCACCGAATATTATAGGTTAGAAAAATAACTGAATCTGATTAAAGCCAAGTTTCGTCTTAATTTGCTAGGATCTTTTGTCTTCTACTTCTATATGAAACTAGAAATTATTAATCCTACCTACTTATGTACAAATGCAAGTATTTAAAATTGTGTAAAATAACGAGTAACAGCATATAGGTTTTCTTCTCTTTGCATTTTTATGCCCTAAAAGGATCTTTATCTCTATTCTAAGTGTGTTAAACTAAACATAATAAGACATACAAGTGCAATGAGAAAGGAGAATCGTTGCTGTACTTTTTAAAGTTATATAGAATATTCGTTTGTTTTTTAGACATGTGACTGCCGTTCAAACTGCCGACAAACACCTAAGAGGATTATAAGAGTACTTTGAAGTTCCCCTGTGAAGGGGGAAATAATTGCGAAGAAGGTTACTTCTTTAGGAGACTTAGGTCTGTTTTTGCAACGCCACTCCTCAAGAGAATTTTAATTCAACAGATTTGAGGGAAAACGATTGTTGGTCTAGATCTGAGCGATGACTTGAATGAAGACAGTCAAGCAGCCAGTGTTGTTGGTTATATTCTTAAAAAAAAATTTATATTAAAGTCTAATTTATTTTTTATAAAGCATTTGTATATAACTTTAAAGAATTTGGTGACGAAAACTTTTTTTTATCTAAATGTAATGTAATCTTTTGGTATCGCCAGATCCTAAATTGTATATTATCAACAAATTTTTTATGTGAAAAATATTCTCGATTACAACTTTCTCTTCAAAAGAAAGGTAACAATGTATATTTGGTGGAAGATTACATTCAGGAGAAACAGAAATTGTATGGAAATCTTGTAAATATGAATGAATATTAACTTCGTTAAATTAATGTAGTAATTAATTAATTTTTTCTGTAACCTCAAATATTTTGTTATGGTGAGTAAATTATTGTTCCTTATTTTCAGGTTATATTTAGCTTTGATATATTTTCAAACAGTTTCCATTAATATCAAAACCACTGTAATAATTAATTTGTTTATAATTAATAAATAATAAGTATAAAGTGTTGTATTTTAGCGTTTTCCTTCAAAGAACCAATATTTAAGCAGCAAACGCAATTTTGTTATAAGAAAAAGAAATTGTGTTTGCCGTTTAACTACTGGTTTTGACCAAACTGAAAACATGAATTTGAATAGGACGTGAAATTCAAGCAGCCCGCCTCTGTTTGTAGTTCATGACTAGGCGAGTAGTTGCGCCACATGTCACTTCTTGTCAGTGCTGTTGCCGTCTCTTTCTTAGGAGCTCTCGTTTCTTATTCTATATGTTTTGTGATTACATCGGTCTACCTCTGTGCCAAATTTGGTGCTTTTATTTTATCAAAAAGTGCACAATATGTTGAAATATCCTAGCTAAACTGCCGCACTAAATACCATGCATAATAACAAACATGATCTTTGGCCAGCTATGATTAAATCACAGAACAGATTAAAGATTAAATAATTAATTAAGTTCGCTTTTTTATCTAACCTATAAATACATTAATTTATTGATTTAGATCAAATGGATCGTAGCTGGTTTGCGTCAAGTTGACGTTTTCAGTTCTTCCGACAAAGAAGCGCGAAATTTAAGTGTCAGAAAATCATACCTTTTTTAGGTTTACAAACATTTAAAATTAATGGGTGCTAGAGACGGCGTGGAATTTAAAAATGCCTTACGAGATATCGCACAACATGCTCATAAGTTAGACAGTGCATTTGGTAATATATTTAATAATACATAGTTTCAGTTTCAAATTTCAATAACACTGCTTAATAAAATGTCTTAGATAGGGTGAGATGTGTAGAATGGGCGAGGAAATTGGCAAGTTTATCAGACGAAGATTTAGAAGCTAGTAAACTGAAAAATGAATATGCACAATTTTTAAGAATACAAGTTCGTAATAATTTTTTACATGGCCCCTTCGTGTCACCACCCCCAGACACCTCGAGATTAAGTACACTCTCCGAAAGTCTTGGGAATCTCATGGCTAAGCAGGTATTATCAAATACATACTACATAAATTAAAATATTTAAAGTAGCATATTTAAACGATTTGTATAATATACGAATTGGTTGTATGTAGGTAGATTAATTAATTAATTAATTAAACTTTTTACTTTTATATTTTTTTCTCATTTACAAAAGGTTGGTTTATGTAGAAAAGGATTGTGCTCTCTTCCCATGTCGGTATTTACTTTTCACGAAATTAACTCCAAAATACACAAAAAAGATAAAAAAGTTCAGTTGTTAAATCTAAATCGCCTTTCGTTAGTGAGTCATCCATATATAGGTAGTCGGTATGTACATTTTTTAAAGTAATTGATACATATAACTTTGATATTTTTCATTAACTAGTCACAAAAGTACTACTGCTGGAGAAATTTACCGTAGAGAAAGCATGAGGAAATATCACATTGTACAATTAAAGCACAATTACTTAATGTTATGTTTTCAGATACCATATTTGCCGAAGGTTGGACCTGTTAGCCCCATTTTATTTCATAAATCCCCTGATGGAAGAGCTTATGTATCTGCAAAACAAATACCTGGTGGTGGAGTTTTCTGTTACATGGCAGTAAGTCCTGACGGTTTAAAATAAATATCTGCGCTGTTACAGATCAACAGTAAATTAATATAATTGGTATGTTAAGACTAAAACAATGTATATCATTCGTAAATAAAAGGTACATTTTCTTATATTTTATAATTATAATATAATTAAAGTAAAAAAATTACGCAAATGCAAAATGATGTATACACTCGACCAGTCTTAATCAGTACAGCAGTGGACTTTCAAGTGCTGCAGAGCTATAACGAGTGCAGCACTCATTGAGAAACCATCACTGACGTGATTATAATAGTACGCATCATATAATTTTTTTTTTTAATTTCTTAGAAAAATTTAATCCTGATAGTCGTTTCCTTTAAAAAAAAGAATGACCTAAGGAATTTCAAGAACCCTTTACTGTGTATAAGTACAAGGGAGGTGCAAACTATGAATTTGGTGTAAAGTACCTATTTACCTTTCATTTATTAAAATGTTACACGGAAAGGGTGTTTTAAATTAAAAATTACATACCTAAATATTAAATGACACTTTTTAATTAAGACGAAAAAGTCTTAGTGTGACATCACAAAGATTGTGTTGCATATTTAAATTCGGTCTTTTTGTTGAATAGTTATAAGTAGGGCCAAAAAGAGTAGTCAGTAAAGCCAGGGGGAACTAGTTGACACTAGTTGTGGTTTTCATCTCTGGTAGGCGGATAAAACTTGATATATTTCTCTCAATTATATGGTAAAAAAAGCTGCCGCTTCTGTATTCCATAACAGTTAAATACTTTGAAGAATTACCGGTGAATTTTTTGATTTACTGACTACTCTTTTTGGCCCTACTATAAAGTTAAAACACAGGATAATTTGGACGCCAAAAATTGAAAATATAAATTTCCATTTGTTTACAATATAAAAAATTCATAAATTCTGGAAGGGTAAAACGGATCAAATTCAACACCAGATGTAGTTTTCAGAAGGAATGACTGAAAATATAAAATTCAGTGAAATTTAAATCATATTATATTGAGCTGTAAATTTCAAAAAAGAATATCTTCATGGCAATCTAAGGAAATTCATATATCAGTCGCTAAGATAATCGGTTAAATAACATTTAAAACTTTACAAAGTAGAAAGTAAGCGCAAGTTTGTAATTTGTAAAATTCTACTTGATGTTACTTGTCTGAAGTTAAAGTTAAGAGGCAAATCTCTTGACCTTCTCCATTCGTATCTGGGAAATAGAATTCAACAGATATCATTAAAAACTATGAGTAATGACAGTGTCGGTAACGAAACCGAGATCATTACTTTATCAGATAAAGTATTAATAACACAGGGGGTGCCACAGGGCTCAGTCCTGGGCCCCTTGTTATTCTTACTTTACGTCAACGATATGCCCTCTTTCATCAATCTCATCTCCTTTTATCAGTTTGCAGATGACAGCACGGCAGTAATAAATTGTACTAATGTAAAAGAGCTGTCGAATAAATGTAACAATACTATTCAAAAAATGAAATTTTGGTCAATAAATAACACCATTCATCTTAATCAAGATAAAACTACCTTAATGGTCTTTGATAAAACTTTTAACAAAACCGAATCTATTTATGCTAGTCTGGATGCCAAATCTATAAAAAATTCCGAGTCAACAAAATTTCTAGGATTAACAATTCAAAACACTATGTCGTGGCAGGTCCATATTGATGGATTGGTGTCCAAAATAAATAGTGCAATTCATGTCTGTCGATTTATTAAGCAACAAGTGTCGAATCTTTGAAAATATATTATTTCGCTCACATACAATCTCACCTATATTATGGCCTTATTTTCTGGGGCTCGGACTTGCACGTGAATAATTATAGATTATTTTCAGCACAAAAGAAATTTATCCGATGTATGCTAGGACTACCCAATCGAACACCATGTAAACCACATTTTATTGCATTAGGTATATTATCCCTTCCTTCTTTATATATTTACCGCCTAGTAAACTTTGTTAAATCTAATGAGCATTTCTTTTTAAAAAATAATGAAGTTAGTAATAGGATTACTAGAGATGGCAGTGACTTAAGGATACCACAACATTCCACAAGTACATATCAAAAATGCGCTCACTATAGGGCTATAAAAGCCTACAACAGCCTCCCCTCCGAATACAAGTCAATAACTAGCTACAATATATTCAAAAATAAGACCAAGCAATTCTTTATAAGTAAATGCTTTTACTCGTTTAACGAGTATATTAACCAATAAACATGTAAACTGGCCAGACTATAATTTTTTATTTTTATATTAAGCATGTTACCTTTATATTTTCTGCTCCATGTTGTGTGTGTATAAAAATTATCAACTTTATTTACACTATTAGGGCGTCTTATAAACTTGTATCTGTTATAACATTATGTAAGTGTTTCTATCTATGTAATAGATGTAGTTCTTGACAATGTCAATATTCATGTATCTTATGAATTTACGACAATAAATTATTATTATTATTATTAATATAATGTTAATATTCTCGTTGAACTGTTGGTATATAATTGCATTCTGTCCATATAAATATAAAAATAATAAAATATGCATATTTAACAACATTCAATTTATTGGTTATAGTAAGTTTAATAATAAATCCAGTATAATTTTAGATCAAATAAAAAATATTTCAACAAAGGACAAACAATAAAAATAATTCTGATTTAAATAAAAATATCTCCTTTACATATATAATATTTTATAATAGCGCACGAGACTACAAAAAGCAGGAAATATGATTAATGCATGTTTAATCAAAACTTATCAGTTCTGCCGTCTGTGCTTCGCCATTCTGCTGAGCTTGTGAATTAACAGGAGGTACTCCCTGCTGAAATTGTGGTGGCATTTGTCCTTGATGTTGTGGTACACCTTGGTTTTGCGGAATGCCACCCTGATTTGGTGGCATACCTGGTACTACACCAGGTTGCGGCATTCCACCTTGGTTGGGATGCATTCCACTTTGATTTATTGGCATTCCACCTTGGTTAGGGGCCATGCCTCCTTGGTTAGGGGGCATACCTCCTTGGTTAGGGGGCATACCTCCTTGGTTAGGGGGCATACCTCCTTGGTTTGGTGGCATGCCTTGCGTCTGGGGTGGCATGCCTTGCGCCTGGGGTGGCATAACTCCTTGGCTTGGTGGCATACCAACTTGAGACATTCCAGCACTCATCATGCCCTGTGGGGGCATTCCATGTGACGTATACTGTGGTGGAGGGCCAGGCACTCCGGGATTGTTCAGTGCTGAAGTTTGTTGTGTAGGAGGACCCTGTGAAAAACCTTGTGGTGCACCCATCATTGATGGATTCTGTGGCATTGAACCTAAAAAAATACACAATGCAATAGGATTTGCCAAAGCTGCACAAGATTATAGTCGGGCCAAAAAGAGTAGTCAGTAGAGCCAGGGGCGTACGGATTTACGAATTTCATAAATTCCATAATTCGAATAAATGAAAGCGGATTGTGTTAATTATGCATGAGTATGAGTTACCATGTCTTAAATTTTAAATAATATGCTTACATCTGGCAACATTATCTCCACGAATTAGGTATAGCAACGCAGTTGAACAATGCACATCCTTTGCGTTGCAGCATATGTGACGCCACTGAATGCGCTATCTAGACCCGCTGGACGACCTTTACAATAGTCGAACAAATTATTGGGTATAAAGGCGGCACGTTCAAGCATGTACTATATTTGGTTGACTATACCAATTAAACATAATGACCTAGTTGTGGTTTTCATCTCTGGTAGACGGAGAAAACTGGATATATTTCTCTGAATTATATGGGATTATATGGTAAAACGAGCTGCCGCTTCTGTATTCCATAACAGCTAAATCCTTTGAAGAATTGCCGGAGAGTTTTTTGCTCTACTGACTACTCTTTTTGGCCCGAGTATAGATGCTGTGGTTTCAGATGCATATGCCATAAGTAGACAAATCGTACCTTATAGCAATCTATCATAAAAACACACCACAGAAATTAGACAACCCCTATAATAACATTTCTTACCTTGGTGTGGTCCACCAGTATGTCCCATCTGTGGTGCACTATGTGGAGGCATCATATGTTGAGAATATTGATATGAATGGTAAGGTGTTACAGGCGGTGCACTATTTGGCGGAAACTGTTGACCATGCACAGGTGAACCCATATATCCTCCATACTGCGGCATCAAATATTGTTGTTTTTGTTGCTCCTGTCTCATATGCATTTCTCTTTCTTGTTCTTGGATTCTTTGTAAAGCCAACTGTCTCTGGTATTGTAGGTATTCTTGTTTCTTCTTGCGCATGATTTCCAATTTATGTGCCATTTGAAGTTGACGCTGTCGTTCAGCCTCCTCAGCCTCACGTCTCAATTTTTCATGATGCTCCTCGCGGAGGTCGTCTAAAGCAGCTCTGGCGTCCTTAACTTGAGTTAGTTTGTCCTGAAGACGTTCATAATGCAGACGACTATCGTCATGTTCCTGGATGTAGTGGAGAAGTCTTGAGTGCATAGCTGTGATGTTCATGAAGAGGGTTTGAACACTTGAATCATTTGCAATAGACCTGTAAATGAATTTTGAGTATTTGTATCAATTGCATAATAGCATCCGCATGGGCGTCGCCAAGGGGGGGCGACCGCTTTTCTCAGATAGTGTTAAATTGGCTAAATTAATATTCACAAATAAATTTTATTGCAATTTTTCAATCATCCATGTATAAAAGGTACCTACAATAACATTAATTTCACAGTAGAAACCGAAAAAGAGAAAAAAATCAGTTTTCTTATTAGAATCTTTAGAAATATATAAAGCTGTTAAGAGCCCAGGGAATAACCTACTTAACGACCAAGTTGACCTATACCATACCACTCTGTTTGATGTAATAAAACCCTAAAGCCCCCTTGTAAAATTGTGTCTTTCCAAATTATATTATTTCATTTTAACTGCCGAAATTTCCCATAATATTTAACTACCCATCTGTTATATAAATTCAATCTCTCTTGTTTGTTTGTCATTCCTTCACCTTATTGTCCGTTTGAAAATGACCTGAAAAGGTCGAAACTGCAGTAACATAATGTTATATTAAAAAGTGGTAAAAAACAAAGTAAAGTGTTTTATTCAAATATTCATGTCAAAACTGTTTAAACTAGAAGTGGTAGGTACATCTGACATCACTTAATCAGTACGCATTAATAGAACATCAGTGGCGTTAGTAGCGGAAAGCGTAAATCAAAATATCATTTGTGAATTAAAACATTGTGCAATGTGTAATTACTAGCTCAGATTTCAGGTGAATATTAAAATTTTAAGTGGTTGAGGGGCTACCTGTGGTTACTGATTATAATACTGAATTGATACTGATAAAGGTAAGTTTTTCGCTAAAAAAAGAAAATTATCAATGAGTGAGGCGAGTGAACGGAGTAAACCTGATAATGAGATTGATGAGACTTCCCTGATTTTGAAAGAAAATCAAGTTGCAAAGTCAAGTACCACTATACTCTGTACCACCAACAAAAATCCATAGACTCCTCCCCAAAAATGCCCACTAAATTTGAATGGAATTTCTCTATTGGTCGAATTTATAGAACCCGAGTTACAAAGCAACCACTAAATTTGACAAAGGCCGACTCTACAATACTGGCGTCACACATTAAAACTTTTATGTATTTTGGCAATAGACCAATCAGCTATGTTATCATTGTCGCGAAACGTATAAACGCTAAACATATTAAAAATCGCGCATAAATGGGGAGCCGGCCTCACTGTAAACCTGTGCTGTCAACTGTCATATTCATTCGTCTTTGTGAAATTATTTCAAATTTATATATTTGTTTTTGTGAAGGTACGCGTATAAGGATTAACCTTATTTGTGTTTTAAGTATTAAGGTAAGTAGGTAATGCAAACGATTAATATTGATTAAATGTTAAAACATCGTTTTTTTTTAAGGTCAAATCGAAAACTCAATAGTAGAAGGGGGCCCAATTTCTCCACCGAAAAAACGAATCTCCAGGCATTTTTTGAGGATAAGGAAAACGTGTTGAACATCTTTAAGGCGAAAACGTGACTGTCAACTGTGTTATTCGTTTTTGTGATATTTCACATTTCATCTGGGAGTTAAAGTAATAAGGTACGTAAATGCAAACGAGTAATATTGATTAAATGTTAAAACGGGTTTTCTTAAGGTTTATGATGGCTGAAGGAGGTATAATTTCTCCACCCAAAAAACGATTATCCAGACATTTTTCGGTGGAAGATAAGAAAAAGGTTCTGAACATTTTTAAGGCCTACGATGGGGGGAATCCGGAGAAACCAAAGATGGAATGCATGGAGTTCACTGCAAAGGCAGCAGGTGTGAGTGTTCCAAGTGTTTCTAATATTCTTCATGAATACAAACAAACACACCAACATCAGCCACCAAAAGTGTACCACCGACAACAGGCAGTTTTGGACAATATTGATGAAGGAACTAAAAGTGCTCTCAAGCGTATAATCCATTCCTTTTTTGAAAGAAATGAACCACCAACTGCATACAAAATTTTAGCAGCGGTGCATGAAGATGATTATTTGCCTCATCTTAAACGGAGTACTTTGTGACGATTACTTTCGGACTTTTTATTTCTTTGTGTTGTAATGTAATTGTGTTTGGCATTATAGGTTCTCAAAAAGGTCACGTAATAGTGCCCTAAGGGAAGAACATAGAAGTTGTAGTTTTTAGATGAGACTTGGGTGAACGCTGGCCTTACTGTAAGTAAAGTATGGTTTTTTTTTTCGAAGGAGAAATAGGAACTGCTCGCCGGTTCTGACTGTTCAGTGTAAAAAATAAAAGTGACAACATATATTATTTTTCCAATTATATTATATACGTTTATCTTATTATCGTTGTTTTAATATTATTTACAAATTTATGTATATGTAGGGCTTTTAAAGTCTATTTTTTTCTACTGATTTAAGTACCAAATGTATTGTAATGATGAATAAAGCCATTCTATTATTATATTATATTGATATCGTTCATAACTTTCTTATACCAAAGTTTACTGAATACTATTAGTAAACTTTGCTTATACGTAGGAGCTGTAATAGATAGAAAACCTTGTGAAAATTAAGAAGAAGTAGGTAGGTATGTGTTTATTTATTTGGACATTGGTTAAAACTTATAAGTAGTTAAGTTCTTGCCTTCTAGCAAATGATAGGCTTTTTAAAGATTAAGAATAAAAATAGTATAGTATAGTTTTTATTGCTTGAACATTTAACGATTATTCGTAAAAAGAACCAAAAGTAATCTTACGATAGATATTAATAAATAAATAAGTACAGTGGTGGAAACCAAAAAGTAAACGACTCGGCAGATTTGGCTATTGAGTAGTGCATGGGGGTCATTGGGGTTTATCCAGTGGAGTAATCTATGTGAAATTGTTACAGTAAATCACAAACTAATCTTTTTTGCCTGAAATAACCTCATACTTTCTTTTAAATATGTGGAAATAACTCGCGAAAGCACCTAACCTAAAAACTACAAATGTCAACAACAAACCATCAATCAGATCAGCTGGTCTAGACGACCGGAAATGGCGGAAATATCGGAAATAAATGTCTCTGATAAAGTAATTTGAGTTTGCGCAATGCGGACTAACTTCGTTTAAATTTTCGCGGGAATAAGTATTATTTTTAAAAATCCAAAATTGAAAATGTATAATAGAAAATTTAATGGGAATAAACATTATAAAAATACAGTATAGCTGTAGTATAAAATATAACACGTATAATAAACAAATTTTGTTGAAGCTATCTCAACTTTCTTTAATTTCATCGTGTAAAACTGACTATTGCGCACACCGTTCTGCGCAACCATAAAATTAATGGGGAGGAGTCTATGGATTTTTGTTGGTGGTACAGAGTATAGTAGGTACTTCTTATATCACTGCTAGTAGTAGTTCTATTTGTGCTAGTGTGAGTGCACTATCAAATTTGGATGTTGGAAAATATGTAAATATTACGGTGCTGGATAATTTGAAATATGAGCTTTTGACGAAACCGTGGCAGCCAACTATTAATATACATATAATATAATGTATAATAATAATCACCCTACTATTCCAGTTATTTGTTGTCGGATATTTACATAACTTGGTAGTCGGGTGATAATGACGCTAATTAAGCATTAGGACAAATTTTTTTATCCAAAACACTATTATTATTATTGAAATCTTAAATTTTTATTACTTTTTTTTTGTTTTTTTTTTAACGAAATTTGGTATACAGGCGTTTTAGGTCATACTGAACAAGAATCTGTAAAAACATAAACCCTATCTCAATCGCTAATATAAATTCCTAATTTTTGCCAATTTCTTTTGATCATAGTAGGCGTATTTAAGTTTGAAAAAAGTTTTTATTAATAACTTTTTAAACACAATCTGAAAGAAAAGAAGTATACCAAATTTGATCTAAATCGATCAACAAATGGCCTAGATATTGGGGTGTAGTGGTGAAAAGTGAGACACACTGTATAATATATTACTTATGTCATTTGTTAATTTATTTTATAAATCATATGATTTGAAAAGATGGCTCGTTAATTTACTTAGTTAGCTAATATAGTTCCTATTACTTTGCTTTTATTTATTTTATTTTATTTTTTAAAGTTTCTTTCTGTTGAGGATACTTTTTGTTTATTTTGATAATGTGAACTTTTCATCTCTTTAATTGATAGATATTTTTTTCTAAATATGTTATTTATTATTTTAAT
Source organism: Rhagium mordax (assembly GCA_963680705.1). Taxonomy (NCBI): domain Eukaryota; kingdom Metazoa; phylum Arthropoda; class Insecta; order Coleoptera; family Cerambycidae; genus Rhagium; species Rhagium mordax. The sequence continues at coordinate 42,151,128 of OY796662.1, forward strand.
GTATGTATAGATATTAGTTTAAATTTTATATTATACACATATTGTTCAGATAATTTGTTTTGTTATTCTGAAAAGAGAAAAATATTTTTCAGTATTCACTATGAAGAGACACTAGACATTTCTAAAAAAATTTGTTCTGCCCCCCCCCTGGAAATTTTGGAAGCGACGCCCTTGAGCATCCGTTAGGAATATTGAGGATGTTAAGTTTTTTGTGTTCACAGTTATTAAAGTACACAAATTTTTATGAAATTGGACTAAAACTCGCGAATGTAAATTATATGCTTTAGTCTCAATTTGAATAGCGATAGTCTTTACTGTATTGTTTTCCTTTTCATTATTGACAATGTCAATATCTTCATCCCACAAGTATCCTATATGAAATTATAATACAAGTTTTCATTAATGAATGACAATTATTGTGAGCGTCTTGGAATTTATATCCTAAAACTATCATCCTACCTTCCTCTACTTGAATTGCTCTTCATTCTGTTGATAAATATTTCAACTTGGCTCTTTAGAGTTCTTATGAAGTCCTCAAGATCATTATCAGCAATACCGTTTTCTCTTTTAACTTTGAGTTCAACATTTTGTATGGGCGCTGTAGCTGGGGCTGAGGGACTGGCAGGGGTTGTTTGATCACTGGTATCGTTTACTTGTAATGATTCCCAATAAGAACGATCTAAGTATCTCGCTAATTCCGGATTGTTTGCCTCTTCTGTGGGAGTAGGAGTACGTACCGCAGGTTCAGCTGGAATTAATATAAAAAGTAATTACATTAGATGCAAATAAATATCATAATATTATATAAATATGTTATGTCACATTATATTAAGAATGGCACAATAATATTTAACATTGTTATGTAGCAAATTGACCTAATATCCCAATTGACGGGAGCCGTATCCTCTGGGATCTCTACGGGGAGGGTTTAATTACCTTTTAGGCTGCTGTGTATTGAAGAGGTGATTTTAAACTTCTCCTTCTCCTTTGCTTCGGCCTCTGATTGGCTTAGTGCTAGAGCCAATTGAAATTCTTCTTCTTCGCGAAGTTCATCCTCACTTTTCTTAGGCGGTTCCTACAATTTGATGGACTTAAGCAACAGGCATTTAACATATCCATTTATAGGATTTTAACGATATATTCTAGATACATGAATTTCTATCTTCTACTAATAATCATTAATTAATTAGGTAATTAATACAATAATTACTCATCTCTATGATCCAAAATTGCTTCGTTTGTCTAGTTTTGTTTTATACTTTTTGTTTGTTTTTTAATATATTAAATGCGTAATATTTTTGTTAATTTAAATTGAATTTAAAATCGTCACTAGCCGTATTTCTTTTTCGACGTTGAATAGCTCCGCCATTTTTTATCCAAATATATAAGTATCATATATTTTTGTAATCAGAAAAGAACGCTCTATTGACATATATATGTAAAAATATACAGGCTGTTCCATAAGAAAAAAGTACATATTTTTATTCACCCTGTATACCGTTGGCTTTAGAAAACTCTGGTTAGCATATTCAAAAACTACGGAAAAAAATACAGAGGCCAGCATTTTGAAATTTCTATCTTCTACTAATAATCATTAATTAATTAGGTAATTAATACAATAATTACTCATCTCTATGATCCAAAATTGCTTCGTTTGTCTAGTTTTGTTTTATACTTTTTGTTTGTTTTTTAATATATTAAATGCGTAATATTTTTGTTAATTTAAATTGAATTTAAAATCGTCACTAGCCGTATTTCTTTTTCGACGTTGAATAGCTCCGCCATTTTTTATCCAAATATATAAGTATCATATATTTTTGTAATCAGAAAAGAACGCTCTATCGACATATATATGTAAAAATATACAGGCTGTTCCATAAGAAAAAAGTACATATTTTTATTCACCCTGTATACCGTTGGCTTTAGAAAACTCTGGTTAGCATATTCAAAAACTACGGAAAAAAATACAGAGGCCAGCATTTTGAAATTTAAAAATATCTTAAAAACTCGGGAGAAAAGGGGGTGGTTACTTTAACGTGGGACACCCTGTACAAGGCTTTTGGCCATTTCAGATATTAGGTAATTAAAAAACAGGGTATGTAGGTATTTCAAAATAGATAAAATAATAATATAATTATTTTTATCATAATAATAAAATAAAAACTCATTGGCGACCTTTTTATCTGTTCAACGCCATGAGTATTTACGGAGTGGATTTTCTGCGATTTTTTAACGAAATTTAAAACTTCAAAAGAATATATTTCTGAATAATAGTTAATAAAAAATTTTGTCGGAAATTTTAGAAATAAACTTAACATAGAAAACCGCAATTGAAAGCCAACTCTCACAGTAAATTCAAACTTTGATTAGAAAAAAATAATGTATTGTTAAAATCTTTTTTATATGTATAATAAACAGAATTAGTTAATTTCGAAACGCAATTATACTAGTCTAAGATTTCAAATTGTTAAAAACCTGTTACAAACGAATTAATTAAACAAAAATCTTTAATAAATACAGTCATACCTGATTTTGTTGAGCCAAAGAACTTTTCAAGTATTCTGGTGGTAATTCACTTTCTGACTTTGCCAAGGCAGGTTTAGAAGCTGTGGCAGGCTTTGTAACCTGATCGAAACACATATCACAAACTCTAACCTGGAAATATTACATATTATTTTACGACCACTTCAACACAATATATTTGCACAAAAAATTGTTAGGCATTAAGCAAACGGAAAACATTTAAACTTTTCTATCTAAAATGAAATCAAAACATTACCTAATTTCTTATGTATATTGTTGCCTGAATCGGGGCACGTAAATATAATATTTGATGTTACAGCATATTACTTTTTCCTCAAAACTTGAGGATTACATGTAAGAAACACAGCAACACTTGCCACATATTAGTTTTAAATTTATATAAGTAAAATATAAAATTACGTAAGGTTAATGAAAAGGGAATAGTATTATTACATTAATTAAAAATTGTTACCTCTTTCTCAATGCCATACTTGGGTAAAGTTGTACTCTTTGAGGTGCACTGTCCACAAAAAACTTGCCCACAGGCTCTGCAGTGATGCTTACGTTGAATCAAGGTAAAGGAAACTCTACACCTATGGCAAACATCACCATCAGCCCACTCTGGAGCTGTGTCAGCTGTAAACATTGCATCTGATTCACGTAGAACAGGAAATTTATAGCCTTCTGACTTCATTGCATTCATAATGTCCTATACAGGATAATTAGAATTAGAGTAATTAAATTATAGTTTTAAATCAATATTTTAGTTTTAACAGTTTATGGGAACAAAAGTTTCTATGTATAGATTTCTGTATAATATATTAAGAGTAAAAATGATTAATCTAATGAAAATGTGAATTTATATTATTTATTTTGCTATTTCACTAAAATACGTAGTTATGAATGATAAGGTGATAATTTTATTTAGTACAAGTGTGTCATAGCTCTATATCAGTAAGTAGATGATAAACAATAATAGCATTGTACTCTAATTGGTGCAGAAAAAATGGTAAAAGGTGGTTAAAAATATGCATATATGTGGTGAGTCAGGGAGTGTGCTCGCATCAACAATTCCTAAAATATTGGAACGTTTATTAATGTTGAGCACAAATAATTTATAGGTATGTTAGCATATATGTATAGCGGTAAATACAACTAAAAAGTTTGTGAATGATATCAAAGAGCCCGTCTGCTTACATCCTTCAAATCATTTTGTTTCTTGCAACCAGTAAGAAAGAAGCTCTTTTGTTTTTCAACTTGTAGCCTATAAAATTTTATGCTGAAAGTGATACCTACCTACTTCGTTGTGAATATTGGGATATAATGTTTTTAATATTTTAGGGTTGTTTAATAATTACGATTTATAAATAAGACATATTGTAAAATAATCATAACTTTCTAGAGACATAGAGCCCTAGAAAAAGGAACTAATCATTATCAATTATCTTGCCTTCAATGAGTTCAATGCAACATTTGTTGTTGCTTTATGCATGAAAAGATTATCAGAGCGATGGGAGAAAAGCATAAATATAAGAAATATTTGAGCACATCCACTATTTATAGAAAGGCATATGAAAGGTGGGTTCAATACCACAAATTTAAAGGGTTATAGTAAAATTTTTACGTATTTTCGAATGTTCATTAGCGTCATTTGCATAAACTGTAAATTTCAGCTAACAACGCCTATATATTATTTTCACAAATCATCATTTTTGTAATATTCTGATGGATGTATCCCAAATAATTTTTCCTAAGAGCGTGTGGAAAGTATCACTTTATCCGCACGCATTTTAGTTTCGAAAGTTGCACTTTTCCGCACTAGTGCGGAAAAGTAATTAAACTTATATTTGCATTTTCGGGTAAATTAGTTACATTTTGAAAACGGGTTAGTCAATATGCCAAAGTCTTTTCTTTTATATCTTCTTATTTTATACCAATTTAATGAAAATAAAGCAATTTCTATTTACAATAACTTTTTTGAAGTAGCCTCTATAACTTTAAAAATCAAATGACCAAGAAGTTATGACTGTCTGATTTTGACGTTTCTCAGTCACATAACAATTAATAAACGTCAAGGCAAACAGTAGCATCTTTTAAAAGTACAGCCTAGTTTTTTAATTGAAAAACGTATTCATCACGATCGTAGGAAAAATGTTGTTCCTAACACATGCGGAAACTGTCTTTTCCGTACTCGACTGCTTGTGAAAAAGCGTAACTTTCCGCACTTGTTAGGAAAACAACTATTCCGTTACTCTATGGTGCATAATTGGAGAAAAAGGGTGTTGTGATTTTTTCGGGAAAAATGAATTCAGAAAAAAGATCGATTTTTTCCGGAAAATTTTCTGTAAAACCTGTAATATGGCGTCTATAGTATTGCAAATAAAGAGACAGTCATTTTGATACCAAATATGTACATATTTTCACTTTCTAAGTAAATGTTTCCAATCATAAGTTAACGAAATTTTCAATATTTGCGAACGAAATGTGATCCTAACGGCAAACATAAAGGCATGGCATGATATACAAAAAGGAAAGCACAAGTTTAATTTAAACGATGAAATGAAGATTGTAAGATCTGATGATGACAAAAAATGGTGATGCCATGGAAGAACGTTAAAAAGAAAGTTCAAGCTACGGTTAATGGTTCTGAATTTATGGTAATTTTTCTGAAAAAATCATGCAATTTTTCTAGAAATTTTCCAGGATCTATATCGTTACCGTTCACAGAATTCTCTGTGGGTGGGCATATTAAATTGTAAAATATATAGAGAATACATATAGTTCTATTAGGTTATCTGATTTGTACCTTAAGTTGTAAAGACAATAATAATTGCAAAAATAATGAGGTTATATAAATTTTTTACAAATATAAATTTATAGGATTATTACAATTTAAACCATTTTATGCACGACCGGGGTTTAAAGTGTACTTTGTTTATTTTTATACAGGGTGAGTCATAAAGAATGGGACATAGAGTCACTGGAGATGCTTTGGCTCAAAATATGATGATTTAACCAGATATGCTTAAATAAAATATTCCTAGTTAATGAAGTATATTTTCTTAAATGATTTTTCTAGTATAACTCGAAAATTATTTGACATATTAAGCTCAAAATCGGTGGTAGGTTTCTTGTGGTGAGAAATCAGTGTCCACCAAAAGGACCAAAAGGGCCTACCGGGCAAACTGCTTGGGGGGGGCACATATGAACTTTCTTAATCAAAACCTTTTTCCATACCATATTGGTACTAAGCCCCAAGGTAGGTTTTTTAAATTACTGCCAGAGCAACAATTTTTTTTTTTAGATAAAAAATGTATTTAAAAATAAATATTTTTCTGTTAGGTAGGTACAGGGTTATTCCATATATTTAGAGAGCGTCTACCTCGCTTATTATAAAAGATAGAAAAAAACTTTAAATACAAAAGTTGTAGGGTTTGTCCTAAATCGTCAGAAAGTGTTGCGCAATATCACGAATAGATATTGGAAAGTTAAAAAAAACATCAAGTTGGTAAATTTCTAATGGAACACCCTATATATTTTCAAAAAATCAAATAGATCTTTTTCATCTGAATTCAAAAATATATGATATGTTGATATTTGGTTTAGCCGTTTTCGAGATATTTGCATTTAAAGAACGTGATTATATTGTTTTGCCTATCGCGGTTGCCATGAAAAAACAATTATTTCTAACATTTCTCCTTCTGTATAACCATAGCCATCTACAGTTCCAAGCCATGAACTTTGAGATCTGGCAACGCGACAGGTAGACCACTCTGGTCGTGTTGTTTACCAGCGGTGTTTGTTTAGTAATTACTTTTTAGACTTTGTACTGTTTGTACTTTAGTACTGTGTTATTAAGAATTATTATTAATAATTCATTAACTTCGCTTATTTGAAGTTTTTAAACTAGACAAAGGTAAGAAAGCATTATATACGGTCATTTAGTGAAAACGTCATCTGTCAGATAATGGATGCAAACAATGTTTAAAGTTAGGAAAAGTGATAATTTAATTAAACAAAAATATTTAAGCACTAAAAAGGTATGTATATATGATTTGACTTACCAGTATTTTATAACCTGGTATAAATATAACATAATATAATAATGATATAGACTTATATAAAACAAAAATAAAATAGTATTGTACACCTTGCAAATTATTTATAAATGAATAGTTTATTTGACAAATGTTACAAAATTACAAGTTTCTATCAGTGGATGTTATAAATTGTTTGCATCCAATTCTTTCACATTACATATGATCATGACGCGCACTAAATATGCGTTTATTTTTCATATTGTAGATGCCTCGACATTGCTGTATACCAGGGGTAGGCAACCTTTTTAGGTGATGGGCCAGTCAGAGTTCGTACTAGCTGCCGCGGGTCAGAAATATTTTTTTCGCTCGCGTAAAAAAATTCTAGGCTTTTTTTAGGACGAGGAACGAATTTCGCAAACAACAGTGAAGGATATTTTTAAGAATTTGCCAATTTGTCTCAAGAATCGATACCAAAATTAAAAGTTATATTGAGTTCTGCGATCTGCGGGCCAATTATTTTTTATTTAAAACAGATTTTCGCGGGCCGCATTAAGCACTTTCTAGGGCCGCAGTTGGCCTGCGGGCCGTAGGTTGCCCACCCCTGCTGTATACTATGCAAGTACTTTAAAAACTGAATCCTCAAATAGTACTTATCCTTTCCCAAAGGATCCAGTGCTGCAATAAATTGGCTTAGAGCTATACACACGGAGGACTACTGCATTAGTAAAAATTCAGCTATTTGCAGTTTGCACTTTGAAGGCAGAGAAGTTACAACCATGCGGAGCTTTATAAAGATAGGTAATACGCACGAGGCTAACTAACATATCTCAAGCGAATGTGGTACTAAATCAATCCCAAAAAAGAAAAGGAAGAGAAATAACATATCCTCGTTTAAATGAGGATGCCGTTTTTCACATATTTTCCAATCAACCGAAGTATCTTTCTACAACTAAGCCAGTGTCTCGACGTAATCCTGAAGAAAGAAGACAAGATGCTAGAGGCAAAATAATGATATTGACCAGTTTCTTGCCGATGACATCATATATATCAAGCTTTGAATATTTTGTGCAGGCTGTGCCAAAAAAATGATGCTTCATTAAGTGGAATTACAATAAGTGTGTGTGAACAATGTCTTATTTTACATTTATTTTTATTTTTACATTTTAAATATTGACTACGACTGAAGAATCTGATACTGATAGTAGCGAAGTAAAAGTAGTTTCAAGTATTAGCGTAAATCAAAGTTTTAATGTTACCGTTTTTGTAAATAGACATGAATTGCCATCAAGCAATTTAGAGTGGATTTTACCCTATTAAGTGTATATTCTAGAATTATATATTTGTAAATTATTCATTTTGGCGAAATAAATTTATAGCACAAGTTTTGGGATCTTTATACTTTATTTCCTAAACAAATCCTTAAATCAGTGCATGAAAGTAAGGGATGGCTGAATTACAAACAGGACTACCATTGACAGGAAATGCGATGTTGCCTTTGTTACTTCATGGCTTGGAACTGTAGATGGCTATGGTATAACCCATTTTACGGATAGAAGAAAATGTGATACCCGAATAAACAATAATTATTATTGATGTTTGGAGCATTTGTTTTTTCATAGCAACCGCGATAGGCAAAACAATATAATCACATTCTTTAAATGCAAATATCTCGAAAACGGCTAAACCAAATATCAACATATCATATATTTTTGAATTCAGATGAAAAAGATCTATCTGATTTTTTGAAAATATATAGGGTGTTCCATTAAAAATTTACCAACTTGGTGTTTTTTTTTAACTTTCCAATATCTGTTCGTGATATTGCGCAACACTTTCTGACGATTTAGGACAAACCCTACAACTTTTGTATTTAAAGTTTTTTTCTATCTTTTATAATAAGCGAGGTAGACGCTCTCTAAACATATGGAATAACCCTGTACATCACATGTTCGAAACGGGTCAACGAAATCAATAATGCTTAATAAATAATAAAATAAAGAAACAATAAATTATTAATTAAATAAGTACATTACTATGATAATAATTATTATATATTTATCTTATTTTAATTTATTTGTTTTTATTATTTGTACATCAATAGGGACAATAAGGTACACGGTACATCATTGATTATGTGTTTAAAATTATAAGAAAAAATAAAACAAATATAAGTACGTACTGCTTAATTTTTAAATATCAATGTTTTAATTTAATTTACCTAAATATCAAATGCACAAGCACAGTGTAACGAAGTGATTTTTCCATCAGGGATTACTTGTTGCTTAAAATATTCTCTTCATTTTGGTACACCCTGTCTACTCTGTTAAGGTTTACGTTTTTCTTTTAAATTTAGTTGTAAAGCCGCTGGTAAACAAGAAGTAAAATAATCTAAAATACGGTACGTTCGGAACATTCCCGGTATACTTAAAAGCACATAATTTATTGAAGGTTAAAAGGATTGTCATCGGACCGATAATTTACGATTTCTTTTAATTTTTTTTTTGGGAAATTAAATTCAAATAGTCAAAAAACCTAAAATTTCAGGGAAAAATTCATTAACGTGTTTATGCATCGCTTTTCATGTCCAGATTGCCGCGGTCGCGAACAGCGCGGTGGGGTAAGTCAGAAGGCTCCGCCCACAACCCTGACTGACAGCAGCACGCCAACATCGCAAAACACCACTCTGACGATGCCTTGCTACCAGAACGAGCCAGCAGGTCCACCGAGCAGAGAACCACCAGCATTTCCCGGATTATAGTAAAAAAGAGCGTCACAAGAGAACACAGATCACACAGGCGTAGAAGAAAATCATTGCTATCGAATCTATTTTAGTAATATTGTCCAGTCTTTTGAGTTTTCAGATAACATGATTTTCCGAATCTTTGAAATTCCAATTTGGGAATGTCATATGACTCATATGAGGTAGAGGGGGCCACATTTTGAGACCGGGCGCCCCAGTCCGACACTGTGAGAAATCATAATTTCATATTAGTTTTAACTTCAGTTATACAGGGTGTTACATACAATACATTAAATGAAAAAGATATGTTCTACTTTTTTTGAGAATTGCTGAAACCATTTTTATATGAAATTACAATGTATTCACTAATTCTAATTAAAAAAGTTATGTTGTTTCAAGCCAAGGCTTGTAGACTTAGTACAGGTCAATGAGCAGCATTAGGGCGAGGAAAATGCGGGGTGAGGCAGAGCTGGCGACCGCGGTCTGTCATTTATTTTACATACTAAAAAGAGACACTAAACACTGCTCTGCTGTTATAGAACAGAGAAGGACGAACCCGGCGGTCGGCAAGTGACGTATGATATATTGAGATAGGTCAGGTTCACCTTTAGAGTTTACCATTTTTGAGATATTTAACGATTAAAAGTTAACTGACTTGCATAAACATTACATGGTAATTTTCTTTATTTTCATCAAGTAGGTTTACGTCATATTTTAAACAGTAAAAAGTTTGTTTAAAAGCATTCGCAGTTAATGGTTCATTATTACTTTTTAATTCTTATTGTAAAGTTAATAATTAAAATGCCTCGACATAATCATTTAATCATTAATCTGCTACAGAAATGAGACATGGTTTGTGTTTATGCCTAAAAAAATTTTTCTAGACAGGGGCTTTAAGATATTTAGATTTGTATCCAAATCGAAGACAGTCTAACCACAAATTGTTTAAAAATATTTACAAGACCCTTACAAGTCATAATGGGCTCATTTAGGAAAATTTTTTTAATTCATATTTCGAAAGTACACCTTGTAATTAGTAAATGTGCAAAATATTACATTTTTTTTTCAACTGCTTCTCCCTCAAAATAAATAATGAAAATAGAGCGCTGTGACGTCACACCACTTGTAGCGGTCGGCCGCTCGCTTGTTTCCTATAGTTTCATACCGGCGGCAGTTACTACACACACGGCGGAAGTGGTAATTTCGTTCATCTTTTAAGTGCTTCGTCCTTGTACAGCGAAATCTAAATACCATATATCCGCATAACTCATAGAACCAGTGGAGTCGGGTGGTGTGACGTCATAGCTGTTTCAAATATGTTACGAATTTGAAATCAAATATTAGGGTTAATATTAACGCTAGCGATCTAATTTTTTCACTATATACTTTGAGGATGAAATACTTACGAAAAATGCTAAAATAAATTAAAAAGCAAATATCACTAAATGAGCCCATTATCTTCAAATTTCACTTCGACTCATGTTTTGAAAATATCGAATGAGGTATTTTAATAATATGTACCTTTACATCAACTTTAAATATTGTTTTATTTACTAATTTTATAAAATATTAAACTAATGAGAGGAAAACACCAGATGGGACAAAAGTGAATATTAATTATAGAAATAATGCCATTATGAATGCCTCTATTAATGATTCATATCTGAACACTTAGCCTGATAAGAAATGTAGTATTAACTGTCATACTACTTTAAATGTAATGAACCTTCATTAATCTATTATAATCTAAATATAATACAACACTGATAATTGCACATTATTTGAAATAACATCCGAGTCATAAGACTAATACTACAATTCTACTAGTTAATATTAGGAATTTTATGCCTTAAACTAAAATATCAAAGAATTGGATAATAGTGGAATGACAGTAACGATAAACTTAACAGCTTATTTTGAAGCGATACGATAGGTCAACATTGTAACTGATAAATTAATTGTTCACTTGTAATAAAGTTGCGATTAGACAGAGCTGGTCAATGCATTCACTTAAAGTACTTTATGAGAGTACTTTAAATTACTAGCACTACAAAAAGTAATTGATAATACCAATTCCTTAGCAGTTTTTTATCGGTTGCCACTCACAAAGTTGATCGCTTACTATGTACTATGTATGTAGTGTTTTAAAATGAAAGCAATATTAGTACTTAATTACTAAAAAAGTAATTTGGTTACTTTATGGAAGTCTTAAAACTTCCGAAGGTTAAAGAAAGACTGCAGTCTTTGGTAAAATACGATGGAACAAAATATTTCATTGAACATTAGTGTTCGTAATAAATTTTCTTAAAAAAAATTAAGTAATCCGTCAAATTACAAGTACAGTGGTTTATAGTATAACATCAATGTTAAGTATCAAAGTATCTACTATATTTTTCCTCAAGCTGCAACTTTGTCAGAATGGAGATCAAAGAAAATATATACATGATTTTTGTATCACAGGTCATAATGTCACTATACCAATCACTATTGCGAGCTCGCATTTGGTATTGCTAATTTTATTTCTATTCTACTCGCCAAGCTGGATTTTAAGTAAATATATGCATATAGTATATTATTCTAGGGATTTAAATGAATCACATGATAAACGCTATATAGATAAAACAGATTTTCATATTAATTACTACTAATGACTTACCTTTAGCGCCCCATGTTTTGGATTTTTCCTAAAAGCAAAGGTCCACGCTTGAATAAGTTCTAGCAATTTTGAACGCACAATCTCATGAGTAGTGGTTTTAGTAAGTTCATGTAAAAATTCACAATTTGTTTTAGTTGTTAATTCCTCATGGAATACGGTACCTGAAATATTTTTTATATGCCGATCAAGAAATAAGTATACACACAAATAATTATTCTTACCACAATTTTTTACCATACTTTCTAAAACCATAAGTGCATACATTGCAGAATGGGGATTGGGAGAGACTAGTTTTTTTCTCAAAGCAGTTAGGGCATGTTTAGGCCTGAAAATTTGAGTCGTAAAATTTCAAAAATTGTTTCATAAGTTAGGACTTACTGCACATCATTTTGTCTAATTAAATCACACATTTGCAAAATGGATGGCCAATCTGGTTCCATCAATATGTGGCTGGTAGCTTTATCTAAAATTATTGTAATTAAATAAATTTTTACTTAGTTCTTGTTTTAAAAAAATTGTTCCACCTTACCCAGTAATCTATCAAAATTGTTTGGGCGAAACATTTTTCAAGTTCACTTAAATATTATGTTTTCTATTACAAAATGAATAAGATTATTATTCTTGTTTTTTTAACAAGTCTAACGCAGAATGACTCATTTCATTATTTTATTAGAGGAAACAGCTGATTTTGATAGCAAAAGATCGAGACAGCCTTTATTACCGATAGGTCGCTACGACGTGTTTGGATTGTTGTTAAAAATTATAAATAGATGGTGCCTGTAGCACAATGTCTAAAATATTAAATTTAAAATACAACTTATATTCGTACATATTAGTCATAATAGGTATTATTACGTATTATACTCGTTGTTTATTCAATCATAGCAAAATAGAAATGTTTATTTATTAGTAGGTGGATATACTAGTATTTTACGAATATACCAAGGATAGGTAGGTACCTATATCTTAGAACTTAGAACCACATCACCATAACACATAACATAACATTCGTTTTAACCTAGTAGTAGACGTAGTAGTTTATATAGGTACCTATGTGGGCACAAATTACAATAAACCACAATTATTACGCTTTGTGTTGTTGGTTTCATAGTTTAATTAACTTGTTTCGGTCCTCCGTAGCTTATGTTTTAATTTTAATACAAAATAATAAATGCTTAGTATTACCATAATCTCTATAAGCTTGATAAGAGCTGAACAATGCCATTATTATAAAGTTATAAACTGCAAACCAGTGACGGCGTATTGCTGAATTGTTTTTCTTTTACCAGAGACAACAGATACCAACAGAACAGTCAACACAGAACAACTGACTAGAAAAGACAGTGCAGTCACTATAACCATTCATAGGCCCTACTATTTTACTTTTACTGCGTACTGCGTGCGTAAATTGTATTCCATATACCAAAATTATCTATGCACCAAAGAATGTTTGTACGTACGATAACTTTATACAACTACACTAATATGTATATTATAGGTTGTAGGTAGCAGGGACCAGAGAATTTCTACTTCCAACTGATCTGGGTAGGGAGTAGGGACGTTGGGGTTGCATACACGTCGAGCAGCTTTAGCCAGTGCTGGTTGGTGATTGGTGTGTAGATAGGGGTTGGGTGAGGGGGAGCTCCTGATTGGGGTAATAAGAATGAAATCTATTGCAATCAATAAACTCAAATACCTACCTACATTGTAATAATATCATTTACTTATACATCATATTAAACCTAAAGATACGTAACGTACTCGTAATAGGTACCTATACTGTAATACTTGTAACAGGCTTTATTCGTTCTTTCACTGTTACTATAGGCATTTGTTGGCATTTGGTTTAAGTAAAAAGTAAGAAAACAACACAGGTCAAAAACGGGACGACGAGTATAATGGAATATAAGAGCAGTGGCGTAGCTAGAAATATCGAGCCCTTACGCAAGCATAGTCGAAAGACCCCCATTTGTTGATAAAAATTAATTTTTATAAAATATATTAAGTCAACAAAGAAAAAAATATAATATTACATCAACACATGGGTAATAAAAAAATTATCTTGTACATTAGGTATCCATGTCTTAATTATTAGGAATATTATAGCTGACAATTCCATCGTAGGGTAATGGACGTAATCAGTCAAATCCAGCGATATATGGAAAACAAACTGTGGATAGTGGATATATAACTATAACTTACAGTTTATTAATTACCCAATGGTCAATAGGTATCGTTTATCGTTTAGTAGTTTCTCAACTGCATCATTAATAAAAGTAAAATGGTCAAACATCTGAGACAGTGTGGTACTATAAGTTCAGGCCCGTAGCCAGGATTTTTTTTCAGGGAGTGTTCTAGGTGACGCACACAAGAAAAATGTACCGCAGGAGAAAATTTTTGATTTTCCAAGAACAAACATTCTAAAATTGAAAGTTAGATTTTAAGCTAAAAATGTTATTTAATGAAATCTCGAAATCAGCGTCAAGTTACATGTGCCGCGGGGATAATTATAGGGGGGTTTGAACACCCATACCAACCCTGTCTACAGCCCTGTATAATTTTGTGTTGGTGGCATATACCAGATGTCAACGAAATTATTAGACAAGTCATAGCACCCAGAGCTTTCTGGATATAAAATTGAGATTTGGAGGGCAAAATGCAAATTTTTCGATATTTGTCACACTTTTGTCATTTTCGGTTTCACAGAAAATGACCTCAACTGTGAAATTTTAATTCAACACCTTGTATATTTTTGCATTTTTGGATTCTAAAGACGATTTAGGATGCGACTGTCCTTATTTGAGAAATGTTTTAGACCACTTGATTTTTTTAGACGTATTTTTATTTCTGCATCTAAATTGTAGTGATTATGCTAACGCTAAAGTCCTGGGTCTAGACGATCCAATAAAAATTGAATCTCTCATCCCTCATAATACAATGATTTGTGTAATGTAGATTGGTCTTTTCCATCTACTAGTCTACTATTAATAATGCCAACGCAAATGAACTTTATGAAAAACTAAACTCTTTATAATATGTTTCTTCAAAGTGTTTAACAAACTTCCAACAATAAATAAATTGGAGGTATAACAACTTATAATTTCATATGAAAATATGAAAGTGGTACTACTGGTACTAGTGGTAGGACATAGGATATGTAGGTAATATCAAAGTTATTAATAGAGCGACGTCCCCAAGAGACAGCAAATTATGTTTTTCCATAGCATAGTATACCTGCTCATATCAATGAAAAATTTGTAAGGGAAAGGACGGAAAGGTAGGATGAGAGTAAATATTGAAAAATCTTCCTCAACTAGGAACTTAAATATGTGAATCTTTGATCTATTATGTTTTTTCAAAATATGTGTGCTTGTGTGTTCAATTTAGTTATACAGGGTGTCCCAAATCTAAACGGACGTATTGTAATGGGAGATAGAGCACACTTTGCTGAGTTCTGAGTTCAAAACACCCCCACACTTACCCATGGAAGTAATTGATTTTTGAGATTTTATGGTTCTTGACCAATTATTTGTACCGCCAATTTCGGAACGGCCGCACATATTGGGATAAAATTTGGTATAAATATTACACTCTTTTAGATCAATCAAAAGTATAGTTTATTTGGGAAAAATTTCACTAGCGGACTTATTTTTTTTTATGTTGCTTCGTGTTGCTTTTCTGTGCCCCGAATAACACCCTGTATATCAGTTATTGGAAAATGCTTGTAAACATTTAAAAAGACAATGGATCAGCGTGTAAAATAATGTCATAATATTTGTTGGCACATTTACCGTCATTTTTGAATGAATTTTCGAAATTGTTGATTGACCAAATTTTAAATTCTACAAATAAACAACAACAATCACATTTTGAGTATATACGTTCCACCTGAATTTGAAAATAATCCGTTTTTTAATTCCTGAGATACGAGGGTATACTCATGAAAAGTGAATCACCCTGTATATTGCCCTATCTTTATAAGTAAGTACTTTCTTGATACTAGATACTGACAGATAGTTGTTATGTTAGTATTCTAGAATAGGTATGGTTAAAGTCATATTTCTAACGCAGATAAAAAATTCCCGACAAAGGTGCACGTGCATTGGCTCCATTGAATCGTTAAAGAGGCCGCCTTTCTGCTTTGTAAGTGCGGCATTTTTTATCTGCGTTAGAAATGTGACTTTAACTTTACTATGGTTCTTTTGATATTAAATATAAGCGTAGAAGGGCCTTATAGATTTTTATTTTTTTTATACCGTGAATTACGACTTATATCTCGTAATTACGAGTTATATCTCGTAATTATGACTTATAACTCGTAATTCCGACTTATATCTCTTAATTACGACTTATATCTCGTAATCACGACTTATATCTCGTAATTACGAGTTATATCTCGTAATTACCACTTATAACTCGTAGTTCCGACTTATAACTCGTAATTACGACTTATATCTCGTAATTACGACTTATAACTCGTAATTCCGACTTATATCTCGTAATTACGACTTACAACTCGTAATTACGACTTACATCTCGTAATTATGACTTATATCTCATAATTCCGACTTATAACTCGTAATTACGACTTATATCTCGTAATTCCGACTTATACCTCGTAATTTTAATAAATAAATACACCACATGTAATTACGACCCCCTTTATCCCAGAAGGCTGAGCCTTGTGCGGGAGGGGGCTACACATTTAAAGACAATATCCGTGTATAATGGAAAAATCCATCTCACAGTATTTTCCATTGCCACGACCGGGATTCGAACCCGGGACTTTTGGGTGAGAGGCAGGCACTCTACCATCTCGACCATCAGTCATACAATTACGACTTATATCTCGTAATTACGACTTATAACTATTTGACATGCAATGAGCGACTACCTCCCCCCCGTTTTCGAGGGTGCTGAACACGATAGTGTTGGCCAAATTTATTTTTCGCGTTGCGTCACCCCCTATTGGCCAAAAACCACCCCTATTGCGTGTTGCCTACTCCGCTGCACACCGTGGTAATACTCTCCACTACCCCCCATCCCTACCGCGACCCCGAAACTACCGTCTAAAGAGGTTGAAATTGGATATTCAACGGAGGTCGGGCAAATAACGGCGATCCCTCGTTTTCGAGGATACCCAGCACGATCGTCGCCCTCTCTACCCTCCCGGACCTATTTCAATCCCCCAATCGATGAAAACACCCTCCACAGGGGTGGAAATGGCACATACTCGCGAACTCGGGCAAACAAATGTGCTCCCCCGTTTTCGAGGATCCCCAGCACGATGATCGCCGCCTCCACCTTCCTGGTCATGAAAAACAATCATTGTAGGGGCATTTTTTTCTTGTAATAAATAGATGGAGATTAAAATCATGGGGTTAAAATCAGTAATTTTTTATTTATAACAACGGTATTTGATGAAAACATGTTGTATGATTACGATTACATAAATGGTTTTTACTTTATTACAAATAAATCGTGTGCTGTAATATCTCTGGTAGTACATATATATTTAAAATACAATTAAAATGAAATTATAATTTTTTTTATACATAAATATGAACCGATTTGAAGTGTCCCGAAGCGACTCAGAGTGACTACAGATGACTCAGTGAATTCGAAAAAACCTTGCTGCGACTCGGTCCGAGTCGTTTCGAGTCACTCGCGTCATCTCGAGTCACTTCTAGTCAGCTTGTGCTGCGCAAGAGGGGATAAGTTTAACGGGCGTCCAACTAGCCGCGAACTCCCCCTTCCCTTGCTAGGGGCGAGGGGATGGCGGTAATTCTTTTAACTAAACGATGTCTCCTTTAAAACAACACTCCTTTTGCCGAAAAAAATTTTCTCCCAGACGCGTGATTTGAAATTGACATGACATGAAAAAAGGCTTAGCAAACTTCAATTTTCCGGACTTTCCCGGGATTTTCTGGTTTCCTAAAACGGTTTTGGACATACGCATGCTGTTTCCCATGCCTAGACACGAGTTATTCTCGCGATATCCAGCCCTAAAAGTTCACGGCTAGTTGGCCGCCCGCAACGTCCCAAATGGATGTAAAAAACCTCTCGAACACGCCAAGTTTAAATTTTTACCAAATTTTTTTCTCATCCGGCCGAAATAACATTTCCACCCCTGGAGAGGTCATCGATTTTGGGGGGTTAAAAAGAGTCCGAGAGGGTGGATCATCGTGCTGGGGATCCTCGAAGACGAGGGAGCACATTTGTTTGCCAAAGTTCGCGAGTATGTTCCATTTCTACCCCTGTGGAGGGTGTTTTTGTCGATTTTGGGGGGTTGAAATGGGTCCGGGAGGGTGGAGAGGGCATTTTCGAAAACGGGGGGCGCTGTTATTTGATTGACTTCCGTTGAATATCCCATTTCAACCCCTTTAGAGGGTAGTTTCGAGGTCACGGTAGGAATGGACGATAGTACCACGGTGTCGGCCATCTGCGAAAACGGGGGTGGGGATTTCTTTTATCAACCAGAATGCAGTGAAGTGAGGAACCCGCAATAGGGGTGGTTTTTGGCCAATAGGGGGTGAATGCAAAATTTGGCCAACACCATCGTGTTCAGCACCTTCGAAAACGGGGGGGTGGTAGGAATTACAAGTTATAAGTCGTAATTACGAGATATAAGTCGTTATTACGAGATATAACTCGTAATTACGACTTATATCTCGTAATTACGAGATATAAGTCGTAATTACAAGTTATAAGTCGTAATTACGAGATATAAGTCGTAATTACGAGTTATAAGTCGTAATTACGAGATATAAGTCGTAATTACGAGTTATAAGTCGTGATTACGAGATATAATAATAATAATAATAATAATAACGTCTTTATTATTTCCATCACAAAAAAAAAATACAATTGCATAAGTGTAGTATCAAATACATAAAATAATGATACAAATAAATGGCGAAGTTAAATTACTGTAACTCGTACAGCATTTCTCTTCCACTTAACCAATAAGTCGTAATTACGAATTATAAGTCCTGATTACGAGATGTAAGTCGTAATTACGAGATATAAGTCGTAATTACGAGTTATAAGTCGTAATTACGAGATATAAGTCGTAATTACGAGATATAAGTCGTAATTACGAGATATAAGTCGTAATTACGAGATATAAGTCGTAATTGCGAGATATAAGTCGTAATTACGAGATATAAGTCGTAATTACGAGATATAAGTCGTAATTCACGGTATAAAAAAAATAAAAAATCTATATGGCCCTTCTACGCTTCCGTATGTTTCAGATTTTTTGAATATTATTTATATTTAGGGATGCTTTGATTTCATTATCGAAAAGAAAATAAGAATAATAGGTCACTATAAAAACTATTAAATATATTTAAATAAAGAAACCACACATACATATTAAATATGAAATTAAGCAATAACAAAATAAGAACTAAAAATTGTGTAAATCAATAATTTTTTATTAATTAATAATTCGTCGGCATACTTCCATTTACATAATATCTCCATTTTCATTAGAATGACAAATATTTATTTGAACATTTCCTGTTAATTTTACAACTGCCTTCCTGTCAATTTCACCAATACTGTGTCTGGGAGTAAAATTTAATTTAAATACTGATGTTGAATCTGAAAATGTTCAAAAATAAGGAAACGGAATTCATATTTCATATAATATACATATTATTATTATTATTATTATTATTATTACTAATTAATCATTTAAACAGAAATGCTTTGATTTGAAAATACATCACTACAATATTTTCAGTTTCACATTCTCTACCGTATTTACATTTTTAACGTACGCCAATCTATGGATTTTCTCACAGAAAAGATTTGGATTTCTCGATATCGATCTGTATAAGCAATTTTCTAAAAATTGGTAGATCCTGCATACGAAAAATATTGTTACCATATTTCCTAGTTCTTAAAAATTGGCGCAAAAGTTAGACATGGTCTGTGGATGCTTTCCAAAATTTTTCTTGCCGATATATTCTTATGAGCAAAAATCTAATTGTCAGAAAATCGATCAAGTCATATGAAAATGATAAGAAAGAGACTGAAAACGTACATAGGTAGCATTTTTCTAAATAGGTGTATATGATAGCCTCCACTCCCCAGATTTTTACCTTGTATATTAGGATAAATCAGACCAAATTTACGTTTTTTCTTGTCAGGTACTTTAAAACATAAAATTTTTGGAAACCAAGTTAATAGAAGACCTTAATTCTATAATAATTTGCTTTTTTTAATATTTGGTTAGCCGTACTCTTTCCGGTGTTTTATATACTTACTACATTTTGCGATCTGCATATTATCATATTCCTCCGTATAAGCAGCGGAGCACAATGGAGTACAAATAGGTACGATATTGTCAAATTTAGAGAAATCCGCCTCATAATTCATTCTGTATCTATTCATCGTCAACAGTGGCTCAAATTTTCTTCCCCATAACAATTCCTTTGGCATGTAGCTCGTGCGATGTTGTGTCATTTGTCCAGTACTCTCAATTGTACCTTCTAATATGACTGCTATTTCAAAAGTATCCTTGTTCAGATCACTAGGAGAAAAATAGTATAATGGAGATTGCTCGTCTATAATATGGTATATAGTTAAAGGCCAACTAAAAAATAGATCGTTGCTACAATTGTCAGTGTGCAGTTTTATTTCATTTTGGTGATTTATCAGCGTCTCCCCTTCTTCTGTTTTTACGGTGCGTATGAAGTAGGCACGAATTTGAGCTCCAACTATATCGTTCTTCCTCATATCTCCTATTCGAAACATTAAACACATCTGTTTATTTCTTAGGCAAATGACACCATTCCTTGAAAACAGCAAGGTTTTTTGTTTGTGCCGCGGTAGAGTCATTTTGTAAAAAATTATGACAGCCATTATACCCTGCATGACAAAACCCACTAAGCACTGCACCGCATTAACAAAAATAGCCTCTGGGCATTCGTCTGTTGTAGCTTTAACCCCATATCCCAAGGTATGCTGCGTTTCAACGCTGAACATAAAACACGAGGCAAAATTGAAAACATCATAAACGCAGGGTTTGAAATTGTTTTGTTTTTGTACAGGTGGTAAGTGGTTGGGTTCGAGATCACCATGTGTGTAACAAATCAGCCAGTACAGTACTCCAAAGCCGAACCAGGACAGCAATAAAGTTGAGGCAAACAAAGTTAGCGTAAACGTCCAAGAATAGTCCACCAGTTTTAAAAATTCGAGAATGTCAATCTTTTCCCGCGTGGACTGAGAATGTTTTATGTTACAATTTCCGTTTCTCAGAATAACCCTTTGGTGAATGTGGTGTTCTTTTGGAATGTGGAAGTGTCTGGAATATAAACTGAATTCAGAATTCAAACGTAGGTATATTGGGTAAAATAATGAAAAGGAAGTAGGTATTGTTACATTTACTTATCATAAAACAACATTTTTGAAATAGAATAGTTGGTTAGTGTAAGTATTTGCAAAATGAAACAAAAGAACATCGCTATGGAATAGTCTGCCTGCTCCACATATTCGGGTATTTGTGACAAATATTTGTGTATGTGGCAAATAGGCGAATATGTGGTTGGGGTTTTAAAGACAATATATTAGCGCAAAACGGTACAATCGGCAAATAAAAATATTTGCTGCTCGAAGTAGGTAAATGAACACAAATCAAAGGCGCAAATATTTGCAAAACAACGACCACGGTCCTTGACTGATCCACATATTCGTGCGTTAGAATTTAGTCAGAATTATTGCGTTCTGGAGTGATTAAACAAAACGACAATAGAATTCTTAAATCTTTATGAAAATCAACCTGTAAATTAGAATGCGTCTTATCCGATGCACAAAAACAGGAACGAGGTCTTTGACGGTTGGAAAAGAATTGAACAAAAATGTTCTTAAAATTTCTTAAAAGGTTGTTTCTTATCTTTTAACAATAAATAAGCTGAGCTCATTAGTAAAAATGCCGCAGTTTAAACGCGCACCCGTCGTATATTAAAAAAAATAAAACTGCTAAAACTTTACTCTTACTTACTGGCGATACCTATGATATCGAAGGTGCGGTACTATAAAAGAGGTAGCGTGTCGCTGCCACCAGATCAGGATTTATTTTAGTTTCCCCCTGATCAGAGAAACACTAGAAAGCACCTATAAAGCAAAATCAGCTGGCCACTGGTATGAGAATCCCTTCGAAGGCTAGAATCCGGCCACGGCTTAACATGCGTGGTCTTTTGGCAGGGGTGAATAGTGGTGGGAATAAAAGACAATTAAGCAATTAAGAAAAATAAAAGCGAATATATTACTCAAAATTTATAAAATCAAACAAGGCAAAACAGAAAAATAAATGGTAAAATTTTAGAATGATTGGTACTTTAACCACACGTACAAAATTACAGTAAATAATTTCCAAAATAAGCAAAACAAGGTATTAGTACCTACTTACAAAATTACAGTAATTTAATTACTACAAAACAAGTCAAAATATTACGCTCAAAACTACAGTAATTTACTTCCAAAACAAACAAGATGTTACGAACCAAATTACAGTACTTAATTTAATTGCTACAAAACAATGCGCGCTCTAGGACCCCTAAAATTATTAGCAAAGAAAATCTTACATACCCTATCTGGGTCTCTCTATACAACTGTATTATATGTAAGCCACCCGCTCACCTCAAAGTGCCAATAATCAATTAGGTATTTTCTAATACCAGAGACCCTATTTCAGGTTCACTCACAAAACGAAGCTTATATGGGGTTAATAAACTCAAACTGACTTACCCAAAAGCTTCTAAATATCCTAATTAACAATTACCTTCACAAAATTACACGTCGAACTCTATTACTTTAAGCCCGCCCTAACTGTATCACTTACGCAGTCGCGGCGCTTAAACTAGCCTCTAGGTAAAATCGGCAATTGCCGTCCCGACGCTGCGCTACCCGAACAATTTCCGCGCTCGGACTATGACTTCGCGCTGGTAGCACTCGACGGACTCTCTGTGTCTAAGGCCGAACTGTCACTCCCCGCGGCTAAGGCCCAACTGTCCCTCGCTCCACATTAGTGGTTCGTCTGCCACGGTACCCCTGGTGAATCGCTGAGTGGGCCCTATTTTTGCCCAGGCGAGTCCATCTCACAATTTTTCCCATCGAATTTCAACTCCCCCGTGATAAGATAAATTTATCTACATGGTTTCCGTTTTGCAGCAGACATAAACAAAAACTCAATCAATTACTTCTTATATACCCTGTGGCACAAATTAAAATTAATTTTTTACATTAGTAATAGCTATTTTAAAATTTATACCCCCGATTTGCTACAGCAGCAGCAGCCTCTGAAGCGTCTTCACTTTCCACTTCCATCTTTAAACTGATGTTTGTGTGAATATTTGTGCTTCACGAATCAAATGGGCAATTAAATAATTGGCAAATATAAGGATGGCGAGTTTGTTAATAAAACAAATATTTAGACTCACTTCTGCTGGCGTTGTCAAACAATAATTCTGGAGAAAAAGTGTCGGTAGTTTTAAATAACGCTTGCTACAAAAATTTCCTCAGCTTACTTTGTTTAAAGATAATTATAGCTAAATATCTGATATGGTAGTCGATATTATAACGTCCTGTATTTGAAAAACGAAGCGTTTTTTGACAAATATTTTTATAAATATTTTTGTATTATTTTACCGTCCTCTATAAGATTTTTTAATTTATGATACATAATTTAGAAACATCTGGTAATTGGACGTTTAATTTTATTTTGTAACTTTCGCTCTTTTTGAAAGTTAAAATTTTGCAGGTAGATAGCTTCTAATCCAAAAGGGTGTAGGAATACTTGATTATTGACAATTCCATGAGGCTCATAAGTAAATTAAAGTACCTACGAACGCTAGTAGTGAGCAGTGCTAATTATCATAGTTATCGTTATTTTCTTCTTTAGGCATTTACCCAAATTTGTTTAAAAGGATTAGAATAGTATCAATGTATAAAGCAGGAGGCTAAACTGGTTCGTCTAATTTCAGACCAATTTCTATAACCAGTATAATATCAAAACTCATTGAAAAATGTATCAAAACTCGATAGGTCAATTTCTTAAAAGAAAATAATATATTGGAAGTAAATCAATGTGAGAATTTAAAGAAGGGAAAGCACAGAAGATGCTGTTGGTATGTTAACTCAAAATATTATAGACACCTTCAATAAAAAAAAAACATACAACGATTATAGTGCATTCTGTGAGTCGGAAAAAAACACGAAATACAAGTTTTGGGAGTCAACCAAACTACTCCCCCCCTCAATTTCGAGGATGTTGAACGGCCAAAAACCACCCTCCAAGGAGATGAAAAATTGAAAAATGTGTTTCGTGCTACAAACGAGAAAACCAGCGTTATCTCTCGTTTTTGAGTACCTATGCTGGGCAAGAGAAAAATATTACCAAGTCACCTCGACCCCCCGAGCCCCTCCAACGGCCAAAAACTGCACCTGATTTGTTAATTTTTAAATATTCATTGAATATTGTACGAATCCTCCCAAAAATGTACTGGTCGTGTCAAATATTATTTGAATATACAATAGACTATATTTTTATAATATTTTTCTCTTGCCCTGACTCAATTTGTAGCACGAAACACATTCTTCACCCCCTGGGAGGGTAGTTTTTGGTCGCTTGGGGGGTTGGTTCGCCTCGGGGAGTAGAACCAACATCACCCTCGTGTTCAACATCCTCGAAAATGGGGGGTGACATAAGTTTTGCCGGTGGAAGGCGTTGAATACGCAATTCCCCCCTTTGGGGGTGGTTTTTGGCAGTTTGGGGTGGGTAGTTTGGTTGACTCTCCAAATACTTGAGTGTTCATCAAACTCACAGAATGCACTATTAAGAGTCAGGCCAACATTGAGTATGGAGCATGAAGTAGAATGTGGTGTGCCACAAGGTACCGTCTTTGGTCCAGTTTGTTCTGTAAAAACCATACAATGTGAATGGCGAGCAGGCGATACTGCATTCTTATTTTATTGAGATTCCTGGAAAGAGGAAAGGCTGAATTTGGTAATTTAAAAATGAAGTCATGGTTTGATAGACTAAATAAATACCTGAATAAAATAATTTTAAATAGCATACCTGCTTAAACCTATAATTTATCATTTTTGTCATAGGTGCAACATAAGCAAAGTAAAAATCCAGTACCGTACAGCAGCGTGTGCCTGGGACACTATTTTGGTAACAAAATGGAAAATTGGAATATAGAGGAATTTATTCAAGAACACTTAAAATGTAGGTAATATTTACAATTTGCGTAGAGTAGGTATAATTTTAGAAGTACACGATTATGGATGATAAACACCACAAATCACAACCGGGTTTTTGAATTAGAAGGATTATTATACTGCTATATCACCTGCTCAAATAGACCACCAAATAACAAGAGTATACTACTTGGGGTTGTTTCAAGCTTTACAGAAGAGTTGGTAGTTGTAAGTTTTGATTGTGTAAGGAAGAATATGATTGGCTCTAAAACGACCGATGCTTGATCAAGAAGCCAGCATATTTGATTCGCGGTCATGACACAAAATTTCCTTTGAAGTGAAAAGTAATCACAGTATATTCGAATATTGGGACAATGGGTGTGAGTCTATTATTTTTAAAAGTTTGGCTTTCTTCTACAAGGTCGCTTGTCTGATAGAATGGGTTTTAGACCTGTGGTTTTTTAATTCCATAAATATATTGGTGCATTATATTTCTTTAGCAACTTTAATATTTAAAAATCTGATATAAGAAGTTAAGATTGACATTTATTTATATTATTTACAATGTCTCCCATTCCTTTTAATAATGCTATTGCTTTATCATGGCTGTTTACGGAAACCTGACTGTACCGATGGAATTATGTATTATTTCTAGATATTTCGTTAATTAAAATAATTAATAATTTATATAGTGGTACGCTATTTATCAGCCTCAGATATTTAAACTCACCAATTTTAGGTTAATGCAGAATAAACGAAATTTTTCAATTTTCAAGGAAGACACCAAATCTTTAATTTGAAAACATAGTTATAATAAGACATATAATAAATTTTTATTTAAGATGTGATGTTTCATATGCTTCAGATTTTATGATGTATTACTATCACCTTCATTTAAAGCAGTATATTTTAGTTAAATCTATTTTGCTTAAGTTTTTTATATTAGAATCTCATCGACACGAAGTAGTCGAGGTAAATATACTTAGTAATAATTTTGTTATTTAGTATACTTGTATTTTTGGCCATAAAAGAAATCTTGTTTAGCGATAAAAGGAGTTTCTGATGATGAGTATTTAATAAACGTCTTTCACGCCTGTTTGAATTTTTCTCTCCAGCTCTGATTTAGTTTTTTTTTGTAGTACTCTTCCTGAAGAGGAGTTTTAGCCATGGCAATGCAAACTCAAAACTAGCAAGTTCATGTAGTCTTTCTCACCCTTTTTGGCAAGTCCCAGTTTATTATATTTTTAGTCTTTTCTGCAACATTGGCATTCTTTTGTTTATTCAATTTAAATATGTTTTTAGTAATCCAGTTTCATCTTTTAAAGCACTTAACGTTTCTTTCAGGCCTTTAATTATTTAAAACAAATTTATATTACCATGTTCATCATCAATATTATTTGTTGTGTACACAGGAGGGACATTTTCACTCATTGAAAAAACCGGGAGAGACTCCTATCCGGTTGTCGCTAAGTTGAACGCACTTGCCATGATAAGATGATAAGAATGAAGAAAAAACGCAAGATATATTTAGCTCTTGTTGATATTAAATTTGCACATGTTTAATAATTTTTAGACACTTAGACAAATTGCTGTTTTGCATTTAAATAAGGTGGAAAATTGCATCAGAATTTATCAAATTTGATATAGTCTCAATTAAATATACTAAAATTTCAGCAACTGTCAGTTAGATCATTGCTTTGAAATTACTGATAGAATTGTGATTTAGTTGGCATTGTAACTGGTGAAATTCATAGAAAATACATACAATACATTTAATTCTTACACATTGTAGTTTTAGAGATTACAGAAAAAAAATATAGACTCAGGTACGAATTTATAAGTAGGACAAATACAACGTATTGTGTAAACTTAAAGTTGACATTTTCCAAAATAAAATAACTCAGCCACAAGACAATGGCGAACGAATATTTTAATTGACACTCACCTGTCAAACGTAGCGGAATTGTGAAGAGGGCTCTTTTTCTGTACGTGTTCATTTTCATTTGCGATTGTATTCAAACGCATTTCACGCACAGAATGAAACAATGTATTATTATATGTATGTGTAAATTTTATTTGAATTAAGAAAAATACTGCTAAAAGCAAAGAAACATAACAATAAAATAAAAAGACGTTATCGCTGGTGATGTGTCAGGTTTTGTTTGCTGAATTTTTATATAATAAATTCCATTGTCATTTAGTAAATGAATTGCGTCTTCTAGAGCATTTTGTTATTTGCATCCGGAATATATCTTCAATGAGATTCTATTAGGTATATAAAAAAAATCTAAAAATATATTTTAAAAATAACATTCCAGCCTGAGTGACGTATTTGGTTATATTATTTTCATTGTATGTAATGTTAAACAATAGGTAGAGTAATTAAGATTATTTAGCAAAATGAAGTATAAAGTATAAATAATAATAGTATAAAGTGTGTACTATTTAGGTCAAAAATTGTACAAACGTCTTAAAATAGAAATAGCCATCTTAAAGGCAGTCAATTTTTTTCAATGAAAAACAAAATTTATATTTTGGTCGTCACTCAGAACACAATATCATATGTCATATTTATACTTTTGCTTTTAAATAACAACGGATATTGAACAGAGTGTAGCTTGTTAATGTCATCACACACAAATCTAATCTCATGTAACTAAATCTTTAGATATTCAAATCAAATTAATTAAAATCAAATATAGTAACATTAAACCCAACTAATTGGGAAGGGCGGGGTTTCGCTTCTTTCATTTGCTTCTGGTATATTCTCGTAATGCGTATGATGAGAATATTCATACGTATTTAAAACAGATTTTTTAATTTTTGATTGTGGAAGAAGCCTTTGATTAGGAGTTTGTATATCAGACAATAATTGCTTCTTTAAGTGATGATAGTCTGATATGGGTTTGTGATCCTGGCTACTATTTCGCCGGGAACGTACCGAATGTAACGAAAATTGATGAGATCCTTTTGGACAAGGCTTAGGAGGTAGTTCTAAGGACAAGGATCTTTGTTTGTGTTGTTCATCAGTGTCAGATGCTGCTTTATTATTATATTTATAACCGTTTGCATATGCACGAATGGACACTGGAGGAAGGTCTTGAGCCGGTTTATTTTGTTCCAAACAGTCAACATTGCAATTTTCTTCCTTATCTTTATCTTGGTCTTTACTTCCTGAGTCTAAAAAAAATTAAAAAACGGGATATAAATATATATTATATGAAGGGACAGAGATAGAATTGTTCGCACTATAAAAGAACAGATAAGACAGTAAATGGTGTAAATTTAGAATCGTTACCAACAGGAGTGGATATCAGCTCGGTGAAACGTAGTGAAAACACAAATTGGCCACTACTGGTTTATTTCAATTATGTATGTGGGGTGGCAGCGACAGTAAAGCACCATGTACTGCCGATTCATTTTAGTAATATCTAATTCTTCAGGTACTTCAGGTACTTTAACAGTATCAAGCAGTGGCATATTTACCTGATGATGAGGAAAGTTTGGCAGCAGAACACATAGGCATTTCAACTTTTAAAGTTTTATCGAATTGATCATAATTTGCTTCGTAGCATTGCAAATCATCATTAAACGCCACCATTGTATCAAATCTGTGTCCCCAAAGAATTTCATTTGCCAAATAGCTAGTTTTTGCATTAGTACCTTGACCAGTGCTCTCTATGGTACCGTCCAAAACCACAACTACCTCAAATTTACATTGCAACATATCGGTGGCGGATAAATTGAAAAATGGTGAATCCTTGTTGATTTTATGAACGACTGTTACAGGCCATAT
Source organism: Rhagium mordax (assembly GCA_963680705.1). NCBI lineage: Eukaryota > Metazoa > Arthropoda > Insecta > Coleoptera > Cerambycidae > Rhagium > Rhagium mordax. The sequence continues at coordinate 42,180,095 of OY796662.1, forward strand.
AAGAAACAGATCGGTACCAGAACTGTCACATTCCACTTCAAGATCTGTCTCGAAATATTTCAATGTATCTCCCTCTTTCGTCCTCCTATTGTGAATAAGTAGTGCTCTGATGCTTACTCCTGTAAATAGAATAGTAAATAAATAGCTACAAGAATTTTAAAAATCAATAGTAAATAGGAAGTGGATACCCTAGTCCCCAGACCGCGCCAGATTGGGTGAGAAAAGCCTGTAAACTTATTTTCTTGCTGACTGATGTATGAGCCGGTTGATTGTATTTTCAAATAATATTTAATTAAAGCACTGTCGAGTGAAGAGGAATATTTTGGTTTTTTCAAATCATACAGTTTTTTTCCTGGAAATTTTGGAATATCCTAATGATGCAGATGATTTGTCTGATGTTTCTATTTTGTACCAAAAATATGCAGCTCATTATGTAAGAAGATTTAACAAGAAGCCAGTAAGACCGCCAGGTCTAAATCCTATTAAATATTTTCTTGAGTTACAGAAATAATCTTAAAAACATTTACATTTCCTCCAATGTATAATCAGAATAAGCAACAGTTTAGTTTAATGATCTATCTATATCATGAGTTAAATAATTCTATGTTCTCTTACCAACAAGTCGGCTTTTCCTCAAATCGCCCACCCTGAACATCATACACAGTTGTCCATCACGCAGACAAATCACCGCGTTGCGGCTAAATTGAATCGTGTAAGTTGTGAGCCTTGGCCTGGTCATTTTGGCAAAAACGACTCCAACCGTGAACGAGTCGATAATCATGCCAATGATGCACTGGGCACACATGATGAAGATTGCTTCGGGACATTCTTCGGTGATAACTCTTAAGCCGTAACCTGTGGTGTGTTGGGTTTCCAAAGAGTAGAGGAAACATGAAGGGAATCCGTGGATGTTTAGGACGCATGGTGTCCAACCTTAAACAATATTGACAGTTATTTATTAAGTGGTTTTGAGACATGTGTCGTCACACTTCTTTAAATATTTATATGGTACCCAACAGTGGATTTAATCTTTGATGATACTACAAATTAATTGTTGTTTTAAGCTCCTAGAAATAAATGAGGAAATGCTGGGGGTTTAGATGTATAAATTTTTATTATTGGAACCACTATTTTATCATAATTAATTTACAAATATTCCCTTTTGGGATTTATAGGTAAAAATTATCTTGTAATTGAAAGAAAAGGGTCAATCTACTTTAAAAATTACTGTTAGTAGCTCATTCTCATCTGCTACCGATTTTTTTCATATTTTTCAAAAATACAAGCTTCTAAGAAACAGCTCAACACATTCTGTATAATAGATATTTATGGAAGAAATCAAAAAGTTCCTCCTTTAAATGTTAGCAATTATAATGATGGGTGACAAATACTCGGAAAATCGATAATAACAACTGAGCCTCCAGAATAATAATATATTAATAATTAACTCATATTTGCAATTATTACCTGTTTCCGCTTGACGAGGAGGTAAATGATCCTCGTGCAAATCAGTATGGACAAATGCTATGAGCCACCAGATTAATGAAAAAATCAACCAGCAGCCTGTAAAACCTATCGCCATCACCTGCAAGGTCCATTTCCACTCAGCATCCACTAACCCTGTGAAAATATCCTTAACATAATAAATGTATCTTCTTGGAAATTTCGGTGGCAGTATGTTGCACTCCCCATTTTTTAATATTGCTCTTCTTTTTAATTTGGTGTTTCGGGTTGGGGGACCATAAGGCCTTCTAAAATAAATAAAACGAGTACACAATCGTTAAGGCCTTAAATTCACAAAATATTGGGTCGGCTGCCCTTTTTTTGCAGTTTCTTTGAAAATTTCAATTCATCAAATAATAAGATCTGGCTAATCTGAATGTCACAGGCTCTGTTAACGCAAGCTTCTTTGTGGTAGAAAACTAGGTATTTAAGTTTGTTAATTATTTTGATTGAAATAAATACTACAGTCAACTGGGATATTAGTTTTATATTAATATCTATATCTATGTATTGTATGTACATATTCATTATCTTACCTCCTGAGATCCTTTACTTTATCAGCTATCCACGCAATGCCATCCATAATAATAATAATAATTAATTCAATAATTCCTCTTACAAATTTTTACAGAAAGAAATCGAAGTGTTACACAGAGCTGACATACAAAAATCTAAATAAATGCACTTAATCAAACGGTTTGTTATAATATTTATTAGTTGCGAAAAACCGGATCAATAAAAAAATAATGATAAAAATTGCAATGTTTGTTTTATATCCAAGGTGAACTTAAATATGTACTTAGTTTGTATTTGATCCTGCCGTCATTCTGATCACAGTAAAAGTAAAAGCCATTGTACGTTAATATTAGACACAGGGTGTTAGTAAAATCCAGAATTAGAATACAAGGCGTTGTACTGTATGTAGTGCTATATGATGTATCCATCGTGATTTCATTTTTGACTATGTACGAATTGCATGTTAAAAATGTTAATAAACAATTATTGTTACCCAAAATACAGTACTGGCAATTAAAAAAAAATATTCTGTGCAATTCTGAATGAATTTGCTGCATTGTACCAACAGTAAAAACAAACTATTGATATTGTATTTATAAAATTAGCTTAAATGTCCAACTTTTTTTAAAGCACCCTGTATGAATAGAATTATTACATATTCACGTTATGCTAGTAAAATTCCTGATATGCGAAGTAAAAAGTACATACTAGTAGGTATGTCTTTGTAACAAAAATGGCCAACATTTGAGGCAGTGGACCATTTTTATGGTCTCATGATTTCCTATGAGGGGGAATAAGAAAGTATTATCACCAGGGGAGGGTAGATTTGTATATAAATCAGAGGCGTCTAACATTCCTCAAGCAGTTGCATCTTCTGGTTATCTTTCTACATATTCCAACATGAAGTTTCTGGTGAGTGATTTAACAAGCAACTTAATTAATTATTACTACATAAAAATTCCTAAAGTAGGTATAATAAACATTTTTGCATTCTATACTGAATTGTTAATATTTTAATTGGTGAAATAACAATTGTAAAATAATATCACTGTTTTCATTTATCTAATATTTTACATTTAATAAGTGAGGAAGTATTGCAAGAGTATGTTAATTAGTTTTCGATAAATATTTATTTTCCTTCTATATAAATTTATTTTTAAAATTAACAAAAAATAAAATAAAGTATTTTGTTAAGCGGAACAAGTTGAATAAATACTTTATCGTAAATTACAGCAATTATTAAAGTTAATCAATTTATGATGGAAATATAGAATACGACGAAGTATTTAGATTTTAGAGCATAGTAGAGCATCTTCATTGTCGACGGTATAATAACATGGGGGAACACGAGAGAGAATGTTTTACACAAAATTTTGTTGCCACTATCCGAAAAAATTATTCTTGATTATATCAGCGTGTTATATTTATGACATAATAAATACTAAGTACATATTATATTATAAATAATTATAAATTAAAAGATTTGGTAACCAGAATTTTTTATAATCTGTTTAGAATTTTTCTGTATTTATAAATTTAAACACACAAGTGTAAAATGAAGTGTTTTACCTATAATATTTTTATAAACATTTTTGAAAAATGCGTTTTGGGTATTGAATCAAATAAAAAAAATCTTAATTGAAAATTATATAAGCTAGAATTTTCTTTTAGTATTATTATAACATAATAGTACAAATTATTACTATATTTATTATTAGTTACACATACATGGGCCATCTTCGTTACTTACATTTTTACACAACTCAAATAAATGTAAAAATCGCAATATCAAAATATTAATCCTTCCACAAAAAGAAGACAACACAAAGTAATAATTTTATCCAACATCATTCACTCCACGTTCTAATTGACACAAATCACATTTTCTCATTAAGCATAACTAAATTGATTTATTATTGAAAATTTTCAGTTTTGCATCCTCCTCTTAACATCAGCCGTTCTTGCTGAGAAATCAGCCAAGAGCAAGCGCGGCCTGGATCTAGGAATTGGTTATGGTGGTGACATATCTACTGGAGGCCACGAAGGTTTCAGCGGAGGAGACTTTGGAGGTAGTGCTGGGTTTGGAGGTGATACTGGATTTGGTGGAGGATTAGGCAGCGAACACGGTCATGTGACCCATATCACTCTTCACAAGAAAATTCCGGTACCAGTACCACACCCTTATCCAGTACCAGTCGAAAAAAAGGTACCTTATCCAGTGAAGGTTCCTTTCGCTGTCAAGATCGATAAACCTTACCCAGTGCATGTTGCGAAACCCTATCCAGTTCATGTAGATAAGCCTTATCCAGTTAAAGTAGTGAAAACTTACCCAGTTCCAGTCAAAGTACCATACAAGGTGCCAGTGTCAGTAAAGGTACCGGTTTATATCCCAAAACCATACCCTGTAGCTGTGCACAAGCCAGTACCAGTACATGTACCTGAATATAACATCATCAAGAAACATGTGCCTGTGTATATTAAATCCGACAGTGGACATGGAGATTTAGGAGGTGATTTTGGAGGAGGATTCAGTTCAGGTGGATTTTCTAGCGGCCATGATTTTTCCTCATCTGGAAGTAGCTACGGTCATTAAGTTGAGATTTAAGACTTTTTATCTATTAGCTGAACTTTAAATGTAAATAGCTTTTATTATGAAGATTTTTTGCATTTAAGCGAAACAGAAACCTATTGTTATGCAACTGTAACGCTGTTTTGGTAGCATATTTGTTTGCAGAAATTACTTATCTCACGTTCGCTTTTGTCGCAGACAAATTATGATTTCCATTTCAGTTGTATTTCTATACTTGTTGTTAATGTATTATTTCTTCAAGTAATAAACAATGTTGTCTTCTTAATTGTTGTATTAATGTGTGACATGTAAAGATGTGTCTTATATCAAAGAGTTCTAAAACCGAGGCAAACTTAATTTATCCCAAATATAAATGTTTGCATGGAATCGATTAAAAAAGATATGTTAGGTGATGCTTTTAATCTTCTTTAGTTTTTAAGTAGTATGACACCTTTAACTAGATGAAATAGCAATGATCATACTAGTTCATCAGCAGTGGATCGTGTATGACTTAATGAAATTGCAATGGGATCACCCCCGTCCGTGTAAGCACCCTATAGAATGTAAAATAGTTTTTATTTTTAATTATTAGTTATATAGAATATTTAACGTTACACCTCTTATACTAGAAATTTGCATTCTATCAATCACGATAAGAGATTGTACCAAAAGCTTTGACAAGGTCAAGGAATACTGCAATATATTTTTTATTGTTATTAATTAATTATTAACGAAATTTATAACTTCATGTATTTTTATTCGTTCTAAAACTAAATTGACTATGTGACAGCAGATTGAAATATTCTAGTAATGTACTAATCGTTTTTTAAACATTTTTCAAATATTCTCCCAACATTATTTATTAAAGTGATGGGCCTATAATCTTCTTCGTTTTTCCAGATTTGTGAATAGGGACAAAAATGGATTGTTTAAAATATGATGGAGCTATACTTGTCAAAAATATTTTATTCAGTACTTATGTGCTTTAAGGAAGTTATAATATGATGATCTAAACCAGGACGACATTAATTTTTTAAGAACATACTCAGTATTACTTCGTTTTCGTTTTCATCAACGGGTGATATATTTTGATTAGTTATTCCTAAGTTATTGCTCTTATTATCAATTTTTTGCGCCATATTTTCACCCAAATTTAAATAGTATTTATTAAATTATTCTGCTGTTTCAAGATCGCTGGTTATTGTTGACTCTCTTTCGTCCTCAATTTTCGTCTCATAATTTTTTTAAATTCAAGTCATCTAATTCTCTTATGTTGTAAATAAATTTTGGTACTTGGAGACAGGAATAATGCATATTTTATCCGAATAATTCTTTATTTTACTAAATTTTTACTGTTTCTGAAACTTGGCACTAAAAGCGATCACTTCTTCTGTTCTATAGGTAATTTGACACTTTCTTTTGAAGTCAGAAACCAAAATCATCGTTCAATCAAGACAATTTGAAATAAAGTCAATTAACATCTTCACAAAATATTCATTAGATGCACCTTAAATAATGTGATTCAGTTAAATATGTGCAGATAAATGCATTTGCTACCAATTATTATACGATATTATGTTAAGTTTTGGAGAAAATTTATTAGTACTGATTCTACTATATAGGTGTCGACTGTTTCTACAATATCCAAAACTGTGGTTATTAATTACATTCACAAGCGAACGGAGTAAAAGATGGAGTCTTTTGTAGTAGACACGTTGTAGGGAACTTTTAAATGTAAAATTAAAAGACAACATAGCGCTACTGGCGCCTTCACCAAATACTTAAATTGAAGAAAAATAGGAATATTTTATATATAGGTACATTTAATTAAAAAAAGCTAAGACATGAAACAATAAATCAAAAAGCAAAGAAAAACATTCTGGTATTTCTTAGGAACTCGTTTATAATAATTACTAATATAGGTACACATTACACAAGGATAAGTTACAGTTACTTAAAACAATTTTTTTAAATTAGTTTTTTTCTTGCTTTTTATCATTATGGAGTAAAACTAAATTGGTTCTCAGTAAGAAAAGTTACAGCAAATATCATTTAAATTAAAAAATATATATAATTAATTTTTTATTAGATCAATACCACATCTACTTATTTCGCTCTCCACTCCATTTTAATTTTAAAACTCTTTCAGGGACTGCTCATTAGGCAGGAATAGCCAGAAAAAATGAAACTATCAACAAATTATCTAAATCAGAGTCAAGAGTCAAAAAAGAAAATGCCATTTCTCATTTGTCACTTGAAAGAGATTTTGAATAGTTTTTTTGATTGTTAGAATTATTTTTTATACCATTTTCTCAATTGTTTGAAGCAGATTATTAGACATTTATTGTCTTCTAACGATGAATGAGATATAAAAAGAGCCAATTATCTTGAATTGACACTATTTCTTGAGGTATGAGGTATCTAAAAACCTATAAAGTCATTTTTTAAATTTTCTCTGCCCCACGAAACAGAAGAGTCTTTCTCGAATTAATTTATCTGGTGTTTATTGCATTATTAATTGTTTGCTTCTACATTCGTAGTACATGATATTGAAATAATTTAAATGTAGAATTTTGCAAATAGCTCTGAAAAGAATTTTATGTCCTTAAATTTGTTTAAGACATTAGAGGAAAGAGCTCGCATTTGACGATAGTAATTATTTTACTTCGGACTAATTCTATAGTATATAGCAGTTTTAAATATGAAATATTAAAAAGGAATACAGATGCCTTTTCGTTGGGGTGAGTTTCACCCCAACTCAGGAATTTCGAAGAAAAAACAAAAATGACTATTAGGACGTGTAGATCGTCGAATTCTACCCCAAAAAACCCCCCTATAACATTATTTTTGCTTGAATACCCGCCATTATAGGGTGTTGAAAACGTTGATTTTTAATAAAAAAACACTGATTTTTCAAAGGTTTTAAGCAAATTTCACATCACATTTGGAAAAAGTTTCTCATGGCAAAAAGTTAGCTTATGATACAACAGAAATAATTCATGAAATAAAATTTTCGTTACCGATATACAGTTCATGTTAGGTGCATTTGAATTGTCTTTTATCAAATTTTGATGTCTGCTAAATCAGAAATAGTACAATGAAAATAAAGGCAAAATTTTTATTTTTTAAACAAAAGTGTCCGTTTTTTGCTTCCAGTAAATTCCAAATTGAAAAAAAAAATACAAATCGTGTTTTTTGTTAGTCCTAACTATTATGAATACCCTCAAATTTTTTTGACTGTGATGTATGCATTATCTAAAAGATTTTACACCTCATGTATTTTGAAAATTTTTGCAAAAAGGAATTTTTTTTGGCTTGGTTAAATAACTTATCAGGGAAGAATCTTAGCTGAATGTTACTGGAGACAAAAAATATGACAATAAAGTAAGGAAAATGTTTTTTTTTAAATTTTTTTTGATAAAGATAATAACTTAGGTTAACTCTTAATGTTTTTTCCCTAAATTGACGCATTTAAGATGAGTATAAAGAAACTGACAAGTAATGACTTTTATGTCTCAAAATGTAGGAATCTGAGAAAATCCCAATTTCTCAAAATAAACAAAAAATAATTAATTCATTCATTTTACCTCTTTTATATCGGCCATATTGAGGGTGCAATATAAAATTTTTAATTTCTGACTTCAGATTCGTAATCAGCTACCTCCAAAACATATAAGTACATGAATTTTTTCAATAACTAACTCTTAATACTTAAGTCAGTATTAAATTTTGAAATTCAGGGGTCGTTTTATCCCTCTTAGGGGTAAAAGCACATGTATTCCTTTTTAACATTTGAAGTTGATATCCCAAAAGTTTAAGAATCCGCAAAAAAATCCAAGCCGCTACAGAAGTTTGGGTACATTTTGACACCAAGTGACTGTATTATTTGTAACACCACTTTTTAATTTAGACCCCTTTTTTAAAATTTCAAAGTTTTCTTTTAAGTTTTGTTTTTCACATATTTTGAAATCTAAGAGAAACGTGTTATATTGTTACATGTTCATGCAAAACTATAGAACACGCGAGAGAGTGTGAAACTGAAATATCGCATATCAGATTTAAAAGATGTTACTTTTGGTGGGCATCAAGGGCTAGTGTTGGGACCCATTTTTATTATTGTTGCATGTTTAGGACTTACCATATTTCATTAGTAATGCTAGTATGATTATAGAAGATACCACCTTTATAATTTCAAGTGCAATTTTTTGGCTACTATCAGAAAACCTTAAAGTTGTTTCTAAGGACCTAAATATTTGCTGTCAGCATGTAACGGCGCTTACTTTCGACGTATACTTACGTAACCTTTTTAGACGGAAATCTCGGGCGCCAGTTCTTTAATTTGTAAGTGCAAAGTACAGCACTTTTTGGCTCTCCTATGGGGAGAGCAATCCGGGGTAGCTAAACAGTTGAAGACACGGAATAATGTCCAGAGGGTCGTAAGCTGGAGGTCTGTCTAATGGACTTCGACCCCTACTCAAACGGGTTAATCAGAAATTTAACGGCGGAAATTATAACTCGGACATTTTCATAGGTATACTAACTGATTTATTTATTAACCAATGACAATAAATTGACTACACAGTCGGCTATGTACAAAATTAATAACAACTCTACCAACTGGTAATACGGCGGACCTACACGTTATATTAATTACTTTTCAGACGGCGCGGGGCTCGCAGAGCGGAAGAATCGAAATATATTCCCGCTAGGGAATCGAACGGCCGGCGAGGACGGCTAACAAGTGAAACACCCAAAATAATCGGCACGTTATGAATAAGTCACAGAGATTTCTTTTCTTTTATTTCGGATTTGAAAACTACTTAATACACGCGAGTTTCTACTGCCTCAAATACAGAGTTATGTTAACCAGGAATTTTACTATCTTACTGGAAAAGATTTAAACCATACACTGGTGCCATAATCTACCAGAACTGATTATCGAATTACTTTGCCAGTGTATGATAAATCCACGTTTTGAAAATACACTCGCTGATGGCTAGGCCCAACTACCAGAACGGATTATCGGAGGGCTCAACCGGCGAATGTGTAATATAACATTAAATACAACTAAACGGAAACTTTAAACCGAACTCTGATTTAATTAAGTAGATTTACAATGCGGCGATATTTATGCAATAAAATCTACGGTTTATAAAAAAAACGGATAAATTTCTAGTCGGATTTTTGGTGTGTGATGCGTAGCTATCGATAATTCGATTGATATGGATTTTTCCGTTCCCGGTGAATTTATTATCTTTCTTGCTGACGTAGGCGGTGGCGCGCTCATACGGTATGTGGAATTCGGACAGGTGGATTGAACGAAGAACTTGGTTTACTAAGTCGGCGCGTGTTATGTAACTTGCCTTATTCACCCGGGCTAACGGATAACGGAAATGCATTGCTTATAATTTTTAAACTATATAGCAAAAAGAACCGGCTTAAAACGGACGCGGATTAATATTTGATCAAGTTTTCGTAACTAATGATTTTTACTTCCGGCTTGAACATTATTTTCCGAGCAATTAACGGATTTTAGATATACAGGGAACTATCGAAAATGAATCAATTAATTTACCAGCTGATTTTACAATTCAGTAATACACGCAACTATAACTTAAATGCTAACAGAGTTACCGGTGTACCCAAGTGACAGAAATATTAAAATAAAACAGGCAATCCTTGACAGATAAAAATCACTTCATTACAAGCAATATCGCTTAGTCTTGAATAAAAGAAAAATAGTTTATGCAAATTTTAGCAGATAAAACAATTATTATAAACTTCATTAGTTAATTCAATTCACGTTTAGATACCATTTATATTAGACGTTTTTCCGTTGACTCAAAATGTGTTTTCTTGAGCGTCTTGAGAGAAACGGTTGTCTATTACTTTTGGTGGTACATTCAATCAACTTAATCACAGTGACCTATCATGCGTCTAATATTCATAAGTATACACTGTATATATTTAAAATGCAAGTAACCTATATAATACTTGACTTTACTCCTAATTTGTGTTTGTACAGGATACATCTGTAGATGATGCAACAAGAATTCGTTGGCAAGTTTAACCGCTCACCATGTCAAAAAAATTAACTATATAACAAACCAACTCTTCTATATATATTAATCAGACAATAAGACGCAATTTGGAGAAAAAGACGTTTATTTAATAAAAATCATAACAAGACGATGTTAGTTTATATAGACAGGTACAACTGTAGTGGAAATCATGATTGTCGACAGAAGAAACAAAACGTAGTGCAGGCATCGACAGTAAATGGAAGCCATTTGACACACAAACATGCTACCAAAACAGTTTTGCAGTTGCATTACATAACAACATGATGCATTTCTGTTTTGCTTAAATGTAAAAACTCTTTACAGCTAAAGCTATTTACACTTAAAATTCAGCTAAGAGATCTTAACTTAAGGTTGGAATCATGATACCGGGTGCGGTATCTTAATGTCCGTAGCTATTTCCGGACGAGGAAAAATCATGGCCGCTAGAAAATCCACCAGAACTAAAGTCTCCTCCAATATCACCATGTCCACCACCAGCTTTAATGTATACTGGCACATGTTTCTTGATGAAGTTGTATTCAGGGACATGTACTGGTACTGGCTTGTGTACTGCTACAGGGTATGGTTTTGGGATATAAACTGGTACCTTCACTGGTACTGCTACCTTGTAAGGTACTTTCACTGGTACTCCAATATTTTTTATCACCTTAACTGGATAAGGCTTGTCTACATGAACTGGGTAAGGTTGGGCAACGTGTACTGGGTAAGGTTTGTCGACCTTGACAGCAATGGGAACCTTTACTGGGTAAGGCACCTTCTTCACGACATGTACTGGGTAAGGTTGTGGTACTGGTACCGGAATCTTTTTGTGAAGGGTAATATGGGTCACATGGCCACTGTGCTCGCTGCTTACTCCTCCAGTAAATCCAGCACCACCTCCTAAGTTGCCTCCGTCAAAGCCTCCATGGCCTCCACCGTAACCTCCGTCAGATAGTCCTCCACCATATCCTCCTAATTCAAGGCCACGTTTTTTCTTTGCAGATTCCTCAGCAAGGACTGCTGCTGTTAGGAGCAGGGTGCAAAACTGAAAATTAACATCAATATAGAATAAACGACCATGTCTTTAACCGGTCTACCATAAAGATTATAGATGTTTATTGCATATTATGAACAACAGATGTACCACTATTTATATGACGATTGTTTAAATAGATTGATTAGTTTTCTGTTGGCGTTGATTGAAATGTTTAATACCTATATAAATAAATCGTTATGGGTTAGTTTTTAAATTCATCGATATCTGTTATCGAATATATTTTATCTTTCAGATATTTGATGCATTTGTTAACATGCTGAGTGAAATTAAACAAGGCGGGCGGTGATAGATATAGGATTTAAGTTTTAAGTCAGGGAACATTTTCATTAATAATTAAAGTTTAAAAGGTTTATAATTTCTAATCATATCGTAAATACTAATTGAGAAAAAAGTTTTTTATGAATTACATCTGCGTAATATAAAGAGCATCTTATTGGATTAAAATAGTTCAAAGGTTTTTATTGAAACTGCCAAATTATGGTAAAAGTACTTAAACAATTAAACATTTTTTTTCTCATGTTTCTTATTTAAATCATCTTAAGACATATTTGTGGTATAAAAAATTAATTTTGCAAAACATTTAAAAAAAAACCGGCGGATGAATATTTGTGATTATTTCCTTCGTTAAACTTTTTCTTCATATATTAAAATACTTGTTACTTTATCATTTACAATTAAAATTAAATAAGGAATGAAAAACAAGCAAATAGTTATTACTATAATTTAAGTAATCTCATCTAGTAATTACGTCTATTAATTTGGTTGTTAAAATAACTCACCAGAAACTTCATGTTGAAATATGTAGAAAAACAAACAGAAGATGCAACTGCTTATGGTATGGTGGGTGCCTCCGGCTTATATACGTGAATTCATCTTCCCCTAGCGAGAGTACTTTCTGATTCCCACTATTTCGTAAATCACAGAACCATAAAAATTATTTAGATTAATTATTTTTTGTGCGGAAATACTAATGGACTTGTATCTTCGCATAGTGTTACATGAATATTTTTAATTACAGGGTGGACCAGTTTCCGAGGCGGAAACTTCATAAGGTAGGTGGACTGCAATTTAACAGTTTCTTTGAATTTCTTTTCTTGTTGTGGATTAGGTTCTCTGAGGATATCACTTAAAAAAAACCAGGCCGAGCTACGCTTGTCTTATGGTGCTGTGGAAAATAGTTACTTGTTCTTGTCAGTTGTCATTTCTTTTGTGAGCTAGTACCTAATATCTTTTGGTGTGATGATCTGAAATGTTTGCAATACAGATTTTAACTATAAATAAATCATAAATGGTTTGTTCTATTAAAATTTAATTGAAACACAATTTTTTTCAGCATTCCATGGGCAATTTAGCAGTTTGGTATTTTTTGAAAAATATCCAGTATTTCTATGAAAAAGGATACGTAAGCCCCTTATCTAAATCACTGCCTCTCCGTCAATATTTTTGACTTGAACAATAGATTCAGATTTACATAAAAAGGTGATGTGTCTTTGAAGAGGAATGTTTTGTCTTCCCTTAGAAATTAAATTGTAATCTTTTTTTACTGAAGCTTCAACACCCTGTATATTTTATTTATAGTGCATTTTCCGAATTATGTTTCCAATTATTTTCTTGTAGCTACTTACCACATTCCTGAAGTTTCCACCTCTGAAACTGGACCTCACTATATAAATTGTTAAATTTAATTGCGAATTGTAATTAAATATAAACAGTAATTTCTAAACTAGCAGATAGCCATATTTTACCTTTGATTGATTGTTGGATTTTCAACATAATATATTGCTTCTTTCTTAAAAATAAAAAAGAAAATGGGGTATAATGTGGTAAATATCTATTTTTGAACTTCTCGTTCCCTCGTGTAGGTGTATGTGGTAAAATTTGTCTCCTTCGTAAAACTTAAAGTAAGTTTTTTTGTTGTATTTGCAATTTGATGAAATATGAACCAAAATCAGCGAATACTGACATTTGAAATATTGTCAAAATCACTTAGTAATATAAGTAAAAAAATAATAGAGATGTACTTATCTTGGGCATGTGTCCCTTGGAAATGTCCATCGGATAGGTCCGGAAAAGTGCACAAGTTCTAAGGCACCTTCCCGAATGAAAAAGTTCCATGTGTACGCACAAAACTTTTATCGCCTCCAATTAAAAATAGACTCAGGTCATATTTTTATTTTTGATATTTTTAAAGTTTTACCTACTTTTCATTTTGACTTTGATCTTAACTTACGATAAAATAAGAATATTTGTTTTTAATAGGCCGAAATACAGTGGCGAAATTTCTTTGAAAGAGGCCCTGGTTCCAAGAATATTTGTTGGTTTCAAACAGGTGCAAAAATCTGTTCAAAAAGTAGGTACATGAATGAAAATAGGCCCCTTGAGTTGATGGCCCAGTTTCTGACAGTCTCTGAACTCCCTTTAATTTCGCCTCTGGCGAAATATATTATATTGTTAATAGTATAAGCAAATTAAATTAGAATAATACTAGAACGTAAAAGCACGTTTCTATTGAAATTTTAAATTTTCTAAGGTTATGTGGAGTAGACTGAACTTATTCCAAGGTTCAAATTGTTCTCTATTTGTTTCTTGGAAAATAATCAAACTGAATCATAAATGTTATAGACGGTTTTGTCACGAATCAGTCTTCTCTAGAGTCTTGATTTTTTGATGACGTGTCTCCTCTGGGTACTTATAATTTTATCCAGATACAGTAGTGCAACCAGCCATCCGAATAATGTTGTGTTACTCTTTCCTGTAGAAGCAATTGGCATTGGAGGATGCAGGGTGTGAAACACAATCAATCACTGAGGATTTTGAATTGTCTCTGTGCATTCGACAATTTTGACGGTTTACTTGGATCATTGAAACAAAAAAATTCCAAGGGTCCAATTCTTACTAATTCTTGCTCATATCCAATATAATTTTATGAAGTTTACGATTGTCGAATTAGAATCATCAACGTTTATTTTTTGTATTAAGGCAATTTTTTTGGAATTACATTTTTCTGCTTATCTTATGTTAATTTTAAATTTTAAAGGTCTTTTTTTATGTTCAAAAGAACTTTGTATCTAATTCGCAATGGTTTAGACTGTAAAATGGGCCTATACGAATACTTTTCATTAAATAGTGTCTGAGGCTCTTTGTCAATCTCCATAGCCGATTATCATTGAAACTTTAATCTTCTATGATTCTGAAGTTAAAGTTAAACATTTTATTGAAAAGAACAAAATATTATATTTTTATTCAGTAAATTAATAAACAACAAAAGAAACTGAAGCAATGAATAGAAATTTAGCAGCATACCTTTTCATGGCTCACATTTATTTAAGATACCTTCGAGCATGCTCATTTTGATAAACTTTGATAAATCTAAAAGTTCACACCTTTGATCTTTTGATTTTAGTTATAAGCTTCAAAATTAATATAATAAAAATTTCTCACTGCCAAATACAGGTATGTTTTTTTTTTAACAAAGTAAAGTGTTTTGGAAATATAATATAATAAATGTAATATGTATAGGTAATTAAGTATAAATGTATTAAACTCAATTTGTATCGAGTGAAAAATTTCTTGCAATGCTAAAAATGTTGGCTTAATTAATTATGTTGCTATACAATTATTGAAATGGATTGTATGCTTAGCTAAGTGCAAAATTGATATTATCTTATTTGAGGTATTTGACTGTATTCAGTTCCTTTTCTTTTCTAGAAGTTGCATATTATGTAACTTTACTAAGAACAGTTACAGTGCATAGCACAAGCACTAATAAGATAATTATATTATCCCACATCTATGACTATTAAATTATTTCTAAAAATATGGGATGCTTGAATGAGTAACAAATCCGAATGTAAACGAACCAGTAAGTCATCTGAGCAATATTTTGCACTTAGTTTCACTGACTTCCATCCATGGCTAATTTCTGCTTGGGATACAGTTATGGTACTACTTAAGGATAGGTTAAAATCAATATCAAGTTTTGAACTTCTTTACAACTCACTTATTCTTTCTTCCCTCTCAGGAATTACAAATTATTCTAGGCAATATAGACCAAAACGACGAAAACAAGAATCAAACTGATTTTCCTGAATTAACTCTACTAGTCTAGAGTCTAGACGATCTTGATACCCTGAACCGTAATCAAATCTGGGACTATCACCTACAGACCTAGTGCGAAGTTATGGGTTGCGCTGATTCTATTTGACTGCATATTAAGTAGTCAATTTTTGTTTAAATATCGATTGCAGGTCCAAGTCCTTAACCACCATACTTCTGCAGGCTTATAGAGCGGCGAGTTCTATGGTTTAAAGATACTAATCATCCATTTAAGCCTTATTATGTTAATTTTTTTAGCTAGTTTTGGAGTCCTTTGACGCCATTTTCATGGGTACGTTTTGTTTTTTTCCCTTACGAGTTGCGGTTTTAGTCCCGCTGTACTGAAGCTTAAGCTTATTGTCTTCCTATTCCATGAGACACGTTCCTCCCACAAAAGCAAGTATACGGTAGATGGGAGCTTAGGCTATCTCTTCCGGTGTCACTGATGGTTCCCCGAAGTGTGCAATCCTTCTCGCTGTTAGGGATTGGTAAGGTGTTTCTTCCTCGTCACCACACATCCTACAGTCTGGATCGTTCTTCACCTTTATGTCGGTGAGATGTTTATTCAGTGTGCAGTGTCCTGTTAGGATGCTCACTGCACATCTCTCAGCTGTTTTCAGCTCAGCCTCAGTAATTCGTTAGTCTTTGATTTGGATGGTTCACCAATGAATATGCGTGATTGTCTCATTACTGGTGACCCTGTCCAATGCAAGTAGTGTTTCTTTCTTAATAGTTCCTTTACCGTGCCTTTTGCGGTGCTGTATGCAATCCCGCAAGTCGGTTCAGGTCCCATCAAGACTGCTCTTGTGCCTTGTCTGGCCTGCCTGTCCGCTTTCTCATTACTTGAATTTTCCCGGTGTTCCTCGCGTCCATTCCAACTGTACATTATTTTGTTCTGTCAGTTTCGCCAGGGGTTTCAGGCAGTTATTTATTGTTTTGGAACGTATTTCTACTGCCTACAAAGCTTTTAGAGCTGCTTGGCTGTCAGTGATGATACGGGTTCTTCTGTTAGTAAATGCCAACCATACCATATGGCTGTGACTTCTGCTTGGAACACAGTTGCAGTGCTACCCAGGTTCAGGCTGAGGTCTGTCCCTGGTTGATTCGTCAGTATACCATATGGTATCATTTGATTGTCTTCGCATATGTCTATTTCCCTCTTCTTCCTTATCAAGTATAATTACCCTGAAGGTTTTTGTGAAGTTGTAGTTTGTGCTGATTCTGTCTGGCTGCATTTCAAGTGGTCGGTTTTTTTCTAACTGTCGGGCTATTTCTGTATGATATCCTTTCCTTGGTAAGGGTCATACCCGTTGGTTCTTAGCCTGTAAGTCGCTGCAATGCTTCATTCTCCACTACTAAATGTAAATTTCTGATTCTGAGTGCCGAGTCAATCCATCTTGTTATCGATTTTTCGACTCCGCGTCTCTTCACTGCTGTGCTTATAGAGTCGAATGAGGTGTTGTCAAAAGCTTCCTCAATGTCCAGAAAAGTTCCTATGGACGTTTCCTGGCTGTCCAGTGCCCTTTCTATTCTGTGAGTAAGCTCGTGTATGGCTAGCTCATATGATTTTCCTGTTTGATAGGCATATTGGTTTCGCCGTAGGGGTTTTGAGTTCATAACATCGTCCTTGATATGCCTATCCACCAGTTTCTCCATGGTTTTCAGGAGAAAAGCTGATAGGTCGGAAGGATTTGGCCTGGGCGTAGGTGTCACGCCCTAGTTTAGGTATAAATACCACGTTTACCTTCCTCCACCCAGTTGGCACATATCCTAGGGCCAGACTAGCCCTGAATAGTGTGCACAGGGGTGTTGCAAGTTTGCTTATGCCCTGTTTTAATAGTGCCGGAAATATTCCATCTACCCAAGTGACTTGTATGTTTCAAAGAAATTGATCGCTCATTCAAGCTTTGTTATATTAATTACCCTATTGGCATGTTTCCAATCCTGTTTTGACGCCCTCTTAATAGGTATGGCTTCAGTTGGTCCGTTATTGTTCTGTGGGGTAGCTACACTGCCCGGTAAGTGTGTTTCTAGAAGTAAGTCTAGAGTCTCCTTCTCGGTGTTTGTGTAGTCACCTGGTTGTCTTTGCAGTGAGCCAATCTTCCCTTGATTATCTCCTTGTAGAATTTTCTGGAGGCTAACAACTTCCGGAGTATTTTCTATCTCCTCAGTGCTTTCTCCGTGATTTGTTTTTTGCATCTCTTATGGCGTATGCGCAAGACGTAGTCCCCAGTCGCAGGTCCTTGGATTCCTGCCCATTTTTCTCACTTCCAGTGGTGCTTCTATTTTGAATCTTACGTTTTTTTGGTTAGACTGCTGCTGTTTTAAGGGGAAATTATGGTGTCTAGAAAATGTCACTGGTAAGAGGTCTAGAAACCTTTTTCAGTATATTTGTAGTCACTTTGCTGTGATTATTTTCTTGATTGCATGTCAGTAAGATTTTCTGGAATATAACGAGCACGGGAGTTTTCTTTATGTACTCGCATGTTCTTTTTCTTCCTTTAGCGTTTGCGTGTCCGATGACATGTATTTTTGACTGCAGATTTGTAATCCTTCCATCCACTAATTCGTTTAGCCTAGTAGAAAAACTTCCGAGCCCCCGTAATTCTACTAAAGGGTCTCATGTTTGGTTCTTCTCTCTTTCAGAGGGCAGTTTTTTTCAAAGACTACAGATTCTTTTCGATGGATAGTAATATGACTGATGGCCGAGAGTGTAGCGTACCTGCCTCTCACCCAAAAGTTCCGGGTTCAAATCCCGGTCGTCGCAGTGGAAAATACTGTGAGAGGGATTTTTTCACTATACACGGATATTGGTTGTGTCCCTTGTCTGTAAATGTGTAGCCCCCTCTCACACAAGGCTCTAAGAGCCTTTCGGGATAAAGGGGGTTGTAATTACATGTGGTGTTTATTTATTTATTTATTTAGTCCTTCAACTCCTGCTCCAGGCTTTTATTGAAGAGTTTCCATTGCAGGTTTTCGGATTGCTATTTATCTTAACCTTTGCATGCATGGTTATAACAATATCAAGAATACGATTATTAGCGTTTTTTACTTACCATAATTACAAAATAATACTTTTTATTTGATATACCATAACATTGTCTCATTATTATTTTATTTAAAAAAAAAAAAAAGGAAAATGAAATTTTTTTTTACAATAAATAACTAAATCTAATTTTACAAATAACATTTTTGGTATACCAATCTACTTTGTACAGCACACCCATTCCTTTCCACCTCCTTAGTATCATTGGAATGGTGACGTATGTCCGCATGAGTAAAAACAGGATGAAATTTCATCAAGAACGCATATTAAATAAAAATTTCAAACGACACATTTGAAAATTACTATGAAGTTATGAAGATGCGATGAAAAGTGGTAGTTACAAGTAGATTCATGAATTAATGATAAAAAGTAAAGTGGTAAAGGTAAATATTCAAACTAAGCACTATTCGCTTCATGACATATTTCTAGGCGTTTACGAAATTCGTCTCTTACTCTCTGAAATGTTGATGTGATGACGATGCGTTCTTCACAACAAGCGCCATTTTCGATCTGATTTCATCCTGTTTCTATCACATGTGGGTATCTCATTTTGATTCAGAGATAGAGAAGAGGAAGGGTGACTTTATGACTGCACTATAAATAAAATTAATACTGGATTCTACACAAAATCTTTATTTCTCTGAGTGGATATGGACCCTATTAGCAAAACGTTCTAAATTCGCCAGTGTTGAGTTCCACTGGCATCAATTTCGTCATCTTCGTCTTCTTCTGGTATGTCGTAATGGCGCTTTTGTGAAATTTGACTTGGATAATCATATTTTTGATTCGTATTAAAAACAACTGGGCGGTTTTGACAGTTCTGTTGGCTCTCTGTTCTCAGTAACCCTGTGGTAGAATTTTGAGTCGGACGAGTTGTCATATCTGGAAATTCAAAATACTGGACGGATTGACTTTCTTGTTGTTGAGTTGTGGAATGATCGATGAAATTTTCCTGCTCGGTGTTGGCTCTTTTTTGAGGAGGAGAATCTAGCAAAATCATGTCTGGTGATTGTGAGGTGTGTTGTTCTACTGAGAACTTGTTTTCTGATTCTGAAAATAAATCAACATAATGATTATAATATTCATTTCTATTAATACAAAATATATAAAATTATATGTGAGAAATGCAACGAAATCCATTCGTTAACAACTATTTAGTAAATATAATTGAAACAAATTGAGGACATGGCCCTTATATTGTCACTAAATTAACAATTCTGATTGTGATATTCTGTCGAAAGCAATTTGGAAATACTTTTATATTTGTTTCTTTTTTTCCCACTCTCTTCTTTCTTAATATTGTTTTGTAATCCATGATAAATGTTATTTGATTTTTGTCTTCTTCTATAGCTAATTTAGTGTCTACTTTTACATCATTTGATATAATGCTTACTAGATACTCGTAGATTGTGACTTTTTCAAGACTTCCCTGGTTGCATATTGTTTTACTGTTTTTCCCTTTGGGTTACTTCCATTTATTATCATTATCAAGTTCTCAATTTCTTCCGTACACAGGTTTACTAAGTCTTGCATATTTCTTTTTGTTTTTGTAATTAATACGATGTAGTTAGCGTATAGTAGGCTATCTAATAGTAAAGATAGTAATAGTTGCTTTATTCATCTTTTTAGCTCAAACTTCTCTCATTTTCTTCCATTCAGTTGTACTTGTGATGTTACTTTATTGTAAGCCACTCTAATCAATTTAGTACTTACGTTAAGGTCTTCTAGACTCTTTCATATTTCATTTCTTTCTATCAATGTCAAATACATCTCTTTTCCTTTTTCCATCGCTCTTTCTATTAAGTTCCTTACAATGACAATATTATCGTTAGTTTGTTTTCCTGTTTTATATGCAGTTTGTTCATCTTCTAATATAGTTTTAATTGTTTTTTTTTTAATTCGTTTTCTATATTATTCTAGTATACACAGATCCTATACTGATAAGCATATCGCTGATATCGCTCTGTGGTTTTCACGTCGTGTGTGATCTCCTTTTCTGTATATTGGCAGTATGATATTGTTTGTCCATTGCTTCGGTATATTTTCATTTTTCCACACTAGGTTACAGATTTTCATTAGCCATCTTATTCACTCTGTTCCCATTCACTTGTGCATTTCTGGGTCTATGTTATCTTCCTATTCAGCTTTGCCTATTTTTATGTTGTTTAATGTTTCGTCTATTTCCACCATGATAATTATTTCATTTGTTTCTTCCTCTTCCTTATTCATTTCTATTTCTTGTGGTGTAATTGTCGATGTACTTTTGAATTCCTCAGTATGTAGTGTTCCCTCCATATCTCCAAAATTTCCTGTGTATTAAATGTTATTGAGCTTGAATTCTTCTCGTTCCTTTGTTCTTTTTTTCCCTCATGTTTAGCACTTTGCTCTATAATTCCCTATTGCTATTCAGCTCCCTTCCGAATGTTTTCCAACTTGTTCTTTTTGCAGCTTCTTTAACTTCATTCATTATCATTATGTATTCCTTCTTGTCTTGTTGATTTTAAGTTCTGTTGTAGATTTTTCATAGGTTCTTCTCTTGTGTTTATCAGTTTGAGTTCTTTTGGTTATGGTGCCTTTACCTTGTTCCACATAGTTCTTCTGCCTTATTATACATAGCATTCGTTTTAACGCATCCCATCTCTCATTTTTGATTTCTCTGCTTCTATTTTTCTTTTGCTTTTTCGTCTTTCAGTTTATATATTCTGCTTTTAAACAATGAACAATGCCCCCAATGCAATAGAAATGAAATTGTTTAAAGTAATAGCAGGAGAGACAAAATATAGCATAGGAAATGAAAAGATAAGAAATATAACAAAAATGGAGATAATAATTACAGAATTAGAGAACAGGCAAGAAATCGTGGAAAAAAGAGGATAGACAGACCCAGTAAAGCGTGGACAGAGAGAATAGAGGAGGTCGGGAGACGAAGAGGGAAAACCATAAGAGAACTCAAAGAAATGGGACAGGACAGCAAACGCTGGAAGAAAAGGATAAAAAATGAGAAAAGAAACACCCAATCCGACGCTGTAATACGCATTAGGATTTTTGAGAAGAAGAAGATATCTTTATAATGATAAAATATTGCAGTATTTCCATAAAGATTTCGACAGAATACCCCATTTAGAATTGTTAATTTAGCAACAATGATTTAATTTAATTTGTTTCAATCATATTTATTAAATAGCTGCCAGTAAGTTCATTCTACCTTTAGAACAATTTGGATTTCAAAACAATATTGTAAGTAAGACAATCTTTCCATTCTCCAAGGCTTGATATTAAATATATTATAGTATTGTTTTAAAATCTAAATGATCTTAAAGGTAGAAGTGAAATCTATTATTTACGAATTTTTACCATAATTTTTATTAAGGGCAGTATTAGAACCTAATGCTTTCCTTAAGTGATAAGGAATTTCAGATTACAATAATGCAAAATTTATCAAAATAAGAAACAACAACAGCCAAAAACAACCCCGAAAATAGGGTAGAACTACGCCATACATCAGGATGTAAATGAATGGTGAAAAACGTGGGAAGGGGAAATGTGTTATATTCAGCAATCATCTCCCTGGATAGTGATTGGAAAATTAGCCTTATAATAGCCTAAAAACTACCCTATACTAGCACTTAGTATATAAATGCCAATATATCGCGGGAAATGTTAATGTTTTTATAGTTATTTTGTCGGGATTGTTTTTTAGGGATGATTTCGAGTAAAATATATATTCTGGAATTAAAACAATGAATTTCTACGATTTATTGGTATTCATGCAATTTATTCTTATATATGGGTGATTTCCACCCTTTGCAGAAGAAATGGGGGTCACTCCAGATTCATGTACTGTACTCCAAACAGTCCAAATTATAGAAATTTAACATTTTCCGTGATTTATTGGCATTTATGTGTTTTTTTTTATTTTGGTATAATGGTGATATCCACCCTATTATAGGGGTGGCTTTTGTATCGAGTGAGAATAAGGTATAACAGAGTCACTCAAGATTCTATTATGGAATTAAAACAATAAAAACTTTTTATATAAGGCTGGTTTTCACCCTGTTGTAGGGGTGGTTTTGGGACAGACCCTAGATTAATGTACTGTATTTCAAACTATAAAACTCTAACATTGTGGTTTTACCCCATTTTCGGGGTTGTTTTTGGCTGTAGCGCAAAAATTTGGGGTATACGATTTCTTTCATTATCGGATTCGAACTCAGCGTCGAAAAATACATAGAGATACGAAAGCGGAGTTCCAGTATACAGATGACATTTTATCCTCCATGAGAGTCCTGTATTTGTGATTAATCTCATGTTAGTGGTTTCTTATTTGCAATAAATTGTGCATGTTGTACCATTTTATTTATTCATAAATACGTTGCTTGATGCACCTTAGTGGAGTCAAGGAGTCGGAAGAGTAGCCAACAAAATTCTACAGCGCCGAAACCAACTACCCCCTGTTTTCGAGGGCGCTGAAAACGAAAAACATAGTGGAATAAGTTTTTATCGACCCCCTCAATAAATGACTATAAAAACTAGAGCATAATTGGGAATGAGTGACAAGTAGTAATGTCAGGGGAAAGCCTGTCGCTATCCCTGTTGGTAATTGTGTAAACTTGTCAAGGTCGAGATTGTGCAAATTGTGTAACAACTAACAGAAGAAGATAATGATAATCCAAGTACAGAGTCAAACGAACCTGGTGATTCTGATAATGTTAATTACTTAAATTTAATCCCTCAAGTTATTATGGTCGAATCCGACACGGTAATGGACGATGGATGTAATGTAGAACAAGGAGAACAAAATGTAGAAGACGAAGAAGACAAGATTGATCAACGTGAAGCATGTAATTCTATTTGTAAGCGCCCTAAATTATAATGATTAGGTACTTGCATTATTTAAAATATTCACTGTATTGTATTGCAAGAAAAAATATTTGATATACCTACGTTATTTATAAAAGAAAACAAATTATAATCAGAAGTGATTATTTTCTTCTTGTTCAGCAATCTCAAAAACGGGAATATAGGGATTAAAAACTAAAAAAGAAGAAAAATTTATTTTCAACCATACTGGGGGCCTATTCTTAAAACTAGGGAATGTGTTCCGATGAGGGAATGACGTCATTTTCTCTCTGTAATAGTAAGTCAACCAATAGTAAATGTCAATATGACGTGGATAGATAAGGACCTCCTGAAGGGTTGTAACAATCCCTAGGGTTGGTGACAGGCCATCCCATGCCGTTACCCCTCACTTGTCATCCAATCCCAATTAGTTCCCAGCTAATCCCTCCAACCCCGTGCTGCCTAGCATGCTTACTAGCGGAAGCTTGGGAGGGTGGTTTTTGCCTGTAGGATGAAGGAACTAATTTCCTCAAAAAACGGGGGTATAGAGATTACAGAAAAAAGAAAAGAAATCTCATTTCTCAACCCTCCGGAAGGGTTGTAACAACCCCCAGTGGTAGCTAAGCGCCTTCTACTGCCGTTATTCTTCCTTTTTTGTCAAACCCTAATGATTCTTCCAGCTAATCTCTTCCAAACACGTGTTTTACTAGTTTTAAGAGTAGACGCGAAAAGGGGGTAGTTTTTGGCCATTTGAGGGGGTTGCGGTCGCTAAAAATTTCATCCACTAGGTTTTTCGTTTTCAGCACCCTTGAAAACAAAGGGGGAGTAGGTTTCGTTGCTGCAGAATTTTGTCAGCTTTTTTAGACTCCTGGGCTCTACTACCTTGTCCTTATTTTCAAATACGGCGTTATGGAGATCAATTCAGTTCTTTTAGTTTTACAAAAATCCCCTTACTCTTGAATTTCAAAAATTGTAGTATAACTTCAGTTTTAAAACAATTGTACGAATTAATTTGTTTCAGGTAACTAGACAGTGATGGATCAAGTTTCTGTGGGGGCCTTAGGAGCAACCTGATTTTCATATTTTCATATTGACAGGCAACTAAAATCTATTTTTGATGATACCTCAACGATTCTGAGATCCCAAGTAAGCGCCTCATACGTCTGTTTGGTGATTCGCCGCTGTAATTCGGTAAGTTACCGTACATGAATTATGTAGTATCATGTGGTGATACTTCGAAAAAAATATTTTTATGCCTTGGAATCAATCATTAACAAATGTCTATGACTCATTATATATTTCAATATAAATCTATAGGTACCGCAAACAATTTATTGTTTTCAAATAATATCCGCTATTTCTGTTGGCAACTAAGACACTACTTATATTAGTGCAATAAACATTTAGTAAACCATTTTAATCCAAACATAATTTTAGTTACATTATGGCAACAAAGCACTGTTTAATTTTGACCAAACATATTTAGTCCAAGATAATTTTTCGTTAAGCCAAGAGTCTAATAATAAAGAGTCTACAAGGCAGAAATAAATTTTCCCCAAAATACTTTTTCAGCTTACCATTTGAAAATTTTTCTGCAATGATCTCCGTGTTTGACTTAATTTCACCATTATCATTAATTTGAATTTAATTATTTGTAACATTCTTCCTGCCAGTTTTTTATGAACTAGATTCCAGATGGTTTTGATTGTATTGGAAGAAAACATACCTCGATTATGAAAGCACTACCATTTTATTATGTTCTCTGACAATAACCTGTATGACGAATTATTCTTTCCTTCTTTAATAACGTCGTTTGGTCATACGGTCATCAAAAGATACAAACAATGAGGTTTTGTTCTCGTAACTCTATTTTTATAATATAACTTAATCATAAATGTACCACCTTCATCAATTACATCATAACTAATTAGTTCACCTTATGATGGAGATGATGAAATAAATTAGACAATAACAAATAAGTAATGTTTATTATCTACAACTATACAGAAGGTTAGATCTACTAACATCAAATTAATGCATCAAATACAAAATATACAAACATTTTCACAGCTTCGCAATATACTCTAATATACACAGACAATATAATTCACAAAAACAAACACATGTTTAATTAATAATAAATATTATTATTACATGCAATCTTATTTTATCAATAGAATTAAATAGTAGTGTCCCTGAAATAATAAATTACTTTACGTCGCATCATAAATATTTTACGTTTTTGATATATTAAGTTAAAACAGACTTTTCAGGATACTTGTGCTCAGAAATTATATACAGGGTTGGTAAAGAGAAACCAACAATCGCTTATAACTGTATCAGTAGGTAGACTTTCTTTGGAAAAGTATGAAATAGTCATTGTGGAAATTAAATATTATTAATCATCAAAGAAACAAAAATAAAATTGTGTTATTTTCGTAATTAAAATACAGAGAGACATTAAAAAAAAACATTTTTGGAATTTTTTGACTTTTAACCTTGTCAACTCTTTACACATTTAAAATTCTATAGAAATATTTCCATGACAGTTTTTGGCACTTCATACAGAAGAAAACGACAATAATCTGGAAATGGGATTTACAAATACTTGCACTACTATAATTATTGATATAATAATACGACTCCATTATTTCGTACTGCAGAGTTAAAATCTTAATTACGACTTAATATTTACAAGCTTATAACATAATGTTTCAGTTCAATAATACTTACGCTTACTCAAGGAAATATTGCTTTTAGGTACGACTATTATAACATCTATTTTACAGGTACAATATGAACAAAATTAATTATGTATCGAAAAATATTTCTGAACCAGATTTTAACTCTACAGAACAATACATTGCACATTAGACTAATTTATTCACTACGCGTAGGGGTACTGTCAGTTGTAGGCGGTTCAGTCCCTATTGCATCTAAAAGTAAAACAGATGTTAGTACAAACTAAAACGAAGAGAAATTAAATAAATAAAGATCGAATCATTAATGCGTTTAGTTCGATATTATATTCGATATTCCACTGGTGCCTCGTCGTGGATAGCAAGCCTTTTCGTTGTGAAATTGATGACGAGACAAATCAACACATAAAATTTAATGATTTTTATTTAAATTGTTCAAACGTTACTGAATAGTTTCTTATTGTCATTGCGATTTTGCGATACTTCTGCCTAACTATTGGCAGGTGCTAAAGCTGATATATAATAAATGTTATGCTCTATGGTGGACGGTGGTTGGAAATCTAGCATCGTGGCAGAATAATATCTCGAAGATTCAATCAAAAGTAAGAAAAATTTGTTGAACAAGATCCTAATTGGTCAAAAATGTAATCTTACTTGCAATAAGAAAAATTTGTCGAAAAAATCGCGATTGGTAAAGAAAACATAGAGTTGTTTTCCTCTGAAATTATTTGTTATCTCTGCAAGTTTTCCAATTATGTCACCAGTTTACTAAATTTACAGAAGTATATTATTAATATTTATATATGTAAATATTTCAAATGAGTTTTCTTATTCTTTAAATGTGGTGTTGGAAATATTTCCCGCATTCTCATAAGAAAAAAGTTTACTCAAAACTATATTCAAGAAGAAGAAGAAAGTGTTTAAGCCGAGGTCTAAGCAAAAACCAAAAGCGTCATAGCTCGGGTGTCTCTGTAATTAATCACACATACAATATATACATATTAAGAAATTTAGAGATTTTAATGACCAAACATCAAATATTCTATTTAGACCCAAAATTTAATACTTTGACCTTGTGTCAAATTGAAGCTTATTACAGTAGCTTAAAATTGTCTTTTGGCAAATTTTGTTATCTGCTAAATCAAAAATGATACAAAGAAAATAGAGGCAAACATTTTTATTTTTTACAAAAAAGTGCCCATTTTTTTTGTTTCAGTAAATTCCAAATAAAAATAAATTTCCAAATTGTGTTTTTTGTTAGTCATTAATATTACGTATACGCTGAAATGTTTTTGACCGTGATGGAAGCATTATCTAAAATATTTTACACTTTGTTTTCCCCAACTTTTTTGCCTGTGAAATTATTCACAATTTATCTGCAGATAAATGTAAAAAAAGTATGAATTCAAAAACCGACTAATGGGGCGGACCAAAATTTTCAAATCAATTTAACTCGAAAACCATGCATTCTTTCGAAGTTAGAGTTCCATTTTTAGGTAGAAAACTTCAAAATTTCATTTTCTGCATATAAATTGTGAAAAACTCCACAGGCAAGAAAGTTGGGGCTACAAACACCCCTAGCCCCCTCCGATTATTACGTCTCTGAATAAAATTTTAGAATCGTTTTTACATTTTTGAATCGAGAACAAAAGAATTACCAAACGCTGAAAATTTCATTGCTTTCTCACAAAAAGTTTCCAAAATATTTACAAAAAAACAGCATCAGAGGCTCTTCTTTAGAAGGCTCTAGCCCCCATCCATGTTTATAGGAACTTTTTTTTACTATTTTTGAACGTAGACACTGATGGCAAAATCTTTCTCGCTAATTTCGGGACACCCTGTATAAAAGACTATACTTATATTTTTATGAGGAATCTACCCTTAAGAGGTTTTCACGTTATTTCGGGACACCTTGTATACATTAACATACTTATATTTAGGGCGAAAATTAGCCAAATTGAATACATTTTATATCAAAACCAATAGTTATTTTGTGTTAGTACGCTTATTTCGTCGGTAACAAAAAAATGAATGATTGCAGAAGTATTATTAATAACATACCTTAATTCCTACTGTTGATAACTCCAAAACATATTTCTGATTTGTTGCAGTTTTTGTGAACTACACTCTAAATAGAACAACATAACGAATTAGGAAGTGAGTATTAGCAGCAGCATCATATTAATTATGTGTTAGTATGGTTAGTATAGTATATGTAATTTAATAAGCGTGTAGAAAAGTTCGGAAAGAGGAAAAAAGATGAGAATCATAAATGAAAATAGATTAAGCGATAGGTATGGTTGGATTGTGATGACTTGTGTAAAGGTGGTTGTGCTAAGCGGTTAAGTTAGTAAGCATGTTTATGAGCAGAAAAGCAATGTTAGAGTAAAACCCGAAAATTGTATTAAATGAGATGTGGCTATTCAGAAATAATTATTTTGATGTATCAATATTGAACTCAATATCAGGGCATATTTTAAAAAAATATGTTACCCAACACATGGAACTATTATAAATCAAGAATCCTTTTCTAATATAGGTAAATTGAGTTGGATCAGTCCCGTTATACCTACTATTGAAATTCACGGTTAATAAATTCCTTTTGTATTATTATTTTTGTATATCGTAACCTGAACTTATTTTAAGTGGTAAACATACTAATTTTTGTTATTGTATCTTCTTAGTAACTTGGTAACATTTTACACTATTCTTTTTGCAAATTTCTTTCTACTTAATTACCGAAATGATTATGGTGATTGAAAACATCAATAGGCACACAATATACATAAATACGAAGACAAAGCATACAGAAAGATAGAAAAGTTTTGTTTTATATTTATTTGAGACAAGATGTGTACCGACTTTTATTATTAATGAATCTGTTATAATATACCTGGTAAGTTTAATTATACCTATTCTCATTAGGTTTACCTCAACTAACGTGAGAGCACTTATAAGAAAAGTCTTATTTAAAAATAATTGATTTATGTTTTTAAATGGGAATATTTGCAGTGGTTCGTCGTAAGAGAACATTTTATATGAACTTGTATGTTCAAGTGATTTTATTACATAACATAATCGTCTATTTAAAAAAAAATTAATGAATATTCTTCTTTTCTTCTTACAAATGTTTGTTTTATATTCAAGGCGAAAATACAATATCTTTATTATTATTTTATATATTATAACGACAACCATGGCTTTCTGGTTCATGAAAAATTTCTTGTTATGCCAGATGTTGAACCGGGCAGATTTTATTTACACTAATAAAACTAAGACACTAATTTATTTATACAAGGACTAGGACACTTACAACGAGACGCCATTGGCAATGAATAATGTCTTTTCTACTAGTTGAGCAAAATATACCATAATAAATATATAAAATAATTCCTAATAAAACAACAAGTTGATAGAAATTTAAAAAGCTTGATTTAAATAATATATCAAAACTCTAGATTGATAGCCCATTACGTAAATAATCAAATTGTGGAAAATTGTTTCATCAGTTGATCTGAGTCTCGTAACGAGCTTTGTATTATATACCTAAATGTTATTTCGTTTCATTAGGAATTTATTTGATGAAGCGGACTAATTTTCTATAAGTACAGAGTGATTCAAATAAAAGTGGAAAGTGTTCTTCACTATTACATGTAGTATTAAAATAAACTTTGGGTCATGAATCTGTTTTCAGGTTATGGTAAGTAATACAAAAATTATATGATTTCAGTTGCCTGTCTTCTTTTGAAGATAATATAGTGCCATTTGACCAATACACATACGTATTGTGGCAACTACATAAAATCCGACAAAAAAATCAAAAGCAAACTGGTATGATTTTTTTTTACAAAATGGAAAATGCAGCCAAAAAAATGGTTAAATAGAAGTTTGCACTTGTTTGTTGTTTGTTTTTTTTGTAATACATTCTGGTGAGTAATTTTTTCCATTGGTTAACCATTTCTGAAATACGTTTAAACTGACTGATTTCTTGTTAAATATTTATTTACATTTGTTATCGATTATGGTAGTTATTAACAATTAATTGATCAATTAGTTTCCTGAATAAATAAAAAATACACAAATATGGTAAAGATGTTTAATAAAGTCTTTAAATTGACATTTAATTGTAAATATGTGCTACGACATAATCTATAATATAACACAATGATTTTCGTATAAATCAGTACAAGTTGTAATCACCATGAGTTTGGGTTACTATAACAGGGACTGATTTTGTACCAATATATTAAACAATTAGAAACAAAAACGCAACTTTTGAAGCTTCTTTTCAAATATCTCGAAATTTAAGCAATTCTGTGTTTCTCTGTCAATTTTTTACGATCACATAAAACGAAGTTATTCATAAAATCCACACATAAAAATTTTACAGAATATTTTTCAATATATAATTGATTTACAACTTTATTTGGGTTTTATATTACAAGTATAATGATAACAAAAATATCTAGTTTGGTATATTAATGTTCTGTTTCTGAATAATAATATAATAAATATGTTGGACGCAAAAATCATTGAAAATTGACCACTTTAGAATGCAATTATTGTCGAATACGTTAAAACAACTACTTTTCATAACTACATAGATATTATAAAACATTGAATTAAATAACAGAATTCATAGCATTGATTTTTTAAACCTTTTTATGTTTATCTTGTAACCATATAAACAACGATATTAGACTTTTGGGAGTTATCTTAGATTTTCACTGGTATCCATATCTAGTTGGGAATGAAATATGCAACAGAAAAGGATTCTTGCAATTTTTTCACACGATGATAATTGATTTTTCGTATCGACACAGGGTGGATATCGTTTATTATATATTGAAAAACTTCGAGACCCGAGATCCTCGACTTTGGCAGCGCTTGTAAGCTAAATCAGTGGTGCGCAAACTATTTTCATTTCCGACCCCCCATTTTATGCGCACCACTGAGCTAAATGACCGACTTGGTAATAATAAAAGGTGTTACGATTATTTTTGTAAATAATTTTACGCTGTACAAAAGACATCTAGCAAGACATACCAATTAAAAATATTTGAAAAAGTCGTTATTTTTGTTTATAATATTGCAAGTAACTTCTCGATACAAAATCAATCCTAGTCATAGTACCCCAGATCCGACTGATGGTGGTTGCAGCTTGTACAGGGTGGGCAAATTTTGATATTTTTATAGGGTAACCCGATAACAATAAAAGATATGGATAATTGGACGCATGCTTGAGGTATTTTTTTTTGGTGAATACCAAAATTAGCTATCGTCTTTTATTTTCCACTAATATAAATAAAAATTCGATTTTTCAACCTCTCAGTTATTTATTAAATTAGGAAAAGTTATTTGCACGTTCTTGAGGCACTTTTTTAAGGAGAATATGATAGGCTTGACAATGTGACACCCCATACCCCCTCGTATGTTTAATAATCTCTTTTCGTATAAAGAGAACATTAAAATTTAGCCCTTTAGGATGATCGTATAGTTTTAAAATGGTAGGACCCAAAATAGTTGTGTTTGTAGCTTTTACTTAAATTCTTTTTATAAAGTTTGATATTATTTAACTACTGTGAACTATTTTAATTTACTAGATTTATGCACTGGTAGATTTAAATCTGTTGTTTACGTTTACGTTAATTTACCTTCTGAATGAAAACGATTAGTGAAATAATACTCTCGCAATGATTAAACTTGTTACTTTTAGACAACTGTCATAAAATAAAATAGCCTGGACAGACGTGCAGGAGCAAAACTTTGCCCCCTGCAAGGAGAAACCTCTCCTGGTATTTCGTTGTGTGCCCAGTGTTCCCAAACGACTGATAGGTAAAACAAGTCTCGCTTAAAAATTACTGGACCTTTGACGCGGACAATCTCATTATGAAATCGTTATGTGACATACAATACGTTGAACAATGTGCTTACGACAAAACCTGGCCATAGCGAAGGCAACTGCCTGAAATACGCAGAGACAACTGCCTCTAATCGTAGGTTTCGATACTTGTGTGTAAACACAACGACACATAATGAATGTGGACAGTTACTGTGGCCATAAATACATTATGGAATGCCAACAAATTATCACCAAAGGACGCTCGTGGTTGCCCCGAAGGGTCGGTCAGTAACAATCCAGATGGAATATTCAAAAGCGTGCTTGAAGATTGTAAAACACATCTTATCATTCAGTGACACCGAAAAAAAAAACAAAGCAATCGCCAAGGGATAAGTATACTATTTCAAATGAAGTGAATAATTGTTGCGTATCGGCCCAGGCTTTAATAAAACCTTGTTCAACATTGGGTTACTCGGTTCTA
Organism: Rhagium mordax; assembly: GCA_963680705.1. Taxonomy (NCBI): domain Eukaryota; kingdom Metazoa; phylum Arthropoda; class Insecta; order Coleoptera; family Cerambycidae; genus Rhagium; species Rhagium mordax. The sequence continues at coordinate 42,212,804 of OY796662.1, forward strand.
GTCATAACACAAAAGCCATTTACAACTTGTTATGGGGCAGCGAGCGGAGGACTGACTTGACTCACTTCATAGCGATATGAAAAGTTAAGCGACAGCTACCGCGTTTAGTACTTGGATGGGCTCCACGGAAAGACGCGGTCTCGTTCCCCTACTTCTAGCGGCTTGTACATCAGCTATATCGCAGAAGCAATACAACTGTAGAAGAGAGGTGTATTAAGGATATACCATCCTTCGGAGAGGATGTATAGTAGTCGGTCTATTAAATGTTAGGCAAGTAAAAAATCCCTACTCTTAGTAAGATAAGAGGTTCGGCAAAATTTCCAGGTTGGGGGTTGCTCGTCTCCTGGCGTCGGTGATAGGCCTTGGTAGCGGAAATAGGCCGACGTTAAATAATTGATTAAAATGTTTCCGCCACTTCGTAGTAACAGACAATAATCGTGTATGTGTGTCGGCGATCTCAATGAAGGTGAAAGAATTGGATTTTCCGCCGTTACGTAGTCGTTGAACCGTGTGACAGGCGTCGGTTCACGACAGCAGCTCGCTACGATGGAGTCTGAGGCCAGTCTCCCCGATTGGGATTTTGGATTCGGTATTCATATAATTTTTTCCTGTAATGTATTTTATATCCTATATGCAACAAACAGAGATGTTCGGCGAACTCTCCGAGCGCCACCTGGTTTCAGATGTTGGATCCGGTACTGAAAACGACCTTTGCCTAGGCGTTACATAGTGACTAGTTTCCTGTGACGACCGATCTTAAGTGCCCTCGGTTCGACATTCCTAAGCTATTGCAAGATCCAATTATGGTCAACTTTTAACCTATTTCGAACCAAGTTATTTAAAATATAACGTATTAGAAATTACTGAAATCTCATAACATTTACTGATAATGAAATAAAATAGGATAAATTTAGGAAAATACGCGTAACGAGGCAGCCCAGGGCTGGGGGTGTCTCAACAAATTTTAAATATCTACATTCATTTTCAAGTTATACATAAAGTGTTGTTTCTTAAATGGAAGTTATAGTTGGTTGTGAATTATTTAAATAGGATTTTCTACCTTTTCCAATGATATAGGTATATCATGTAGGGTCATATGACAAAAAACTACTATTTTATAAACAAAACAAAATCATCATAGATAACTGACACATTATTGGCATTTTTCTACTAGGCGTGTGCCATTAATTTAGAGTGGTGTCAAGGCGTCTAGGTCATTAAATTATTACATTTCCATTTCTTGTTTACGTATTATTTCCTCTAAAAAGATGGCCACCTCACTGGTCCGTTATTTCCCATCCGGTTGTTTCCAAAATTGGTATTTAACAATTCTGAAAAAAAAAGGTCCGGTAGTTCTAGATTTTTAATATATTGTATAGATCGGTAAGGTGGTGAAAAACTCAAGTTTTCGTCACCCCACCCCCTGCGCTCCCTCCGCCATCTTGGAAAACAGCCGAAAATTGGTTCTTTTTTCAATTTTTTGCCTATAACTCCGTTTCAGTGCACTTAAGCGCAAAACGAGCTATTTGCAATTTTGTAGAAGACAAAATTTCTTTAAATTTAATGCCATAAGTTTTTTCTACCATCAAAAGCGACGAAACTATGAACGCCCAAAATATAACAGTTGCTTTCGACTATACATAACATTTCTCATTTCTGCGCGTGAGGCTGCTAACATCAACACTAATCAAACATACGAATATGCCGATGTATTAATGAGGTAGTGGTGATTATTGGCGAAGATATCGACTTGGTCGTTATATTCACCGGAACTGCTGCTACGGTCAAGAACGTGTACTTCCGAAAACCAGCAAGAGGTAATTCACCGGAAGTTACGTTTAAGTACAATTCACAGGAGGACGTTCTGCTCCTTCACGCAATAGTGGCTGCGACCTCCAACATCTTTGGTATTGGGAAAAACAAGTTTTGCCTCTTATTCCAAAAAACACATTATTGTTTGACCTAACACAGAAGTTCCGCGATCTTTATGCCACAGCTTCCAAACATTTCTGAAGAAGGAGAGATGATTTTGGTAGCCTTGTTTAGTCCAATCCAACAGGTGTCTTGCAAATGCGTCACATGATGTATGGGAGCCTGCGGCTGCAGGATGGATGGCCTAATGTGTTCTACTTTGTGCAAGATGTACAGCGGCCAATCCTGTGAAAACCGCCCAGAATTTCTTCTAAGCGACGACGAAGAAGATGACGTCGACCCACCCTCTGCTCTTGAAGAAGAAATGGTTCTAGTACCTATTCTCGTCCGCCCCCTTCAAAACGTACTAGATTGGAATCAATGTAAATTGTTCAAAATAACTTTTGAATTTACTTTTGTGTCCTTTCCTCTTTGACATGTTCCATGATTATACACACCTGATACTTTTAAAATGTTAATAAAGTATTATAATGAGAAACTAAATAATAAAGAAACTGCTAAATTTTGCTAAGTAAGCGATTACAGCTGTTTTTGGGCGTTTATAGCTTCGTCGCTTTTGATGGTAGGAAAAAACTTATGGCATCAAATTTAAAGAAAATTTTGCCTACAAAATTGCAAATAACTCGTTTTGCGCTTAAGTGCACTGAAATGGAGATATAGGCAAAAAACTGAAAAAGGGTAAATTTTCGACAGTTTTTCCAAGATGGTCGAGGGAGCACAGGGGGTGGGGTGACGAAAACTTGTATTTTCACTACCTTACCAATTTACACAACATTCTAGAACTACCAGACCTTTTGGACTTTAATCATCTTTAATCAACTGTATAAATTCTTCAATAAGAGGTTGGTTTAGGATTTCATAGTACCGTTGGCCATTAAGATTTTCTTGATATATGTGATATGTTAAAACACGATTGCCACTTGCCTGTTATGTCTGTTGAAAATTTCGGTGCTAATGTAGACCTCATCTGTCCAAATCACACTACTATAGAAGAAATGGGTCTTGGTGAATTTTTTGACGATACTAAATGCAAAACTTCAAGCATCGTTGAGGATCAATTGCTTGTAGGTGATGTTGCTTCCTTTTTATATAAGGCCTGAATTTGTATTATTTCAAGATACCCATGCTCGACGTCTTCAGATCCTAGATTCAGCTTCAATTTGATGACTTAAAATTGAAAGATTTGCAACCGCGATTCCAACTACATTTATAGCAGTTTCTTTAGAATCTTTAATATTGTAATGCTTTGGTCTTGGCTTGTTAAATGTCTGATTGACAGTATTTAAACTTAAAGTTTCCCAGTAGAACTGTATGCACTGAGGCCTTAAAGATTACCCGACCGAGCAAATCTAACCAGCCGATGCATATTTTATCAAACAAAATACAAACGGAGGAATTACTAGTTAGCTCTATTCTAATTAGTAGTATACTCACGGACAAAAAGACCTCTGAATATCTATACTTAACTGAAGGCGTACGGACGGATAGTAGCAGACCACAGTGTATTCTTACTAATATTTAATTTTCTTCAATATTTATTCGTAACCATTTTCTTTATTTTACTTTTAGTATTCTTGAGTATATTGGTTTTATATAATAAAATTCAAGTTTTATTTTTACAACAAAAAATTAAATTTATTGGACGTTTCGAGGGCGATCGCCTTCGTCTTCAGAATTGGTACATTATTTTAAACACTTAACTACAATATTTATTACATAATTAATACAAATTTATCATATTATTTAATTTTAACTCACCTTACTAAAAACTTCTTAACTATATTATTATCTCTAACATTATAAATTTATTTTGTTCTGATGAACTATTGCCTCAACACTTTACCTACACCATTTAACGTATTTATGAAACATTTTTACTTTTAATATTTGATTTTTATTAAAATACTTGATATCTGATTTGTGACTACGATTTTACTTAATGTCTGCTTCTACCATTTTGTTTTTTTTTTAATATAAAACACTAGACAGGTTAAAATGTATGTATATAGTTTGAAAAAGTTTTCTATTTTTGTTTAATAATTTAACTATTAGTTGATAGGTGGCGCTATTTATTTTTATTAGATTTTTAAATTGACCCGGTATTTTTAAATTTTATTTCTGTATTAGCTGAATTTAAACAATTTATTTAAAAAAATATTAAACCACAAAAAAACAAGTTTATTTATTTACTTTTTTTAATTTATTAAATAATGTTATTATAAATTTGTGATAATTGGTTGATTTCTGTTCGGTCATTTAAAGCGTTTTTATTTTTTTTAATTTCAATAATTTCATGTATAAGTCTAGCTTTATATTTATGTTCTGTTTTTAAAATTTTGGTTTTATTGAAGTTAAAATTATGTCCAGATTCTTGACGGTGTTTATTTAATGCAGTGGTACAACTTACTAATATTATTATCAATAAAATGATTATTATAATTCGTAGCGGAGGTTACGGACGGAAGTGAAAATGGTGGCGAGGCGTCAGGTGTGACAGTTTCGGATTGATGCGGACTGCTTCGGAATGATCTTGGACTGATCTAGACTGATCCGGACTGGAGTTCCTCCGGCGTTTTATCACTTTTGTGACATATCCAGACTGCGTGTTAAAGGGGCGGACCGACTTGAAACAAAGGACTCGTACTCACAACGTTACTTACGGAGGTCGGACGTATTATGTAATTAGCAACATTGACTCGGAGCATCAATAACCGGAAATGGGTTGCTTGCAATTTCTAGACTATATTGCAAAAAGAAACGGATTAAAACGGACACGGATTAATATTTTAACCGGTTTTAGTAACTAATGATTTTTGTTTCCGACTCCGTCATTATTTATAATAAATCACGGATTTTAATTATACCGGGGATTATCGAAAATTAATCAATTAATTATTTGACGGCTTGTTTACAACTCAATACTAACTTAACTAAAACAGGACTTACTTACTAAAAAGCGGCGGCAGGGTGTACCCAAGTGACGGTAATATTTAAAGCAAAAACAGACATTCCTGGACTGGAAAAATCACTTCGCAGTCACTCGGAGTAGAAGAAGGCTCATTATGTGTTTCGCCCAGTTTGCTGCCACGGCTTGCGCCTCGGCTGAGCAAACTTCTGGGCTCAACGATAATGGTCGCCTTCTACTCCTAGTAACATAATATACTATTGTTCATAAAATAAGTAGTTTTGACATATGACCCTATATGATATACATCATATATCATTGAAAGGAAGAAGAAACACCCTATTTAAATAAGTCACAACCAATTTATGACTTGCTAAAAAAACAGAACAGAACAGAACTTGAAAATTAATGCAGATATATAAAATTTGTCAAGCCTATTTATATTCTCCTTAAAAAAGTGCCTCAAGTACGTGCAAATAATTGCAACCAAAATAGCGGCGTGTACCTGCCGAAAAGTTAAAAAATCTAACTTTTGTTTATAACTTGAAAACAAAAGACGATAGCTAATAATTTTGGTTTTCATAATTGAGTTTCTCTCTAAAAAAGACATTGAGAACGTACCTAGAAACCATGTTTTCATATTTCTTATAGTTATAGTTACCTTATAAAAATATCCATATTTGGCCACCCTGTACTGATTAATATTAATTCATAGGTTACTCCACAAATCGATCTAATATTGAATATCAAAAGTTATTTTTATTTTATTCTATTTTGCTCATCGTAAAAAATTGCATATTCCATATTTTTGTATGTTTAACAACATAATCTCAAGTATAAGTAGGTACTACTGAAGCGACTCAATCTTCCTCTAAACACTTCCAAAGCCTCATATTATTTAAAATATGAGCCCGAGAATTTTTAAGAGGCGGGATTACATATATAAAAACACTTAAATTTGAATCACAATGCACTCTTAGTACTATTATTTTCACTTAGTAAAATACTCCTAATTAAAAAACTGTCAAAAATACGAAAACAAGCAAACATTGTTACTCACCAGGAGGTTCTTGCATCTTATAAAATTGCGAAAGTTCAGCTCCGGAGCATAGAGGCGTATCAACAGGTACTGTGTTATCAAATTTTGAGTAGTTTACCTCGTATCCTTGTCTGTCTTTATTATATGCTACAACAGGTTCGAACCTGTGTCCCCACAACACTTCACTAGCTAAATAACTCGACCTGGCTTGAGTTGTTTGACCCGTGCTCTCTATTGTACCTTCTAATATAACAACAATTTCGAACCTATCTTGAAGCATATCGCCTGCCGACAGGAAATAAAACGGCGAATTTTCGTCTATTCTATGTACAATTGTCATTGGCCAAATGAAAAACAGATTTCCGTCACAACCATCCGCGTTGACTGCCAGTTCCGTCTGGAAGTTATTTAAGATTTCGCCCTCTTTAGTCTTTTTGGCACGTATGAGTTGGGCCCTTATGCTGGCTCCGATTATATGACTTTTCCTCATGTCCCCTACCCGGAACATCAAGCAAAGGTGGCCTTCGCGCTGACAAATAACTGCGTTTTTGGAAAACTGCAGCGTTTGGGTTCTTAGTTTTGGTCGCGTCATTTTGGCGAATACGATGCCGACCATGAAGGCTTGTATGATCATTCCAGCGATGCTTTGGAGGCACATGATAAAGATGGCTTCAGGGCATTCTTCGGTGGTAGTTCTTACACCATAGCCTTTATTGAAAAAAAAAAAAAAAATTATTAGCTTTCTATGAGTTTTATAAAAATTATCCACTACAACTTTAAACAAGTTAGCAACATCTGGATATGCAATTATAGTATTGGTGGTAGTATTCAACGTCAATGCCAAAAATGTTCCAATTCGTTCCAGGTTTTGTTAATAAAATCCGAGATAAAATCTAACGGAGTGAGAGAAAAAAAATTAAAGAATGAGTGGGAGTTTCCAACTTAACCCACAGTCTACTGACCTATAGTATGCTGGGTTTCTATTGAGAATAGAAAACAAGAGGTAAATCCATGTATATTAAGGACACACGGTGCCCAATTCGAATCGGCTTGATGTATCGGTAAATGATCCTCCTCAAGATCGCCATGCGTGAACGCTATAAGCCACCAAATTAATGCGAAAATTAACCAAGAGCCTAAAAATCCTATGGCGAATATCGTAAGGGTCCATCTCCACTGAGAATCCACCAGGGTTGTGAAAATATCTTGTAGGTATCTGAGTCGACGTTTCGAGATTCGTGATTGGAGGATGTTACAGTCTCCATTTTTGAAAACTGCACGCCTTCGCATCTTTCGAACGGCATTAGGCCGGAAGGATTTTCTGCAAATAGAAACATGTTTGTATTTAGTGTTTAAGTAATTTTGATATTAAAATGTAGTTCCAGCAAAGAAGAATTATTTTATATGTTTCTTGATCCTAATGCGTTGGTGTAGTTGATGACTAGGCATAATATTTTTGTTTTAACATCGTTAGGTACTACTTTTGACGATATTTGTTAACACATGAAGAAGAGGAACATTATTCCTAAAGGTCAATATAAGGTAGTTTAGGTAGTATAGTGGCGTTTGGTGAAAATGAGATTATATATTTTTTTGAACGGACGAAGCACAAGCCTAGGATGAAGTACTTGGGAGATATTGTAGACACCTATTTTAGTAGATGCATAGATTTGCCACGTTCAAAGTTTCAAATATTCTATAAATATAATGGCGGCAGGGGCACCAAAAGAGACGAAATTTTCAAATTTATAATAAAAATTTTATACCATCAAAACGGAAACGTTTGTGGTGTGCCAGAATTCTCTAAATCTACGAAAAACGTTAAAATCCACAAATAGCTGGAAAAGACAAAAATTGTGCCTGACAACAAAAATGTGGAAGAAAGAGTACATTATTTTGATGTTAACTCACATTATTCCATTTTGTCTGAGAATTACGTTCACTTTAGATATTAAGATCAGTTTATATTTTTACTTCTTACACAACACTGTCATCAAAATCGCATTGAACAGAATCTCTTTATTTATGCAGAGTAAAATAGGTAATGGATTAAAAAATTATATAATGATGCACCTACAATGTCATGTTTAAACGCTAAAGGTCTTATATGTCAAAATACACAATCCTCATTTAAAAAAAATGTATATACTTCAGGATTTTGGTTCACTTTTGATAGACCACACTTCACTTTTAGAACCAACCACACTCATGGTCCACTTGGAACCACTCACTTATATTCAGACATCTGACTAAATATAACTAAAGATCCACTTACCGATCCTACACAAAATATGTTCCTTAGATCGAACACATAAATTTAGTTACCGGGAAAATTTTTATCACCAGCAATTTTCTTTATCGAATATTTATTTTCTCCTCCTAAAGATTAGAAATTCTAAATAACTCATGAATCACAGGGAAGAATATTAAATAATTTTTTTTTCGATGTAATGAAAAGAATCTAAATTAACACGAATTTTTGTCATTTCCTTTATGTCTGTCAGTATTCAGTTAAAAAGATAATAGTGATATTATTTGCTGAACAATTAAAATTGATTAATACTCTCATTTCCGTTTTTTTAATAATCCTAAAATATGTTTGCAATTGTTGGAAACGATGTGATAATATTTGATGGTATTTTCACACTTATTATATAAAATTGTAAAATAAATACAAGCTAATCATATATCAAAGCTTCCAAATTATATTAGGGAATTTCGCTTGTTTAATTTCTAAATTAAACAACATTGTGGCTAAGTGGAAAAATCCGATCAGTGAGTTACTAAAAGAATCTAAATAATTGTTTCGTTTGCAGTCGCACAATTGTGTTTATTTCTATTAGGAATCAAATAAAATAATATAGGGCAAAAATGTTTGATTATTATTTAGTTGAATGTTTTCTCTTGAGACCGTTTGAATTAACTGCGGTGCTATTCATTTATTTCAAGATAATTCCTCTTTTGATAGTCTAATTTCTTTGAGTAATTTTTTCTCTGGTCTTCGAGGCAAATAGAAAGAAAAATTGTAAAATCCTAAATTTCATATTTTGAATTGTCATATTAGTATCTATTTATACATAGAATCCTCCAAATGAAATCATTTTAATTAGTTATCGTTTATAATTTTTCCTCAAGAAGTGGTTCGGATTCCATTATAACCTATTTGTTTCATTGTAACACTTCAGGTTTTGAATCATGTACTGCCTCTCGACCAGGCATCACAATGAATGTAAGTGAAAAATATGCTTTATGCTATATTTCTTTATCTGAGTTATGCATTAATTGCTAAGCAAATTTACACATATGTATTCTTTACTAATTCAAATATAAACAAATGAGAAATTTTTATAAAGTTGTGTCAAATAGAAAATAAATATGTTACATGTTATTTATTAACATACTTACGACTAGTTTGTATTTATTTAATTTCAAACAATGAAAAAGGATGTGAAAAAATATTATCTTTTATTCATATCATTGACTCCAATTACACACATGCTTCTGTATATTATGTGAAAAGAGAATAGGTAAACGTTTTCACTTAAATAAGACATAATGTTTATTTGAATAAACGTCGCTAATTGCTCAATGTGACAAGACCAACTTTGTTTTCAACAGCAAAATCACAAGAGATTTTTTTTATCGGATAAATTTCTCTTTGTAACGAAATAATTTTGCCAAGCAGTGGTTTTATGAGAAAAACTAACATGGAGGTCGGTAAAATTTTGAGTTAAAAACAAATGTATCCATAAAAGTTGTGTATCCAAGATTTCATAATATTATATGTATATTGTCTTATACTCTGATTTAGGTGACACAATGCTGGTAAAATTTTGGGTGTAGCATATCTTAATATTGGAGCATGGGACCCAAAAAATACCTTAAGGCACTACTATCAGGACTAAATAAAGAAGTTTTGTAGAAAAAATGGAGATTGAAATTTGCGCACTTGAATTTTTTTTAAAATATTTGCAACACATTTTTTTTCTCATTCAGGAGGAAGATTTATCGCCAAGATTCAAATTTCGTTAAAAAATTTTGCTTTTTTATAAAGGTACATAATTTTGAAATTTGTACAATAAAAAATAAATTTAAAATAAAATTTCAAAAGTCATCATTTTGAAATTTGCACAATAAAAATAAATATAAATATAAAACAATATTTTCTAACGAAATTTGAAACTTGTCGATAAATCTTCCTCCTGAATTAGAAAAATTATATGTTGCAAATATTCTACAAATATTTAAAAAAAAATCAGGTGCGCACTCCATTTTCCCAACTTTTTTTCGAAAATTTCAATCCCCATTTTTTTTTTACAAAACTTCTTTATTTAGTTCTGATAGTAATGCCTCAAGGTATTTTTTAGGTCCCATGCTCCAATACTAAGATATACTACACCCAAAATTTCACCAGCATTGTGTTACCTAAATCAGAGTATAAGACAATATATAATATTATAAAATCTTGGATACACAACTTTTACGGGTACATTTGTTTTTAACTCAAAATTTTACCGACCTCCATGTTAGTTTTTCTCATAAAACCACTGATTGGCAAAATTATTTCGTTACAAAGAGAAATTTATCCGATAAAAAAAATCTCTTGTGATTTTGCTGTTGAAAAAATTTCACCAGCTGCCAAAAAGGGTAATAATAATACAGTGACATCATTAATATAAATCCATGAGAATTTGTAACAACAAACTCGAGGCCTTTTAAAGTTAAAAAAATATCTTTTAAGCTAGGTATCTGCGTATAAAAGTAAGTTGTATCACATGTTGATGCAAATCTGACAATTCATTTGAAAACACTCAAGTGTTGAAGTTTCCACAGTAGCTGCAGATATTGTTTTAAAGATATAACCGTCAAGAATTATCAAAAATATACTGTGACATGACTAAAAATATATATTTTTATATTATTACTTATTTTCAAGTATTTAAGATAAATCCGATTACTCAATTCTTTTAAAGAGTGCAAAGAGAGATTTGAATCTCTACACACAAATTCTGCTATACTTGCATTTTAAAGCGGGGTTTTGTAACAACTTATCGATACGATAATCTAATCCTATCAAAATAGTAAACAAAATTTAATTTTGTATATTTCAAATTTTGATACAAGGCGCGACCACGAAACAATTAATGATAACAATAAATATTTATGAACTAATTCACATGCCTCTAAATATAATTTGAATTATTCAAATTGCTTATATTACGCTCTAATTGTATTCAACAGTACAAAAACAGATAATAAAAGAAGGTAAACATAATTGTCACAGACAAAGTATACCATAATAGAGACTTCAAAGTAAACATCTAAATTTGGTGAGTGCTAATGAGTCTAATACGTAAAGGCGGCTGTTAGACTGATTAATATGGAGGAATTTAGTTCCAATAGCTTCGAAACTTTGTACTCATGTATTATATCACGGGATTGAAGTGTATTTTTTAATTCCGAGAGCGGCAGACCAAGAGCTAGTGAAGAAATCACTGGGCGATTTTTTAGACACTTTGAGTTAAGTTAAGTACTTTTTTAGAAACCGACAAGAAAGTGTCTACTTTCTTGACTCATTTACTGCAGGAATGTAGTGTTTTTCAAGACTTTAATGTCACTTTCACGACTCTATAGTATATTACCGTACAAGTGAAGAAAGTAAGAATTTTGCTCACGCGTGTGCAAAAAGCACGTAATGCGAATTCGTTTCTTCACGAGTGCTGTATAGCGTTTTGTTTAATCCTGCATGGAAATGTTAAAAAAATTTGTACATTTGTGGTTATCAAGAAAATTATACACCTACGCGCGGTGAACATTTTTCATAAAATTGTGAATTAATGGAAGCAAATGATGAAATTACTATGCCAGCAGACATTCTAAAAAAAGCTAATGCCCCTACGTTTCATATACTGCCAGAAAAAACTAAAGGAAAGTATTTAAATGAAATGGAAAAATAGTAGAATGGGCCAACTTGAGTGAAAAATACAAAGGATTTCAAGTATTGTATCCAAAAAAGAAACTGCATGTTTCAAGAGTAGGATTAAACAAATGTCATTTGTACTTTCAAAATAAATAAATGTAATTTATTTTATATTTTCAGAATTTTTTATTAGGAAAGTAAATATAAATCATTTTATATTATCAGATCAGAAACTTTTATTTAGAAACTAAAAACCACGTAGTTATTTATGTACTTACAGAGTGATTCCAATAACGTTCTCATCCCAATTTATTATATTATAATGGTGGAGTTTTTGAAAATATGTTATAATTTACTTATTTTGTGTATTGTTAATTTTTATTAAAAAGTGTTCAAAATGTAAACTTGTTTCTCTTGCATTTAGGTGCATGTATTTGAATAACTCAGTTATTTGGGGATGAAATATAATAAATTAAATTATAATAGATAAATTATATATATTCATAAAAGGGATGAAAAGGGCTATCCAAATATCTGAAATATACAGGGTGTTCTGTTTAAAAAAGGTGACTATGCAGCGCTCCCTGTATATTCATTAAAATAGATGCAGACTCATAACATATACAAAAACTAAAATATGCTACAGATCTATTTTTTATTAAATTTTTTAACTTTATTTTTAAGCAAAATAAAAGGGTTTAAAAAGTAGAATTTTCAAAACGATCACCCTGTACAAGATTTTACGATTCATTCTAAAAACATATATAATATATTATAAATACAGGGTGATCTACCACGAGTGTGCCAAACTTCAGAGGCTGGTAATTTATCAAAAATAAATGGACTTTCATTAATAAACATATGTCCTAAAACGCATAATAAGGGAGCTACAACCCCTTGAAGGGGGTCGATGAATATCAATTTTTCGATTAAAGTGCGATATGGTGGTGATTAAAATTTTTTTTGACGTCACTTCCGAAGCAAAACTTTTACATAACATTATTTCCCATGCAATGACTCAGAAAAAAGTATTTTTCAAAATTTCTGTCACACCAGCCGTTTTTGAATAATTTGCGTTTTCATGTGAAATATGCAAAACTTAATTCGATCAATCTTCAAATCAAGTGGCTTGAAGTCACCTATGTTTAAAAACAATTGATATTTCTGATTTGTAGTATTATGTCATTTACATTGCTTAAGCGAAAAATTGATATTCATTAACCCCCTTCAAGGGGTTGTGGCTCCCTTATTATGCGTTTTAGGACATATGCTTATTAATGAAAGTCCATTTATTTTTGATAAATTACCAGCCTCTGAAGTTTGGCACACTTGTGGTAGATCACCCTGATTATTAAATTTAAAAAATTTATTTATCATACATATGAACTTATTTTAAAAATGTATTAGTAATTTCTTTTAAAAGTTTATTTTTTTTAGATTTTGAGACTACACATTTAATAGTAGTTTATTCCACAAGCATATAATGACCTGTTTTATTCGCGAGGGTAAAAGTTTACGGCGCGAGCCGAAGGCGAGTGTCGTAAATCTCCCGAGTGAATAATAGCCATTATATCCGAGAATTTTATCCACGACTATTAAATATTTTTGACTAAATCTTTTACTGAAGAAATTTATAAGTAATATTTATTTTTAACATTTTTTGTGAGCAGGCCGTTATGTGTCAAAAGAACGGCCTATCATAAATTAAATTAAAACGTCAACGTTGTTTACAATTAATTTCATGCTTAGACTCACATGTCATGGCCAGTTTAAAGAAATTATTAACAAATATCCGATACGTTGTCATAGATACTTTGTTCATTATTCACTGCAGTGAATAATGAAATCATTATTCACTGCAGGGAATAATGGATAGCATTATGCTTGAGGAAATACATACATAATGCATAAATTATTTAGTAGTCGTGGATAAAGTACTTATTAAACTACAGTAAAACTTCGATAGTTATATCTATTCAAAGCTGAGGATATAATAGAGAGATATGACCGTATGACTCAAATCACACTTGAGTGCCAACTATAAATTTATTCAAACTTAACATAAGTGTGATGTTTTGTACAAATCGACTATTAATAACATTATTACAAGTGTTTGTCGTCGTATCTTGTTATCGAAAGGCTATTACTATTACATATAATTTAAAAACGTTTAATATTATAAACGCCTACTTTTCCATTTTATTATAATTATTAATATTATTATTATACAATTTATATGATTAAATTCAGTAAGCGGGTAATCTAAAAAATACATGTTTTGTGTGCCTGGCAACGTCTTCCAAATCGTCTGGTAGCGACATTTTGTTGTTTTTAGGGGTGTAAGCAGTATACAACACACAAAAAATTAGCTTGTAGATTTATTATGTATGGTCAGTATGGTCTTGTATAACTACTATTTTTCTTTAGATTTTCCAAAGAGCGTCCTTTATAAACGTGCTCAAGACCAGGTTTTAGATTTGTATTAAATATTAATCCATAATTTTGTATCCAATGTTATATTTCCAATAATAGATACTAAAAGCTGATAATAATTGATAAATATATTCCTTGAAATAGAATTTGTGAATAATTAAAGATTGAAAAATTTTATGTTAATAAGCTTTGAGTTGGTATTTATATTGATGAAATTATTACTAATAAAGTACCTTTTAAGATCTCTCACTTTCGTCGCAATCCAAATAATTCCGTCAGATACAGCCATTTTGTAATCAGCAGCTATCAACTAGTTAATTGTTATTTGGCAAACTCATCCATATTTTACTTTTGTAAAAGTCTGTAGCACAACACATAACTTTTAATTTGCGATATCTATTAAATTAACCTTGTGTAGCATACTAAATATTTCAAGGAATATTTTTAAAATGTTTGATCACTCCAGGCAGGATATTAAAGTCTGATAATTTTAATATAAACAATTCGACCTGACGCGTATCCTTAAAAGCTGGAAATATTACATTTCACTTCCATAAAAAACTGAGAAACTGTTGTTGTGTATCTCCAGCCAGGTTGCAAGGAGTTATGAAGAAAAAATACCAGAATGTCTATTGGAAATTAACCTTAAAATGTTGGTCTAGATGGCTTTAACCCAAAAGAAAAACAAGTAAATATTTTGTTTCTTTGCATGTCAATATTAGCCTATTTGAAATAATTTAAGATAGGTGATTTATAAATATTTACACCATTTTCATATTTTGTGATATCTATGCTAATTGGTCTATTGTGTGTTACATTTTAATTAACTTTAAGTTATTAATATCTATGGTTATTTTTAACGGCGTGATGCAGAGGCACGAGGCTTACCAGTTCCTTAATATTTTAAATCAACCGTACGTTCCTTAAAGCAACTTATATATATGTTGAATTCCGCGTTCGTCCAACATACCTATACAACTATTTTGTAAATCTTTAGCCTTTCATTAACTCAAATTGAATATCTTTGGATTTCAAAAATGGGAGGATTTTGTGGGCGAGTTCTCGTGTTCTGTTCCGCGTTGAATATTTTTTCTTGACTTTTTGACTATCTTGTCGTCTTCTTCGCATGACAAGATGGTCGAATCGTCAACAATTCATAATATCCAACATAAATAACACACCACATGTAGTGATGTAATACGACCACCTTTATCCTTGAGTCTGAAAGCGCCTTTTGTGGAAGAGAACCTGAAAACTCCTCTGCAAATCACCAGCTCTACAGAAGCCTTAGAATCAGAAAAATTGTAAATCAAAAGTAAGCAAGAAAACCACGAGTAAACCAAACCTCGTATCTAGTAGGAATTTTGAAATTTCTGTTTCCGTTTGAAAAGTCATCTAGTTTTGAATTCTTCCTACGCGCTTAAAAGACGTCCTAATTATTTAATTTAATACTCAGGTACTACAATACAATACAATACTGTATAGTAGAGGCGCGTAGGGCAGATTTTTGGCTTTCGTGGGAAATTTTTGAGGGAAGTTGTCACCCATGCTAGATCGGTACTTTGTTATATTAGCTACCAAAAAAGTGATGGTGCCACTCTGGCATTCGTGTCTGTTACCTTCTACACTCTTATTAGTTGAGTTGGGATTCAATTCACAAATTTGCAATTTTATGAACATAAACCGCACTGTAAAAAAAACTATAGAAGCTATCGGGATGATTTTTTTTAAATTTTGTAGACAAAACTTAAGCGCTCATAACAGTCAGTTCACAATTTTATAAAATCCAATAATTTTTTGACTAATCTAATATAAACTTTAAATTATAAAAATATTGCAACTAAAACTTTAACCTCGTGATGATACGTTAAATATTTAAAAAATATATATACATGCAGTGAGTAAATTGTAGCTTATACCTATATGTATGAAGTTTTTCAAACAAAAATTGCGTCGGCAGATAGAAAAATAAAATTATTGCCCTAATTATTATCATAAGGAGGTAAGGTACCGCATATGTACTACAATACATTATGCATGGCGTATGGTAATTTTAAAATTTTATCATATATATTTGAGATTTTTTGTATTTGGAAACAAATTATAACTAAATTCCAATAGAAATTAGTACCTGCTTATTTTATTGTTTGTATGTTACACTTAACTTTAACGTTAAATTCAAGTATTGTTGGAAAATAAAAAATGTGTAGTAACTTTAGACATGGGACTGTTCACTGTACAGAACTATGCAGTATCTTTCCCATAAAGAATCTACAAATTGGATTTTTAGATCTGATGAACAACATACAATTATGGCTGAATTACAAGTCTTAGGTATAAATTGAAGGATCTGGATTGCCAGATTTATGGAGTAATATTTATATAGTGAATACATCAAATATTCGTGAGGAAACATGTTCGTGGGGCAATACAGGCTCATGTCATATCCTTAATAGCATTATATTCTTTATATTTTAATGAATTTCGAAAATAGCACCCTGAATTTTTAAGTCTGAAAGAGTAAATTGTAATACTCGTAGTATTACAATTTTAAAAATCTTTTGATGAACAAATCAAAGTTGCTAATCACACAATGTTACAGAGAATAAACGAATTAAATTTGAAAGTAAAACTTGGAGGAATTTGATAGATTACAGGAAAATCGACCAACCTTTAAGACAATGAGAAATTATATGCACATGATCTTTCGATCTATTTGAACTAACTGGTGATTGGTTGTTGAATTTATTGTCTCAAAAGATTTGTTAAATATTTTTTTGCTCTAGACCTTGTTAACTACTCCACACATAATAACATTAATTGGTAGAACTGGAATAATAAAGAGAACCCGATATTTGGCAGGAGTTCATGAAGGGTAACTGAATTGTAAATAAGTCAAGGCACAGGTTACAGGTGGAATCGTGGGCTTAACTTAAAACACGGAGGCTCACCTGAATTAGAATGATTTCCAAAGAAGCAAAACTACGAGCTAAACAAGAGCGAAAAACATCACAGTTATACAGAAAATTTTTGTGCCACACATTATTTCAGCAAGTGAAAAATTAATTCGAGCGTTTTCGAAACTACTAGTCCCACTTAATAAGCTGGAGAAAAAGCAGCCAAAAATATGTCGGAAATAAAATCCATCGGACAGACACAAATGGAAAGACTTAAAAAAAAGGATGGAAAGTAAAGGTAGGTACGTCACAATGGGCTCCTCTTAAAAGAAAAACGATTTAAAGCTATGTAAAAGCGAAAATAAAAATATTAAAACTGCTAAAAAGGGAAAAATTACATAAATGAAACTTCAGAAAAAAATGTTTCCTATAGTTTTAATTTTATCAAGAACGAGAAGGGATTTGGACCTAAAAGAGATTGTCGATGAATATGAACTAACTAACAACAATACCTAGATCTTTACTTTCCTACGATGGAAAGATGCATATCCATCCATATTGATAAATATAAACTGATGCATCTATTGGAAAATTTATTCGAAGACAATGAGATCATCTCTGGTAATCAATTAAAAGCTAGCATTGTTATTATAGATGCTTAAATGGCCTAAAAAGATATGGTTGGGAATGAACAAAAAATGGAATATTATTGGTATCTAGATATTATGTGACAAGAATAATTGTCCACTTCCTGAAATATTACAATTAAGTGCAAAAAGACGAAATGTGCAGGAAGACGATGCAAGTGTGTTCTAGAAAAACACTGATTGTACAGAAATGTTTTCTAGTGATGAAGAGAATGATGAATGCAAAAATAATCAGCTAGTAGGGTCGGATTCGAATGATAAATAAAACGATAAAAAAATGTCTTTAAAAAAATATTTGAGCAACCTCTACTAACTAAAATATATTTTCAGGTTGAACAAAACACATGTGTTATACTTATCTTAAATAAGATATTTATTTTATTATTATATGTAATATGAATTATTCAGTTATGTTTATAAATAATTTTTATTATTTTCTGCATATTTTTGTTATACCTATACAGTGTGGAAAAAAAGTCTGGAACACCTGAAATATCTCGTAAACTACGTTTTTCCCGAAAAAACGCTCGAAGGGGTCAAAAGGTATTTTAAATTTGTCGTCTTTTGAAAAACTTTAATTCTATATACAGTGGCGTACGTTGAAGAGGCCAAAGGGGGCGCCGTTTTTTAAATGATAACCCCTATTTTTTGTTCAATATATAATGGAAGATCACATTTCTTTGAGTATTGTAGTATTAAAATTTTAATATGTTACATAAACAAAATTTCGAAAAAAATGCAAATAAAGTTTTAATTGTGAAGATTGATTTATTTTAATATTGCCTAGAAGGCATTGAAACAATTGATTTAATGTCAGTTACGTCAATTTTGCTGGCGGTAAATTTGATGCTTGTGCTTTTTCTGTTATCTGAAATCAAAAAAATTTGTTTCATTTTATTTATAAATAAATCAATCTTCACAATTAAAACTTTATTTGCATTTTTTTCGAAACTTTGTTTATGCAACAAATTAAAACTTTTATACTACAATACTCAAAATATGCTCTTCCATTATATTGAACAAAAAATAGGGGTTGTCATTTAAAAAAGGAGCCCCCTTTGGCGTCTTCAACGTACGCCACTGTCCATAGAATTAGAGTATTTCAAAAGACGACAAATTTAAAATACATTTTAACCAATTCGAGCGTTTTTTTCGAGAAAAACGTATTTTGCGAGATATTTCAGGTGTTCCAGACTTTTTTCCACACTGTATATTAAATATTATGTATGTAGAACTATATTTGGAATTAAAACAGCATCTTAAAAAAAAAATTTTGTCAAAATATCTTAAGTAATAAGGAAAATAGAGCAAGTTAAAAATGTCACTCTTTGTAGGGGGTTGCAGGGTGACAGACACAGATTCAAACGTGGCACCATGACTTTTCTTGTTACTTTTGATACAATCTTTCGTTTTAACGTAGGTGACAACTTCCCTCAAAAATTTCCCACTCAATGACCTACGCGTCCCTACTAATACTCGTTGCTCCTTTATGTTAGTCTGTTGAGCAGACTGAGGAATTGCGTGAAAAATATCAGGAATTTAGCAAACGATGAACCAAGAAATTATTACTCAATGTAAAATGTGGAGAAAAATACAATAAAATGTATCGCAGCAAGCAGAAAAACGTATTACATAAATTAATCAATGTTTCGATAATTTATCTTTGCTATCTTCAGCCGAATTTTCAAAACTACATGACAAGCTTCAACTTAGTCTGGCATCCGCACGCATTTGTCTTCATTTATATGCTTGACGATTTGGTAATTTTTAGTTACGTTCTATTTCAGTTGGCTTTTATTGGTTCATTATGGTTGAATTATGTAATATTTCTCATATTGCAATTAAGCAGCAAATATTTAAATATATTAATATCCGTAAATGCATTTTATTGTTAGTTAAATATAGTTATAAAAACATATTTCTAGGAAAAGCAATTCGATGAAAATATCATTAACGGTTATATAATTACGTTTGATTAAACCAGTGACCAATCAATCATATTACTTTGGTGGAAGAAACACATTTTTAACAGAAATTTCACACGCTGAAATTCGATTAGGATCATTGAGGCCGTCAAGGATCAGAGAAATTTTTTTTGTGTTAATCAAAAATTGAAACGTTTTGTTTTCTCAATAATGTCGATAATTTCGTATCAAATTTCTTACTTCTGGACCCAAATTTTCCTCAGAAGAATACTTTGCAAGCTTTTAGCCTCAAAAGTCACCATTACTCAATATCATTTTAATACAGTATTTGAATTAAATTTAGTTTTTTGCCTCTCCACTGTTTCCCACCTCTGGCTCTGAATGAAAAAAATTACTTAGAAAATACTAAATTTTGACGATCTCAAAACCCCAGTGACACTAAATTTCATTGGTATAGAATAAAACATACCTAAATGGGAATAGCTACGAAACGAAATGTCCATTATATGACTAGCCATCAAAAAGAATATCTGCCTTGATCCATCGTCAACTAGGAGAAATGGGAAGAGATCAATGAAAGAAAAGACTACTTATAAGAACACCTCAATTTGAGGGATGAGTCTTTAGAGGTATTATCAGTAGTTTTAGTAACGGCACAAAAATCATTGTTGATATCGAACACATTTCCAATAGTTCCAACAGCTTCTGATTTCTTAGCATATTCATCAGAGGGCCCGGGGTCTACAAACCGGATATTTCCTTCGTCGCAATAAAGGAAATCAAATTATAAAATCAAATGGATATATACTCAAATTCCAAATCAACTTTCTGCACGTTATTTTCTTTACTGATGACAAAGAAGGGTTTTTCAATTACCACAATAATCACGTATGTCAACTCAAATCCCCATTTGATTATCCAGAGATAACACCATGACCACCAAGAACAGTGGGGTGTCAACGTATGGGTAGGGATCGTAACATTTTAAAGAGGCGCTTATTTAACAGATGTAAATTTATAAGCAATTTTTTGAGATTTATTACTTGAAAATATGTTGTTTGGGGCATGTGTGTATGCAGGACGGTGCCCCTGCCAATTTTAGTAGAAATACAGGGTGTTTGGAAGGTCGATGCAAAGTCTTGGGGAGGTGATAGGGTAGGTCATTCGAAAAACTCGAAAACCGTAAGATATTGTACTATTTGGCTTAATTAAGTCTAAATGACCTACCCTATCACCTCCCCAAGACTTTGCATCGACCTTCCAGACACCCTGTATATGGATGGAAATTATTCCTAACGACTCCCTCGTTCATCAGACTTGTATTCCGTGGTATTTTTTTTATTGCGGCATATAAATCATTGATTTATGACTAAGTTCCCATGTTCTTGTTCGAGTATTCGAGTATTCAAAACACTCCTGGAATATTCCCAAGAATAGGTAAATCAATGATCAGCCATGCTAGGGCTTGTGTGGATTCTCGAGGCAGGTATTTAGATTATTTATTGTGATCTCATTTTATCTTTGAACAAACACAATTATTGTGTCAAGTAAATCCCAAGTCTTAATATACTAGAAATATTATAAAATACAATTATTGTGTTGAGACTAACTAATTTCTGTCATAGTAAATTATCAAACATTTTTGAAAATGTGACCCTTCTTGTTCTTATCGATTTCTCGAGTTTTACTTATTCAAAAAAAATATGACTCTACCACTGGTTGGTCCAGCACAAACGGGTTAGTTCTGTTTTTGTGCAGAGTTTCTAGTCTGAATTTATTTCAAAGATAATGTCATGAAAATACTACATTTCAATAAAGACTTTCACAATTATCCAGGTTGAATCTTTAAGTGTGAGTCATATTTTTATGGGTAATAGTAATAGTCGTCAGCAATATGATTCCAATTTTTTTGTAAGTTATAAAATGGCCGAGTTATGAGTTTTTTTTTAAATTCGCAGTTCAAATGTAACTCCTGCGCTACTGGACAAGCTTTAGGTGCACTTGCGTATGACTGGTCGACAGTGTTGCCGTTTTAATTAAAGCTTAGATGATATAAAGCCAATGCGATGTATATAATCAAATAAGAGGCATTTCAGCTTCACTTAAGGTTAATTTATGTAGTCTACGTTTTTATCTTCACTTACATTTATATCTTCACTTTTCATTAACATCCAGAAATACCCAATCAAGAGCTCTGATAAGGGATTAATTTAATTATATAAACAGTTTATTGAAATGCGCAGTTTTAACTTTTGTAATAAAAATGGTAATGCAAAAAATGCTTAGAAAATTTTTTTTCCGAAAATTTGCTTATGGTCATTTGATCACACATCACACACGCAGATATACACAACGGGTACATTTTTTTATTAAGCGATTTTTAAGAAAGGTAACCTACTACAACAAACTTTTTTTTAATCCTATTTTTGAATGAAATACATACTACACGCGTCCGAAAAAAATTTTTATTGTCTTGGTTTAGGTTGAACCCCATGGAAAATTGACTGCAACTTATACGCAATTTTTATGTACTTAAATTTTATATTCAGTAGGTTTTTGTTAAGTTTTAAATATTACACACCACTTGTAAACATCACAGATATCCTACGTAGACAGGCGACAGTTTAATTGTTTTAGACGTAATATTCTCAGAAACCTGCAGTAGCAATTTGCAGTTTTTGATTAAAAATCATTTTGTTTTATTAACTACTACTACTGAATTTAATAAAAAATACGTCTTGGATGTTCCTTGACAGTTGACAACTTTTTAGTGCATCTTTTTGTCATTCGGGTTCTCTTCCTTACAAAATCTAATTGTTATGATATCAGAACAATGAATTATTTATATTCTTAAAATTTGTCTAATAAAATATTGATACTCCAAAAAGTTTTGAATAAGTGAACAGCCCAGTTTTACAAAATTTCCTATTACCTTTAAGGCGGCCAATTTAAATCACATAAAGAAGGAAAACAAAAAAAATTACCTGCTCAATTGGCCAGGTGAAGTAGGAGGTCTTTTATAGTAAATTCCTGGTGACAGCTTGCCATTACCTAGCAATGGAAAATGCAATGGAGTTTTACATTTCACTTCAGTTAACAATTCTTTATCTTGTTCCAGAGAGGACATTTTTGACAAAACTGCACTGGGACTTCTCACTAATCTGGCCGACAATTATTGTTTTGACATTATAAATACAAAATTGTGTTAACAAATCGCACTTACATGATAACGAATCATTAATAATTTTTGTTTGTATCTCAAAATTAGCGTGTTGAAGTAAATTAATTATAAAATAAGGTTTGTCATGTTTTCTCTGTGAGCTACATTTGTTAAGGTAAACTTCAACGTGATTCTGTTATCATGACGTTCGAGAATCACTGTATTTACCCACTTGTCTTGCTCTGTTTTGATTGTATCAAACCATATTTATTTGCCTTGTGGTTTAGTTATACGTTCAGCATTATTATTTAAAAGGGGGAAAGTAATGTCATTGTATGATAAAAAAATATTTTGGTTTAATTCGAAGAAAGATACCTAAAAGAGGATAATCTAAGGGATAACTTTCGTTTTCGTGATACGAAACGGAGCTTTTTAAAATAAACCTCGATTCTCAAAGGAGAGGCATATTACACCATTGCCTGGCTGCAGTGGATGGAAAACATTCCTATTTACATTTTGAAGACCTAAATAGAATAGGATCATGATTTGATAATGAATAACTTTGTTGCTCGAAGTAGAATGCTCAGTAATATTATGGGAGTATTTTTTTGATAATTTTTTGACGTGTTGTAAGTACATCCTCAGACAGCTGTTATGGAGTTTGATAGTTCAAAATTTATTCTTGAGCCCGAAAATGTACATCCTTATGTGCTATCAGAGTAAGGAAGTATTTGGAAGCCACACAAATTTTGGTTTATCGTGACTTGCTCAGTTGCTCGATATTAATTCGATAGAGCTTGCATGACACATACTTCAAACAAGAGTTTTACGTGACAATTTATATTCTAAAACTCTTTTTGTAGCTTAGAATTTTAACATTGGAAATGTTTTTGGGCTGAAAATCAGTTTCATGTTGCATATTATGAAGCATGACTTATAGAAACAGTGGCGACAACAGAATGACCAATTTTTGATTGGTTATCTAAATCACGTGGTACCGGCAGTTATGTTATTATTGTTTTATAGGCTTCTTGTCGAGAAAATCCCAACGGCTATATCTCGTTGCGATTCTTTTAATATTTAAAAAGTTATTAACGTTTCAATATCCCATGTCGAAGAGTTTTGTAAATTTTGCGAAATTAAAAATGCCGAATGCGCGCGCAGAACCCTCCAAATTTCATGCGCGTGCAGAACTTGCCCAAACTTTAAAATTTTTCGTTAACGTCACAAATGTCACTTTTTAGTTAGGATCTGCTGACCTCAAAATCGCTGCTGGACCGCAAAATTTACGATGTACTTTTAAGTTGGACTTTCGAGCTTGGATTTATTGCCAGAACGGCGGCCCGGCGGCCTGTTTTCGTTTGGAAATAAGGTTTAAAATTTTCGTGTTTTCGCAATATTCGCCAAAAAATCCATAGTGCGTCCGATAGATTATACCTTTTAGTCGATCCAGCGAAATTTAATGATTTGTTAATATCGGCCCTAGGACGGAACCGAGTACAGTTTCGGACTCGGGATGACTTCAGGACCCCGAAACAATTTTCCGTTTCTCGTTAGTGCCTTTCCTTCACTTTGGCATTTAATTGTATCGAGTATTGTATCCAAGTAAGAAACTGCATGTTTCAAGAGCAGGATTAAACAAATGTTTTTAGTTTCCTAGTAGAGGGTCGAAAATCAGTTTCATGGCAAAATGACGTAACGCGTGAGATTTCAGTGGTTTCAGAACGATAGACGTCACAATTACACTTTTTCGTTCACTCCTATTGAGCCTAAAATCAGAGAGTGACCGCACGCAATTCACGATGTAGTTCTAAGTTCGACCCTCTACCTTGGAATTCTTACCAAAACAGTCTCTCGGAAATTCGTTTGGAAGTAGTATTTGAATTTTTCGTGTTTTTGCAATTTTTTCAATTTTGTCAATGACTTGCAATTTGACAAATCATAGGGGTGGATTTAGGATCGGGGTTGCTCTGGCAGGTTACTGATACCTGATTTGTACGTATTACGGAGTGTTAGAGGTTTGAGTGCCATTACATGGGGTAGATTAAGCAAAAGTAAACAAAAAATTATTACATGAGAATTTATCGCTGCATTAGAAAAGTCACGCCCAACAATCTCCAAGACAACTTAACATCGAGAAGCACGTCGAACAGCTATTTCCTTTTGTCTCGTCGAAATATGTATAGCCAAAAACCATATGCAACTTAAAATTTTATCGTTTTTCGCAATTTACAAAGATAGCGGTGATTTGAAGGAAAATAAAATATATGTTCAACTCCTCTCTCAATGCCTGATCCAATGATACGTCACACGGTTACAGTACAGGCAAAATGTACCGAAATTAATCAAATAAGCAAGAAAATTGCGAAATCTTTGTAACTCTATACTTATTATTTATGTAATTTGAAGGTGGATTTTTATTGCATCCACATTTGTACGATATATGTTAACTACGTGAAAACCAAATTTAGGCAAAATTCAGTAATCGTAGCCCTCCCTCAAGAAAAGTTTTTGTCAAATGATATAAACGAAATCCGATTAATTTCAATGTTGCCAAAAATTCTTTAAAACAAAGGATGGTTTGTAAAACAAGCTGTAGATGATGTGGATTCACCTATTGTTAAAATAGCAATTGAAATTTGTACTTAGTTGATGAGGACGTTGATCTCCTTGTTCTATTAATCGCTTTAACTCCAGAAGAAAAAGATATACTTTTCATAAGGCCAGGAACAGGAAAAATTATATGGAAAATTCTTTCTTCGTCAAAAATCCAGAAATGACGTATAAAAATAGTTATTTACATTACTAGATGTGAAAGGTTACTTTAAGGTGTGAGGTGATTTTAGAATGGTCGAGGCGAAGCCGAGACCTTTCAAAAAACACCGAATACTTAAAAGAGTTTTCGCACCGTGAAATGTATTATATTTTTTCTGCTATACCGAAAAAAATTATGGGATTTACATTCAAACTAATTATTTCATGAAATTAATTGACGTTTTTAATACATTTTCTAGTTTAGGAGGCTGCCTGTGAAAATTGTTTCCATGGCAACGAAATATTATACATTTTAATTTCTGGTGGTTTCAAACTAAAATAAACATACATATGTTTTGTGGCGATATAAATGGGAATACTGCTTGTGCCTTGTCTTACCCCAAGAAATCTAAAGCAAGGTATATGCAAACTTATGAAGCGTTTTTAAAATGGAGTAGGTAGGTACTACGTGCCGACAAAAATGTTGGCGTACTTCCTAGAAAGAACTTTCTTTATTAATACAAAATTGTTTAGTTGTATTAATTTGATCAAATAGAACGAATTAATTTCGTTTAAAATTTGTTTTTCTACTTTTCTGTCCTGGCCGCATAAGTTTTACTTTCGTAGATAGCAACGCCTTAGCAACCAGGTAACTCGAATGTTTACTTTCGTTATAGCGCGTGTTGCTAGGGTTACAAAGTTTATTTATATAGACGGTAGTAGAAAAATACAATTTTACTGACTCATGCCTTCAGTGGTTATGATACCACGTCTAGAATATTTCAGAAAGAAAAATTAAAAGTCATCAAACTTCTTCAGAAAGAAATACAGTTAGTTAATGTAGTAAGAACTTTCAATGGCAAGAATTCAACCCCCTCACAAATAAAATAGGCTGGTGAAACTCTTTTCCTAATTGTATACGGTGCAAGGAAAATCACAAATGTCTCACTCAACTCATACAGATTTAATCAATTCAAAAAATCGCTGCACAAACAAAAATCAAAGTTGGAATTATTACCACCAACTTCAGAGGCAGTCGCTTAATATTCATTACGAGTATTCTACAAAATCCAGAAATGGCTTGGCAATGAAAAAAATCCACAACAGTGGGGATAGAAGAAAATTAACGGCTCCTTACACTTTTTGTGCCAACAGCAGAATCAATATTGCTGCTTATCTCCTGCAACCGCAACGGAAAAGCAGGTTGAAGATGCTCACAAATTTACGGAAATTGTCAGTAGGGAGTGCGATGTCTAAATTCATACATGGATAAAATTATCGAGGATCTAAACGACGCAGAAGATTTAGATGCTATCGATTCCGATCTTCTTTAGATACAAAGTGTGTTTCATTCAATATATATAAAATTTCTCGATAATCCTCACTTGTACAATGATTATGTACTTTTTCATTTTGCAGAATATACTCACAGATAAACAAGCAGAAAATAAAGGAAACAAACGTAAAATTGGTAAAAAAAAATTAATAAAAAAGTCAAAAATTAATATTTCTCTATAAATGAAAATATTCTTATTTTTTGAAAATTTCTCATGGTTCAATTGCCAATTTTTATTATGCATGTGAAAAACCTAGTTCATCCCACGATTTCTCAAGTAGGCAGCTCCGACACACGGTTCGGGACTCTTATGTTTCTTGAAACATAGGTATATATTTTTAAACGTATATGTCAAGTTTCAACGAATTCACTATGTTCTTGTTCAGTTTGGACACTTTTCCTGTACTATTAGCTGCGTTTAATAGTTTGCGATTAATCGATATCGGTATTTGTAATTGTTAGGAATCACTTTTCATCTTCCCGAAATTATATTAAATTATTTCAGTTTTAACATTAAACATGTTTGTTAGTGAAAAAAAATGGTATAATACCATTTTAGTTTTCATTATGAGAATGTTTTTGTTAATAAAATAACTTTTTATTTTAATTTCTAAATAAAACTGCTGATAATAAGATTTTACTTTTTGAAAATGTTTTGTGTTAATAATACTTTGCAACAATTTGCAACAAATTTTCATTTTTATCACATCCGAAATATCACAAGATTTGCGTTCTACTTCGTCATTTCCAATGTCTCCTCCGGTTGCATCTTTGCGAAGGACTGTGAATTTTTTAAGTTAAAATTTTGACTAAGTTAGGGACTACATGTAATTTCAGTTTTTTTATAGGGTTTCTAGGATTTTTTTTTTGATTGGATGGAGGACTGAACAATTTGTAATTATTATGATGATATATGCTCCGATGGCAAATTGGCTCTGAAAGTTGTCTGCTCATTTGAGATGATGTGGTCTAATACACTAATAAAAATCATCAGGTTTTAGGTTCAAGAATAATGCATGGAAGTTCCAGAGATTGAGGCAGGCGTGACCTGAAGTCGATAGTAGATCATGACAGCGTAGCTGAAGTTATACCAGTCAAAATTGGTCTGGATCTTCGACAATTAGGTCAAATAGACTCTTAGTCGTTTCAACCATTTACTCTCTTGCTGTATCTTTAAATATTCATGATCTTCTGATAAAAGTCAATATATCTTTCAATTCGAGCAAGCTGATTATTTTTCCAACATTGTTAAAGGATTCATACCTCATTGGTCCTAAGTGCCGAACGAAGGGCTCCCATGTTCTGATCAAAAACAGCCCTCCCACTAATAAATGTCTTCAGTATGATATAAAAATGTGGGTATTGTATAATCTTCACTTCATGAGGTACAGTAGTATTAATTATTTTTTGGCTGAAGTTTGTGGTGAAAACTTTGTAGGTTTTAGTCTTGTCAATCGTACCACCTGGTTAAAGTAGTAAAATCTTGGTAACCACAGGTAACAAAAGCGCTGTTGAGAATGTTGAAGATTTCAGCAATAAAGTGTGTGCTAGCTTTTTACTAAATTAGAAAGTAAATTTGATAGAAAATTTGGCAATACTGAGAAAACTTTATATGAACTTTCTAGTTATTTAAAAGCTATTAATAAACAAGACTCAAGAGTCTATAAAAGCAATGGAGTCTACATGTGATGATATTGAACAATTCTTAAAAAACCCATTTAAGAATCTTCGAATGTATAGAAAGTGATGATACAAACATTTATCGAGTAAAGGTATAATGCCATCTGCCCAGTTAGGTTTCAGAGTTAATCTTAATACAACCACTGCATTCGCTGAGTTTCTTTTCGTCAGATTCGAGACTAGAGTAGATGAAGATTAACGAACCAATTACCTTTACTGAGTTTATCTTGATTTGTCAAAAGTCATAACAAAGTGATTTAAAGCCTTCATTTCTGGATTACATGCAGCATTATTTGAGGTATATGAAACGAAAACATTCCTAGAAGTGTAGAGCAGTCCAATCTATTGTGAAATAGATTAAATAATATTTTCAAACTATTTATTATGCGTCGTGATTCTAATGTAGTGAAGTTATGTCTATTAAGTAACAAAGAATGTTGATAGCCTCTTTTTGGATAAAATCCATCGATTTTAAAGGATAAAAATTTAAGAAATCTGCGCTGCACATTCTCAATTAAGTTTTTATGGGAGGCATAGTACGGGTACCAGACTAATGAGCAGTACTCGAGTTTTGATCGTACGTAAGAATAGTAAAGTGTTTTTAGAGCAAACTCATTAGAGAATGACCGACAGTTTCTAATGATAAAACCTAACATTTTTAATGCGGATGCAGTAATTTGTTCGATGTGATTCGAGTAAGTAAGTTTGGAGTCAAATATTATTCCTAAATCCTTTATTGTTTCGCAACGATCAAGTACAAGAGAATTTAAAGTATAGTCATATAATACTGGATTACCTTTCCGAGTGTAAGTAACTACTTTACATTTTGTAGCATTTAAATGTAGATTGTTATTATTGCACCAGTTTTCAATTGATTTTAGTTGTTTTTGAACTTCTTCGCAATCTTCAAAACTACCTATTTTTGCAAATATTTTCAAATCGTCGGCAAATACTAGTTTATCACAGTTTACTTCAGTAGTGAGATCATTTATAAATAACAGAAAAAGTAGTGGTCCTAGGTTGGAACCTTGAGGTACACCCGAAGTTGCTATAAAAAGTTCAGACTCATGTCCATAATACATTACATACTGTTTTCTGTTACATAAATATGACCTAAAAAAGGTAATTAGATGAGAACTAAATCCAAACATATTTAATTTTCCCAAAAGAAGCTCATGATCTATGCGATCGAAGGCCTTCGAGAAATCAGTATATATATATCACATCCACCTGACCTTGAACGTTGAGTATATTTGAGATAAATTAAGATGCATAAATTAGATACTGTTGATCGCTTTTCCATGAAACCATGTTGGTGTGGTGATATTAAAGAGTTCACAGATGGATAGATGCGACTATACAATGCAATCTCGAAGACGTTTGTAAAATTGGAGAGAATTGAAATGGCTCTGTAGTTACTAATTTCGCTTGAATTTCCACTTTTGAAAATGGGACATAATCTACTTAATTTCCAACAATCTGGAAATATTTCTGATGCGATTGATAAGTTGTAGATAAAAAGAAGTGGTTTGCCAGAGCAAATGCCCAGTCTTTAACCAAAAAAGAAGGTATTTTATCATGACCTGAGGTCATTTTATTTTTAAGATTCCTGGTAGCGCCTATAATTTCATTCTCAGTTAACGCGTCAATATTAAAGCATAACACATTATTATTCATAATATCTGATTTTATTCCACTACGGGGTAGATAAACACTGCTGAAAAAATCTCCAAAACCATTAACTATGTGCTGAGGAATCTCATAAGTTTTATCTTCATGTGTTAGTAAACCGGGAATTCTAGTTGTTTTATTTTTATTTTGAATGTAGGACCAGAAATTTGAAGGATCACTTGTTACGGAGGTTTGTACACTATCAAGATAGTTTTTATATGCAGTATTTATCTGAGTTTTTATTACGGCTCTTAATCGTTTGTATTCTTCAAAAAATTAGATGTTTTTATCTTTTTTATATTTTGAACGATATTTGTTTTTCAAAGTTATATTCTTTTTAATTTCAGTGGTGTACCATTTTGGGTAATTATTATTAATTTTGTTATCTACAAGATATGCGAAAATATTGCTAAATTAAGATCAGAATTTGATAACACCAACGATGCGACGATGCTCTCATTGGCTTAAAATGAAGGGTATGCATAAACTCATTTCTGCGCGTTTTAATTGTCTTCTCATAATAACAGTACTCTACTTTAGTAGTTGTGCTTCATGTTCCCAAGATTTTGCTTTCTCTGTTGCAATAACACAACTTTTAAAGGTTAACAAGAAAATACACGTAGGTCTGTTTTCTAAAGAGTCATTTTCAAAAACTAGTCATATTTATGTTTTTACCCATAACGGCCATAACTGCCCCAAATCTCAACTGACTTCAAAAACTAAATAGCAATTATATTCGTTATAGAATTGACTTTAAATGATGTGTGACAAGTGAAGTGATTATACTTATTTTTTTAAAGTTGAAGCTGTTGGAAGTTAAGGTCTGAATTGATTATTATTGTCTAAGCACCAAAAAGTTCCCCCTGGGAACAAAAACACAGGCCTATAAAAACAAAAAATGTTCTGTCCTAGAGATCAAGCCCAACTTCTCTTATGTATTTTGAGGCGCTGAAACAGAATTTGGCAAAACAAATTTTTTTCACTCGACCTCCTATAACCCTCGATAATCCCTAAGGTGGAAATTTTGTGAAAAAATTTTTGTAATAATTTAAATGTTTGTAAGGGTTTTTGGGTCACTGATCACGAATCTGAAGGCAATAATGAAATTTGACATAATGACAGCTGTCAATAAGCTGTCAATTTTCATGAAAAATGTAAAAAGTCAATATTTGGAGCATATGATCAAAATTCGAAATTCATTTTTGACTTCTGATTCATCCTCAGCAGCCTAAAAAACTTAATAGTACGCTCTAAATGTCAACTTTTAACGTTTTCTGATGCATCATTAGTAGCCCAAAAAACTTAATAATGTGCTTCAAATATTGACTTTTTAAATTATTCATGAAAATTGACAGCTTGTTGACAGCTGTCATTATATCAAAATTCATTTTTGATTTCAGATTCGTGATCAGTGACCCAAGAACCATTATAATCATTATACAAGATTATTAAAACATTAAAAAAAAAAATTTATCGAGGGTTATATAGGAGGTCGTAGAGAAAAATCGACGAGTGAAAAACATTTTTATTTGCCAAATTCGGTTTCAGCGTATCAAAATACATGGGAAGAGTTGGGTTTGATCTCTAGGCCAGAACTTTTTTTGTTTTTGTAGGCCTGTGAAATCGACGTGTTTCTACGAATTCTTATATTTTTTATAGTTTTAAAGAAACAGAATTTGGACAGATATCGAATGAACAAAGTATACTTTTTTACAGGTTGCTTTCAAAAGAGAGGTAGATTTCGACGTAATAAAAGTGGAAAACTTTAGAAATAAAAATAGATTTAATTCACTTATTTAGATAAGGTTGGTTTGTACAGAAACGATATTAAAGAAGTTACAAAATATTTCTTTGTTATTTCTTATAACCCTGCCTCTCACGATTATTTTTGTATTATCGTGAAGATCAACTAACTGTTCTCCGACCAAATATAAAAAATACAAGAGCAAAAAGAAGGAACATAGAGGATTACTGAAAAGATTACTATCTTCACTCTACTAAGTTTTCTACATAGATTTCTCCCTGCTCTCGCCTCGCAATAATGCCACTAAGGGCAAATCTAATTATTTATTTTATTTTTTACTGTAACGCCCAGTACATTACTTTCATTTAATTAAAAACAAGTCGTTAAAGTAAATTGAATTTTGCATGTTATAAAAGATAATAAACAAATTAATTCAATTCAGCACGTAAGTACATAAAGGGAAATGAACAATGGTAAAAGGCTGTGCAAGGTATTTTATTGCTGATGTGAAACTGATGACCGTAATTGAGGAGATAGAATGAGGTGTTAGAGTTAGTTGTGTTTTTGGGGTTGTCGAGACGAGATGTCTCCGACCAAATATAAAAAAATACAAAAGCAAAAAGAAGAAAATTATAGGGGGTTGCTGAAACGATTGCAATCTTCACTATGTTCATAAACTTTATGTGTAGCATGAGAACAGGATCAAAATTTAAAATATTTTCAAATATAAATGTGAATTGTGGTTACGAAACTGGTGACGGTGAGTAGTGAGTGTTTTATAAAGCTAGTTAGTTCCAGCATTTATTCAGTTTCTAACGTAAACTTACCAATTAATAAACTCAACTTTGCTGATGTCTCCATCGTAGCTAAACGAAAATGTGTAACTGGTCTAATTGAATATTTGCTAGCAAGAGCGCGTAAATAAAAATTGCATAGATAATGTAATACAAACATACGTAGAACTAATAGCAACAGTGAGTGTCTGTCTACAAAATGAGCACAGGATTGCCATGTTTACATTATTATTATTATCAAGTTAATTTATTAGAATATTTGCAAGTGTGATATTTAAAGATAATAAAGAAGCACTTATAATAAATTATATTTTTGCAATAACTCACCTGTGATTTTATATTTATGTTTATGGTGCTCATTAATAAAACAATTTATTATTTCCTTGCAAACACATGCACTGTTTTAAATTTTACGATTAATATCATTCAAGTAAGTAGGTAGTATAATTAAGATTATCTAATAATATTTAGCTGTGGTTTCAAGTATGCACCAGATAAAGAAAATGATAAAAATAATTTTCGGTTAAGTTCGTTGTTTTGCCTATAATTTATATTTTACAGCAGAAACTCCTTGATAAAAAACATAATTAAGTTATTGTGGTTTTTACAAAGTGGAGAAAACAAGAATATATTTTGACCCCACCTAGAGGAAAATGATAAAGTTCTTTAATATTCCGCACATATATAAATATTTATTTACAGATGAGGAAAAGGAACTTACTTGGAACTGTCATGCCTGATGATTCCAGAAGCATGATACAAAGAACTGTTGCAAGTAGAAACTCTAACCAAACTGTTCGCTGTAGATATCCTGGCTAAACTCGGCGAAGTATGTACCCTGTTCAGAGGGTGTATATATGGGGATAAATAGTTCTGTACATTTCGGTTCAACAGTGGCGAATCCACGCCTATGCTGAACTTTGGCTCGTCATTTTCTGCATTCTCTTCCAATTCCTCTATCGTTCCTGGTCGGTAAAACAGTTTCTGTGGCAGTGATGAGGATTGTTGCACTGCTGTCATTTTGAACATGATTTCAACTGTTCAAGAGTTTGTCAAGATTTGCTGACTTTTTTATTGGTAGTTGGTGGAACATTTTGCTGGAAAACCTGCAAATATTTGAGATGATAACTTTTGTGAACTATTATATAATTAAAATAAAGAACATGGGCGTGCTTTATGAAAACTCTCCTATCTGTATTTTAGATCTGTCTCATCTCTGTTTTGATAAAAATAACTCGCATAATTCCCTTTAAAATCGTAATGTAAACAAATTCGTGTGCAAAAGTATTATAATAATAATTAACATAAGAAAATGCAGCAAAAATTACATGGAGTTAAAATATGTTTTTCTAATTTGGACATTTAAAGTATCGCTTCTCAAATTGACTTAAGTTCTAAACGACAAATTTTTTATAACTGGTCTGGATGTGAAATCTTTGATGGTGATATTTTCATTTCAACACTAGTTCCGAAAAAAAAATTAAAAATTAAAAAAATTGCATTAAATTAATTACAGAATTTGACCCTCTACTACTTTTATTTAGGTCATTTTGCTCTAAAAAAATGTTTGGGGAAACCACCCCTATAACGCAAATCGTACCAGGAGTTCGAGTGTGATCTTTTGGTTGGAGGCAGGAGGCAGGAGGCAGTCCCCAAGTAACCCTGAAAAAATCATCCTGTTTGGAATTTTTTCTTGCGGCCCCTATAAGCCGAGCACAACTTTATTGGATTGTAATAAATAGCAAATACTTTTCTTCTACGTAAAAAAGCAAAAAAGTTAGCAGGAGTAAAATATTACATGCATAACCCTGTACATTGATTTTGCTTTTAGAACTTAGTAATAAGAAAAAATATATTTTATTATTCGACAATGCACTTTGGCAAGTAAAACGTATTTAGAAAATGCAATTTTATTTTATTTCTTTTTTAATATTCGGCACTTCTAACAGTCCGGCACTCGTAAAAATATCTTTTATTAATGGTTGTTAATAATACAATACATTTTCACTTGACACAATTTAAACGCATAACCTACTTATTGTATGTAGACATGTTACACGCTTAACTAACCATTCAATATTTTATCAGTTTGAGTCAAAATAGGTAGGTATATCAATCAGAATCAGAAAATAAGGAATAATAAATAAATTGCCTTTAATTAATGGTGTGTAATACCTAATATGTATTTAATTTTATTCTGACAAATTCTTTAGTTTATTGGTTATGGATGATAATTGGCTATTTACGTAGTTTCTTATGTAGTGTAAAAAATGAAAAATAATAAACAGCTAGACCAGCTAGAGTCATTACTGAGAGAAATAATTGAAAGTCACCTCTACCATTAACGTGATTTAATTCTAGATATACAGGGTGTTTGAAACTACTGTTACATAGTTTAGTGTTAGAGAATAGAAAACAAATAATAATGGTAATACAAGTTACATTTTCTATTTTTTCAATAATTTTTTCATTAAAATTTGGCATGCATGAGTTGCAATTAATGAAGAATACGATGGCTATGTCTATACTCAATAAAACTGTAGAAGCCGCCATTTTCTTTTAAATATGTTTTTAATTTTGTCATTTTTTATCTTTTTTCAGAACGTTGCGGGAAAAAACAATCTAAATGATTTGATGCGAAATAAAGAAACAAATAAATAAATAAATAAGTAAAAATAAAAAATAAATAATGAACTGGTTTGAGGGCACAATTCAATTAAATTTTTTGCAAACGTCAACTAATTTTCTTGTATCTACACCTATACCGCCACCATGAATAATTCACCCTAGGAGTAGGATCCCAGCTAATCTAAGCTCTGAAATATTATTATTAATATATCATAATAGTTGCTTGTTTGCACAGGGTTTTCGTTTATATTTTGACACCCATCTACAACTTTAATCATTAAAGATAGAAAAAAACCTTAAATGCAAAAATTGTAGGACTTTTCCTTTATTATCCTTTGAGAATTTAAAAATTTTAAAAATAACGTTAAACATTTGAAAAATAAATACAACTTAAATATGTCAAAAACGGCAATTCCAAATATACATATTTTTGAAAAAAAAACCTTTTTTATAAGTCGATAATATACGGGGTGCTCTATTTAAAAAGACGTAAGTTGTATTAAATACAAAAATGAATTTAAAAGCTTTAAAAACGACGTTAAACATTTGAAAAACAAAATTTGTTTTTCAATAAAGGAAAAGTCCTACAATAAGGGTGTCAAAATATAAACGAAAACCGTGTACCTACCTATTATACCTACCTATATTATATATTTTTATGAAATGAATGAAGATTATTCGTGATTCGGTATTCGTGATAACTTATTTTTTTGACTATGATATTAATTTTACACCTAATCCATTATATCATTACCATTACCAACTCACAAGAATACATCAGTTTCTAAAGTTTGTTTGTCTTATGTATAAAAAAACGAAGACAATTGGGATATCACTTACACACACCCACTGCACCGAATACAGAATGCAGATAGGAAGCTAATATATTTTCTTTTGCAAAACTGTTATAACATCTTTATGTAAAATAGAAAAAAACACTAGTGGTATAGTTTATAGAGAATTAAAAGATTCATAGCAACTCAGATTAAATATTAACCACTTCCGAGTAGTTTAAATTCTAAAAGCATGTTGCAGATTTTTCTTTACTTTTATGTAGGCAACCAAATATACACCTATGTGTGTACCTAAATTCTAAATCGGCGTTGCCATTTCCAAATTCAATATCTGCTCATCATGGTATAAGAAAACATGGTATGCTCATTAGACAGACCCACGGTGTAAGACAATTAGGTGATGAAACGCCTCAATGGTTAGAGTGTCGCCAAACTGTTAACGCAAGAGACAAAGAGAGGGAGTACAGGCCCTGTACTCCCTCTCTTTATCCGCTACCCGCGCGGGTTGCGCCTCGCTTGTACCGAAACTGTGGTAGGTATGCACTCATTTACCGGGAAACCCGGAAACCGAGTAATATTTGTAAATTAGGTAAACAGTGTATGCATAATATATAATTTTACCAGCTATAGCCGAATTTGTAAGTGTGAAATCTAGGGGAGGTCTAAATTACTCAAATGGAACTATATTCAACGTATTGACGTATTTGAAGAGACCATTGACGAATTCTTATTTATTAATCAGAGCAAAACACTAGAATTTCCCTGCCTGTGAATTCTCAAGACATAATTACAAAACTAATTTTATTTTATTTTACATAACAATGCGGGTAATAGTTATTTATGTATCAAGGCATTTAAGTTTAACTTTTTATCATGAAGGTGGAGTAAATAAACCACATAAATGATAAAAAGGACCTTTAATGCCGAGGTGCATATTAATGTTTTTTAAATCCAGAAACTGTGAAATTAAGATTAATTAACTCTTTTTTAAATAATTTTCAGTGACATTAAGAAATGTCATAATAATTTAAAATTTTAAGTGACATTAGGAAATGTCATAATTATTTTTAAATGTCAAGTCTGATCACTTTAATAGGTACCTTTACACTTACGCTCAATCGTGAGCGACTGGAGCGCCCCGTTCTAATCACACGCGAAAGCTTGTTAGTGTAAATGTATTTAATCGCGCGGTTCTTAGACGTGTCAAATCCTGCATTACTTCGCGAGTTGTTTTCATGCGGAAATTTCACGTAGGGTAAAAGTTTACTTCGATTTTCACGCGGTCTTGTGGAGTTTACTCTTAAAAGGAGGTAAGTACTTTTTTTAATTTTTTAATATAAATATAATAAAATATATATAAAATATATAATATAAATATAAAATATAAAAAAAAATATAATATAAATATAAAATATAAAAAAAAATATAAATTGCGGTTTTTCATCCATGTTTTTACCCACCACTTTCTTTTTTGCCTTTTATTTGACATATCAAGATAAGCCATAACGCACAAAGCCACTTTTAATTTTCTTTTTTTTGTTTATAATATGCTCCATTTCAGAACAAACCGTCTATAAATTGAAATTTTTAACACTCCACGAGCCACGACTATCCCGCGAGAAACTTGACACTTTTCAATTTACACTAGCCGTGTTATCATGTCACATTTCACCGCGCAGGCAATACCGTGCGATTGGAGCGTGTCAATTTTTAACAACAAAGTTTTAGAACGCGACACTCAGGGTTGCGCGAAAATACGCGCGATTGGAACGGGGCGCTCCAGTCGCTCACGATTGAGCGTAAGTGTAAAGGTTACCTAATGACGATTTTGAGGTACTTTGTACTTTAATGCCGATTTAAAAAAAAACAGTTTTTTAAAAGAGAATCCCAGACAAAAACAAAGTCTTTTTCCAACAAAAAGAAGGAATCTAGATTGCAATTAACCTGATACTCTATTATAGTTGATTCAATTTACCACATTAAATTTCTGAGCACATTACAAGAGATTTATATTAAAATTTAAGAATCAATATCAAATGTGATTAATAGTTTTTTCTCTTTTTTTTGATTTTGGACAATAAAAATATCTAAGTAATAATGCTCTATGTTTACTTAACTTGAATAGTTATTTAATTTTTGAATAAATAAATAAACATTTTTTCGTATACATTATTTATTTCACTCCCTTATTATTTATTCGTGATCACATCAAAATATACTACTATTTTTACTTTATTTACAATATTAAAAATATTATCTTTAAATAAATACCTTATTGCAAGCAATAAATGATTCTTTCGATCAATGCGATCATTGACATAATATAAAAATCATTACTTACTACAGCTGTTTTAATTAAATTCTATAGGTATAGTGTAAAAATATTGTTTCGTTTTTAATGAGTGAAGTTAATTATTTAGATACATATATATATAACTAGAACATTTAAAAAGAATTGCTTTAGATTTTAAACAGCTACATCCATACAATGAGCCCGATTCACGGTAAAATATGTGACCCTGTAGAAACCATCTCTCTCTATTCCCAGCGTTAACAAATTGACGACGCGGCCGGCCTGCTCGTCGCATCACCTAATTGTCTTACACCGTGGACAGACCTAAAAATGAAATCGCCGCGCATGACGTCAGCTGGCAGACACTGGCACTGACACAGTCGCTGTGCTTTGCTTTGGTTTGAATTTGTTGATCTGTAGAATATTATGTTTTCCAAGTTTTCTTATAATTTCAATGCTATTTTCTTAATAAAACGTGTTTTGTAATAGTATAGTGATATAAACATGTTATAATATGTAAACGTGTAAATCGTCTAACGTTGTAATTTACGGCTAAAATGTTGAATTGTGCTGTGGCAAAATGTAAAAACTGTACCCGAGTGAACAAAGGGAGTAATATAAAGTATTTTCATTATACCTATCTGAAAACACTATGTTTACATAACTATTTAGCGCACCGAAAATGGGGTTTTCCCGTGCGCCCGCACGGGAAAAATTTTCCTGTTTGCAAATGATATTAGCCGCCTACTTGCCAGTCGTAATAAAATATGCTATTGAAAGTTCCTAATACAAACAATGATTGTTTAGTTTCCTTAGCAACGCTAAACAACGCTTGTATTGTGACAGTCTTTCGAATATTACTTATTCAAAATATTTTGAAAGTTCATATTTAAAAATAAAAGTGTCCAAAAATGGGTAGATTTTTTGCCTTGTTTTTGTTTTCAGAGAGGTATAATGAAAAATATCGTTCATTACACGTCCATAAGCTTTTCCCGTACTTGCATGACTTCCCGTCGGGAATTTGTCACGCGCGCACGGGAAAAGCCTATTTTCTGGACTCCTAATGAAATATACTATTTCGGTTTCCAAAGGATGCTAATTTAATAAAACAGTGGGTTATTGCTTGTAGTCGCCAGGACAAAAGCAATGTAATAGTATATTACGTAATGAGAGTTGTAAATAGCATATTACGCACGAATGGAAAAATTGCGCACGATGCCGCGTAGCGGCGAGTGTGGCAATTCCATGAGTGCGTAATTGCTTTACAACTCGAATTATGTACTATACTTTACCTACGATCGTATTTATTGAAATTAAAACACAATTTTGTATTATTTGTTGCTTATGTCAGTTTTGACAGAGCTAGAAAATTAAGTTTTGCACCTGCCATTTCTAATAATTTTAGCCTGGTGTCAGAAATATGAACTACAAGTGTTGTGTAAATTAGGTCACGTGGTCACATTGCATTGCACCTCAGCTGCTGAGCGTGCGATTTGTTTACGGTGTGTAAGGTTTAATTTACGTAGGTGGCGGAGAGTGCGTTTTCAGCTATTTACGTTAGTGATCGTAGGTAAAGAATATTAAGTTAAGTAAAATTTAATCTGTTTCTTAATATTTTTCTGTATGAAACCTGTAGAAAAAGTAAAACGTTTAAATTTTGCATGTCTTATTCAAATTTAAATAAAGCTGCATATTTTTATAATATGTTGTTTTTCCTACTTCATAAAAAAATTTTCTTACATGCCAAGATATTAGTTCAAAAATAATAAAAACTTGTGGTGCTATTCTGTAACCCATTTTACAGCGCTGGAGAGATGTAAGCCTTTGAACTTGACTTTTTACATCCACTATAAAATAGTGTTCTATTCTATACCATAAAATGATTAAAATGCAACTGTTAATTTGTAAAGTGTTATTCGCGAAAATCACGTACCGCGAGATGGCGCTGAAAATTTAGTGTGTGTATGAACCAAGTGGTGAATAACAAACCTTTGACAGTGTTTTGACATTTACGATAAATTTAGAGGTTAATTCTAGTAACAATCTTTTTTTCTGTGACGGGAAAAAAATTTGACATTTTATCTCTATTGACAGGTACTAAAATGTCACTTTTCATGAAATTACTTTTTTCCTCGGGAAAAAAGTGAGCACTTTTTTCCCGGATATACCTACATATGTACACATAAGCAAAGATAGGAACTTAATTTTAGAATATTTTATTATACAAAAAGTTACATTTCCTTTATATTAAAAGAGCAATTATTAAATGTGCATTGCATGAATGACATGTTCCTTGAACTATTCGGTACAATAGTCGAATTTTCTTGTGTTGAAATTATATTTCTTTCCGCCACGGACACAACTGCCGTTGATGTTAGAGAAAACTCAGAATCAGACAATTCCATCGAATTATAAAATTAATTTGACGTATTTGATTACTTATTTATTTTAAGGTTTTTGATTACTTAGCAACGCAAGTCTACTTGTCGCTATACACAGCCTACCAGCTTAAAACTTCAAATTTCACATTATTAATTTTCTGACTTTAATATATTTTTTTTAATATGTTTTTTCAATATTCGTCACAGAAAAAAATAATGTATTATACATGGGAAAAAATTAGATTTTAGCTCTCGCTTTTTTGTCTCCCTCCGCTCCGCGTCGGGAGACAATACAACCTCGAGCTAAAATCTAGAACTTTTTTCCCTTGTATAATAAATAACTATTTTTATTAAAGTATCGTGTCAACTGTTTTATTAATTGATTGCATTGCTATATTGTTTATAAACTATTTAAATATAATAACACTTTATACGCACTTTTAATTTAAAAAATCACAATATAAATTTAAGAAACCCGCGAACTGACAGTGACATTAAACAAAAAATATAGATGTCGCCCACTCCGTGATTTTCGCGAATAGAAAACCTAACCCTAGATTTAGTGAATGAAATTTTTATTTGTAGTTTGCATTTAAATAAACTGCTGAATATTATAGAAAATAAGATAGGCTGTCTTAATATGTAATAATAAAAAGTAAAGTTGCCATTTACATCCTGCTAGAATTTTATAGAGGTGTATGTTTATAGCGCTATAAGAGAAAGTTATAGAATAGCATCACGATGAATATATATTATATGTTTATTAAATTTAAATCATATAGCAACAACTTGATAGAAATGATAACAAAACTAAGAAAAATGCCCTAAAAACAGCGACAATAATATTTATCACAATTCTCCATGACTATTACATCACGAATTTCGAATTTTGCAATCCAGCTGACGTCATACTGTGCGAGAGAGATAGCTTTAGGATGCGCAAGAACATACCGCGTAAGCTTATGTATATCGTGTCTGCTCCTAATAGCAAATGGTGATATTTGAAGAATTTTCGCGAAACAAACAATTTTCTTACATTTATGTCCTTTGTTATAAACAGTTGGATTGTTTTTTGAAGCATCATAAAAACCA
The DNA here is from genome assembly GCA_963680705.1 of Rhagium mordax. Taxonomy (NCBI): domain Eukaryota; kingdom Metazoa; phylum Arthropoda; class Insecta; order Coleoptera; family Cerambycidae; genus Rhagium; species Rhagium mordax. The sequence goes on from OY796662.1 coordinate 42,254,829, forward strand.
TGTATATTGGATTGTTCTTTTTTAAATGGAAAATAATAATTCCAGCGTTGACGTTTTAAACTGATTTTATTTCCTTTGAAAATTTCGTAGTTACGTCCTTTGAATAAAGATAAGTTCTGAAAAGCCCGAACAATACAAGATACAAGTTTAAATTACAAGGATTTATTCTACTACGACAAACCAGTTCTAGATGAGGACGATCACTGTTTTGATTAACCCCAGTCGCAGTGCGTTAATCTTTGATCATCTTGAGTATAGAAAAATGGTTTCAATAGGATTAGATCACAGCATAGACAAGTCATGTTGAATATTGACTGAGTGGCATCTCCATCAACCAAAATGTTCGGGTAACGGAGTCTCGATGAGGCAATTTAGCCATCTTGTGTTGCTAGTGGAACACTCAAATTTTATTTATTTATTTATTCTAATGTACCTACTTTTCTGTATGCTGATTCCCTCTATCTATTGCTAAGCGCTCGAAGGATTTAGGTATATCAAATTTGTCAGTTTAATCCAATCAGAGGAAATCCCCCATTTCTAAATAAAATTATCTAGAACGGTAAATCTACATTTTTTAAGAAAGGAACTATTTATTTAAAAAATCATCTCCATTGGGTTTTTAACACCGCCTACTTTATTCAATTTCAATGTTTTTGTCTCATGGTAAACCATTGTTTTTTCATTTTGTGAATGAGGAACATTAGTTACATTAATATAGCATATATCTTCTCTTTCTATATTCTAAGAGTGTTGGGCCACACCAGAAAATGCTGATTGTTAGTATCAGATGGATGGTGCTTCTATTGTACATTGTATCTGTGAAGTGGCATCAGTTGACATGAATGTTGAAGATAAAGTAATTGGATGCACAGATTCATGGCCAAGGGATATTTACAGATTTAAGAGAGATTCTGGCAGGACACGGGACTATAAATCTATCATTTTCTTCATTTTTCACTCAATCAGCAATATTTGAACAAGCAGCACTGCTCTTTTGTCTTGTTGCAGTCTTAACAGATTCTATATAAAACTCAGGTAATACGTTCCCCTTTTCCTTGAAGGCTCTGAAGCAACCTTGTATGGGAGGGAGCTTCATATATCCTAGGATTAATTTCTTTGTCCGAAGGAGGAGAAACATATGAATTTTCTTCATCTTCTTTTGTGTTGGTGGAAGAATTTGAAAATCTTCGCAAGTTTGCAAGCAGCTTGATTTATTGCTTGTAGCTAGATTTTCTACAAAATACCCATATTAAGGTAAAATGGATCATGCATTAATTTTTTTACAAAAAATTGAAAAACAAGAAAATTGACACAATTTGTTCATTGTTGCCATTGCCAAAATTGTCATGGCGAGAATCAAGTGTGCTTGTCCTGCAACTATTCAGGTTTACCACCTTCAAATTTTCAGGAAATCAATCTACCTGTTTATTTTCTAGAAACTTGTAATGTGCTTGTCCCATGAATCAGCCTATATAGATTTTGCATTTTTGTTACTGACGTGAGGAAAAGATAAGAACATTACTGAGAATTACAATATTAAGGAATATTAAGGATGGACTTGTCAACTGCAACGAATGTGTTAGATTAGATAAGAACTTAATATTCATAATATCTAAAATTGGAGTATAAGCCATTAACTGACAGTTTGTTTAAAATGACTTAATTCCAGCTTACTATATGAGATTCCTGAATTCCTCGCCATCATAGCTATAGATAATCAAGACTTTGATATAAAAGTAGATACATTTGGTAAATCCACTTATTTGTTGTATATGTTAAATGTAAATAAAGTATAAATTCTGTTATGAAAACACTAATTTTAACTCTTATTGGTATACTGATGGTCACAATGTAATAGAGGAGGAAGTTGAACGTTACCTCAATGATCAAGGTCAAGCGAATAGAAAATGTTCGTTCTCTTCAATACTGAAAGAAGAATGCAAATATAGCAAGGAGGAAAGTGTGTTTGAAGAATAAAGATTTAAAATATTTCTTGTCGGAATGTATGTCTTTGTCGATTCCAATGTGGATTGGTATCTAAACCAATATCTGCACTCTGCGGTTATGTCTGTTAAAAAACTGAAACTTTCCTCAAACGAGAACATAATTATCTTTTCACAAAAGTCTAACCTTATGTCTAAATTATCTTATCATTCATTTCATGGACGAGATATAGTTTATATGAATGAAATTTGATATTTTTCAAAATTGTTTGAATTGCAAATTGTTTGACAGACATTTCTGGTAAGTCAGCTTTGTTTAATAGTATACTCAATACGCTGGCATTCATTGCTGATTTTACAAAATTGACTCGAACTCCTACGTAATAGCAACCCTGTATACTACATAATTTGTATTACTATTTTAGTGGCAATTTGTCTCATACTGGATGTCTCATTCGGTGTCGACTCACCATGCTCCATGATGTTTGACCGTATACAATTTGTTGTTTGGCGGTCCCTTTAATAAAAAGTGTTAGACTTTTACAACCTATTTTAAAATTCAAAATGACTATGTTACATACTCGTAGATACGTCGGATTTATACACCACAATCTGATGAAACGCTGACATTAAGAAATATTTTGTGAAACAAATAAAAGTAATTGTTTCTTCGGAAAGTCAAGAATCAAGATCATAATATTTAACAATGTGATTGTTTCAGAATGAACATTTCTCTTTTCATTAAAACAGCTACAATTATTTCAATTATAACTAAATTTATTACAATAACAACAAAGTCAAATAAAATTAAATTGTTTCGTTACTTGGTTAGCTACGATAATTTCTGTTTGTTTTCTACTGATTTCACTTTTTACGTGAATTATATATATTAACTTTAGTGTCTTTAAAGATGAAATTCAATTTTCGTTCTGTTCTTATTTGAGATTTACTTACCTACCACACTTCTGAACATTTCCCAGACAATTTAAAAACAATCTGGATTTAAAAAAAAATTACTTTTACGCCTGTGACTTTACGTCAAAGGAACAGTTAAAGGTTGTTTTTTTTTTTGACATAAAATATAAATAAACTAAAATAAAAACAATGATGTTTCGCATAATAAGACGTTTTGGAAACTTAATCTGTTTCCTTTTTCAATGCTAATAATATTAACCTCAATGCGCTCTAAAAAGTAATCAATTAAAAACCAACAAGTATTAATTGACCGAATAGTCAACTAAAGGTAGATGTGCATAAACTCAGGAATATACAAAATGAAATTTCTTTGCGGGCCCGAAAGTGCATTGAGGTTAATGCACTTCATTTTGAAAATTTATTTAAAAAAATAGTAATTAAGTCGCTGTTGTTTTCAAATTTATCGTTAATGAAGATTTTGTTTCCTTAGAGTATTTTATTATGATTACCTACGTTAGGTTTTCAACTCCGAAATATTATGAAAAAAAGTGAGGTGGCGCACAGTTATCGGCATTCTTATCAGAAAAAAATGTGTAAACGCACGCCACTGGATTCGTTTTGAAAAACTAATATCGCTAGTTGATAGCGCCCTATGAAAATTATAAACCAACCAAATTTTATTGATACGACTGTTTTTAATCAAAAGATATTTAAAAAATTTAACGAAACATTTTCAACTTTAACACCTTGTATAAAAAAAGTTAAAAAAGGGTTATATATCAAAATCCTAAGACATGGCAATACTATTTTTTCATGCTCTATTCACATATTAATTTTTTACCATACAACCTGACTCACCCTATGTATATAATTTTAAAATAATTTTAAACATATTTACTTTCAAAATCTTCCATAAATATATTACTTAATATCTATTGGAGATAATGGAGAAACTGAAAGATGCTACAAATACCTTTTAGACAATATGAAATTCAATATTAAACATGTTTTCGGATGATTCTTGGATTACTTTGTAAATACAAAGAGGAGTTTTTGTTAAACATTTTTGAAAACAAAACAACTTAATATATTTATACCTAGTCCATTTTTCATGGGTTTCAACATTATCTAAGTCGCCAATAAGATATTTGGCGTTTTTAGTTAATATCTCAATTAATAAAAAAATATCGGTTATACAGGGTGTCCACGTAGTGCTTATTTATTTCATAATTCCTTAGCTATTTTGGATAGACAAAAATGTTTAAAACAAGAGCAATCGATACTGCATATTCCAAAAATATTTCTAGTTGTATAGGGTGTTCCATTTAGGCTGGGCAGTAACCAACTTTGTTAAGTTACAAGGAACACTATATATAGTATTCCAAATTTGATTAGAGAATGTCAAGAGCTTTCCGATGAACTAAATATTCCAATTTTTGTTGACATTTTGACAGATGTAGAACCTAAAGAGAAATGTCATATTATTCAAATTAAAAATTTTTAAATTTTTTATGGCGGCAGCTGATTAAGGTAGATACGAACTTTCAAATGATGTATTAGAATTTAAACTTTCGTCTACAGGGTGTTCATAATTTATTTTCGAATATGTAGATTTGACAATATCAATAACTTTCTTAATTTAAATGGAACACTCTGTATATTATTTCATATTCAAATAGAGAATTATAAGTGCTTTCTGACGATCCCCCAAACATCATATTTATTTTGAGTAGTTTAGAAGATATTAGCAATTTAAGGTAAAATTTTGTTAAAAAAAATAAATGAAAGCGTTTTATCAAATATTGTTTATTTATTTTTTCTCTTATCCACTAATAAATAATAGTAAAAAATAACAAATGAACATTTTTTTCCTTGGTTAGTGATAGGTAATTGTTGAAAATAAATAAAAAGGCAAAAAGTTTAATAAATAAATAACAATAAAGTTAAGGTAAAATTGATCCAAATTCTTAATTTAATAAATGTTCAAACAGCCGACCGTTTTCATTTATGCACAAATTAATTACCTGTTAACATTTATTAACATTTGTGGAGTTCAATCATATCAATTATACTCTGTCTGTCCAAAAGATAAAAATGTCCGCTAAATTTGAATGGAATTTCTCTATTGGTCGTATTTATAGAACCCAAATTACAATGCTTCTAGATTTGACTGAAAGGCCGCCTCTACAAGAACTTGCGTCACACATTAAGAGCGCGCCGCCGTAGAATAGAGAATGAATTTGGGTTGTGGTATAAAACGTTAGTATCCCTGCTGCACACTAGAGGGTCATACATATGAGTATATTTGGTGAAAACTTCAGACTCGAATAAACTTCTCAGCAGCAAATAGTTGAAGGTCATCGTCCATCGAGCACGCAGCAGGTGTCTTTTATTATTGCAACTAGTCAAGAATCTAAAGCTCCGAATTCGATCATGGGGTATGCACTCGCGAGGTATATGATTTTAAAAATATGGATATTATCCAGAATTTTATGCCGAATCCGATTCCAGAGGGCGCGATGTCGGCCAAGATTGCGAAATTGCAAAAAAAGTAATATTTCCAAAAAAAAATTGGAACTTAAATATTGCATTATCTGTCGTTTACATTGCATTTACGAGCTTATGTATAAAGATTTTTTAATAATTTTTATATCAATCGAAAGCCTAATGTTTGTAGTTTCATATAAGTTGAATAGAGAGACATTATTTTTATTATAAACAACACTATAAATTGTTTAAACAATATGTGCTCGGGAAGTGTAGTGTAATTTTCGGCATTGAGGTACTTTTGTTATTATTGCTGATAGATATGTAGTTATGTGAGACGAAATACGTAGAATAGACCAACGAACGTTTTTTATTAAAATAATTTTTTAATTCGCTGAATAATTTAGGAGATATGATTTTTTTTAAATGAAGCGCATTGTCTGGTCTAACGCGCGCGCGGTCTTGTTTCTGTAGGCAGGCCATTTACACATGATTTCAACTAAAACCGTAAAACGATATTTTGTATTATAATATTTAATGCAAATTAATTTAAAAAATATATAATAGCAGATATGTCTCAGAACTATGGAAACTAATATGTTTGACAACAAACATTTTTCACTGACGTTTTCGATATTGTGAGTGTTGAATATTGTGGGTTTTTTAAAGTAAAATAATACGTAAGATAATAATGGAAAGTCTCGAAAGTCATAGACTGTTTTTAAAATAATTTAAAAATTTCTACTTTCTGTTAATTTATTTCATAAAACAATAAATCTTTTTGAACTAGATGTTTGCTTAATTCTTGTGTATACATTAAAAATTATAAAAAAACAGGCAATAATTAAATTTATAATCGGCATGTGATGTGCAAAATATTTTGCGCACGGGGTCATGGTAACGCAAAAAAAATAATGTCAATGAAAAAATGTCTCATTTTAGACACTGACGTTAATGCGCAAACATAACCTTTTTTTGACAGTTGTAGAAAGAAGTATTTACTCGTATTATTACGTACATTATTTTACAATTTTTTTTTTGTAAGGTAAGCAACATTTTTGTAACATCTTGTATGAAAGTTCGTACAGATCATAAATAATGCTCACAAACAGAACAAATTAGATGCTCTATCCTATCGGTATTTAATTTAAAAAAACTACAATGATATTAAAATAATTTTCGTCTTGATAAAATGATGGTTGTATTGTAAATTCTTTGTACATGTTATGATATAAGTAAAATTGGAGTATTATAGGTAAGTAGCTATAGATATGATAATAATGATAATTAATAGTCATTAAACTTATTTCTGGGAATCCCGCCAAATTCTAAAAAAATAAATAGAAATAAGAAAATTGCCAAAATATGTCAAGATAAAAGTGTAGTATCAAAGGCAAACCTCAACAGTTTGCCCCAGAAAACCACTGTATTTGGAACTATACCGGGTGACCACGGATCATGGTAAACCCCCGCCATTTCCACAATTCTTGAGCTATCCAAATGAAATTTTGCAGCAGTAATTAAATGTACGTCCAAAAAAACTCATTCCCCTGTCAAAGTTACGTCTTTTAATTGTTTCTTTCATGGCTAGTCTGATAAATAGTATAAAATGACGTGTTGTGGTGATTTTTTCCCTTTTTTATTACTTGCACATTGCAATTATTTTAAAAACAGTCTAAGAATGACTTTCGAGACTTTATCTTTATCTTAGGTATTATTTTACTTTAAAAAACCCACAATATTCAACACTCACAATATCGAAAACGTCAGTGAAAAATGTTTGTTGTCAAACATATTAATTTCCATAGTTCGGAGACATATCTGCTATTATATTTTTTTAAAATTAATTTGCATTAAATATTATAATAGAAGATATCGTTTTACGGTTTTAGTTTAATCAAATTAAAGTCGTTGTAGAAAAAATATTGTTTGCAACTCGTGTGCGAAATTCTTTGATCATCTCGAGTGCCTCGAAAATCGAAATCATGTGTAAATGGCCTGCCTACAGAAACAAGACCGCGCGCGCGGTAGACCAGACAATGCGCTTCATTTTAAAAAAATCATATCTCCTAAATTATCCAGCGAATTAAAAAATTATTTTAATAAAAAATGTTCGTTGGTCTATTCTACGTATTTCGTCTCACATAACTACATATCTATCTGCAATAATAACAAAAGTACCTCAATGCCGAAAATTACACTACACTTTCCGAGCACATATTGTTTAAACAATTTATAGTGCTGTTTATAATGAAAATAATGTCTCTCTATTCAACTTGTATGAAACTACAAACATTAGGCTTTCGATTGATATAAACATTATTAAAAAATCTTTATAAATAAGCTCGTAAATGCAATGTAAACGACAGATAATGCAATATTTAAGTTCCAATTTTTTTTTGGAAATATAACTTTTTTTGCAATTTCGCAATCTTGGCCGACATCGCGCCCTCTGGAATCGGATTCGGCATAAAATTCTGGATAATATCCATATTTTTAAAATCATATACCTCGCGAGTGCAGGGTTCGGCATTTTAGAAGCGTCTTTTTGGATGCTAGATTCCTTACTAGACTGTACCTAATTCCTATATTTTGAAAGCTGTTTTGAGGAAAATATTTTATTTTATTTTTGAGTTAGGTACTTGTTTATTTAATAGGTTTTTAAACAAGTGAGAGATTTTAGTTGAAATTTATTTTAGAGATAGATACATTTTTTATTTTATAAATTATGGCGCGAACTTACTCTAGATCTCGCAAACGCAATAAAATATCAAATTGCACTAAAAAATTGTGGCTGAAACGGCGGTAAGTATTACATAATTGCTTTCATGTTTATGTGTATTATTTTTCTGAATTACCTGAATGGTATACTCTAAAATAGTCTAAAATGTTTATTATGTAGGTACAGGGTGTTTTAAATTTGAAGCTTACTATTAGTAGCATTAAGCTTTATTAGAATTAAAGGCTAGGTGAAAATATTTATCTGCAAAGAAAATTTGTAATCATTTTTGAGAAAATCGTGAAAAAAGGGAAAAAAATTTGCGACTAATTTTATAGTAGGAGAGCCCTCGACCAGGATTTTCGACCTCATCGCGACACGAGAATAAATTTTTTTTTTTAATAGTTCTGTCAATATAAAAAAAAATTCTATTGCGACTGACGTCTATCTCGTTGCTAAAGGGGTGAAAAAAATTATCGACATATATAAGTTAAAATCTGCGAACTATTTTTCAGTTTAGATACGGAACATCGTTATGGCAACTTGTATCCAGATACAAAACAGTATATTCGATGAACGTGTTGCCGAATCCCCAGCGATATTTCCCGGTTTGCATATTATCTCTTTATTCCAAAGATGATCGAATGGTCGATTTTCTAATAGTACGCCTTGATTACGAATATCCTATTTATTCTCGTGTGTTCTTTATAATTTTTTTTTTTTTTAGGGCAGTAGATATTGATATCCATAATTTAGAAATTCCTGGTACTGATGAGACAGTAAAAGATAGGTGTGTATTTATTACTTTTTTCGTAAATTAAATAGGGTGCCACACTACGCAGCACCATCCTTAAACTTTTTTATTTTTAGTGAGCTAACTTTTACTCATTGTACAAGTGACAATGAAGCAGGATGGATATCAGAAGACTGCCTAAGTGTCGAGATTTTGACAGATAGGTTTGAATTTTCTAGTATTTTTTGTGGGACCCCTTTACTACTTTTTGTAAATGACCCACCATTTATTTTGGATGCTATAAAAGCGTATATAAAAAAAAAGTAAGACCAGAAGCGTATATAGCTAGTGTAACTTAAATAAAGTTTTATGAGATAAAGGCCGTTAATCTTTTGAAAACCTCAAAATTATAAATATATATTATATATATATTCCATCCTCCTTCCTTATACACGGTGTCTCACCGGGGTCTGAAACAATATATGAAAAAGTATGTAACAAAAAATTTTGAAAATTTTAGGAATTACTACAGTCAGTGTGGCCAATCCAGCAAAAATAATTACAATCATTTGGTATTATCGGCTATACTGGAAGTCGATACCAACTGGCTCATTTTAAATGGAACACATTGTATATTTTCAAACGTATACCGATTTTGGGTACGCCAGTGGTCACCATGAAATTAAAGTACAAACAATGTACTTATTATAAGAGCGCCCTTCATAGGTAATATAATCACATACAACGAACAACATAATTAGGCTTAACGGCAAAAAAAAGAGAACAATGACAGAGGTTTTTAGATAAAAAACATAATAACATAAGAGAGAAATTAAAAATTTCTGAAATTGATTTTTCCCCATAAATCAGTGACTGAAAATACGCATCAATATATTATATATATATAAAATATATATTCTCTGTACTTAGTTTATGACTATATTTTATTAAAAAACATACTTTTCTTTCACACTGTTGACATGATTCAAATTAAAAAAATCGGACCAAACCCGCGTTTTCACGAATAAATTATAAAATCGCATACAATCATATCTATTATCCTTCTCAAATTATTTCACTACAGATACATCCTAAAAGTTCACTTGGATTCAATTGGTCAACAGTTTATTTAGCAATTATTATTATTTAAATACTGTATGTAGTTTATAATAATAATAATAATAATAATAATAAGAATAATAATAATAATAAAGGTCTTTATTAGATACAATAATTCGAGATTTTTGGTATTACATTCGAAATTGAGAATACCAATGACCTGAAAATTTCCAGATATAAAATTTGTTCTATTAAACGGAAAATATCAATATTCGATATTTTTTCCCGTGACCACCGAAAAAAAAAAAAAGAAATTACCATCGTGATTCGAACTTCCGACCCCCTGCGCTGTGAAGCAGACGTCTTATCCATTGCACCATCACGTTCTTTGTCTCAAGGATATTACTACCCGGCTTTTACCTAGTGAATGTTAGTAATTGTGGTTAAAAACTTGAAATTATTTTTTTAACTTCCAAAGTTAATGATAATTTATAAATATTAATAACACAATAACAACCTAAACCTCCGAGTGGCAATAATTCAATTAATTCGATCGCTAATGCGTAGCCCTCTCTTAGAGAGTGGCTAAACCCGTCAGTACGGAGTCTAACGTGTGTTTGCTGTAAAACATTAAATGTATAGTATTGTCATCAACATTTCGGTCACCGCATACTTTCTTGCCAGGAATTTCCCAAAATACGAAAAAAATTGCTGTCAAAACAATATTAATGTGTGTAAAATACTTTAAAGAAGATCGTGATGTGGCGCATAATGACCTAAAATTGCTAGAAAAGAATTAAATGGGTTTTTATGTTTTTAACAAATTATTAAATTACAAGCTAATCTTAAATGTTAAAAAAATTCTTATCATATTACGATCATCTCAGAACGGTTGTCTATTCATCGATTGCAAGTAAATAAAAAAAAAAAATTGTATTTTTCATAAAAGCTACCAGAAACTTTAACTACATAACCTCCATCTAGCGGCATTTTTGAAGACGGCGCCCTCTTAAACTTTTACGTTTTTGCAACAGAAATCAGCAATCAGCTTATGTTATGGATTGTCGCGAAACGCATTAAACGTACGAAAAACGCGAATAAATGGGAGCCGGCGTGCACTGTCAACTGTCATGCACAGGTTATGAAAAACCGAAATAAGATGGCTGAAGGGGGTGCAATTTCTCCACCGAGAAAGTGAAAAGCAAAACATTTTTCAGTGGAGAATAAGGAAAACGTGCTGAATATCTTCAAGGCCTACGATAGGGAGAATCCGGAGAAGCCAAAAATGGAATGCGTGAAGTTCACTGCAACGGCAGCAGGTGTGAGTGTTGCAAGTGTTTACAATATTCTTCATGAATACAAAGAAACACACCAACTCCAATCACCAAAAGTGTACCACCGAAAGAATCATACGATAGATATTAATAAATAAATATGTACATCAGTGGTGGAAACCGAAAAGTAAACGATTTGGCTATTTTTGAGTAGTGTACATTGTGGTCATTGGAGTTTATCCAGTAGAGTAACCTATGTGAAACTGTTACAGTAAATCACAAACTAAACTTTTTTGCCTGAAATAACCATATACGATCTCTTAAGTATGTGGAAATTACTCGCAAAAGCACTTAACCTAAAAACGAATACAAACGTAAACAAACCAGCAATCGGCAGCTGGGTCGTTACGTCTAGACGGCAGGAAATAAACAAAGTATCGTGACTCGTGAGTTTGCGCAGTGCGGACTTAATAAAGAAACGTCGTTTAAATTTTCGCGAGAATAAGTATTATTTTTAAAAGTCCAAAATTGCAAATGTATAATAGAAACTTTAATGGGAATAAACATTATAAAAATATAACATCGCTGCAGTATACAATGTAACACGTATAATAAACAAATTTTGTTGAAGCTATCACAGCTTTCATTAATTCCATCGTGTAAAACTGACTATTGCGTGGACCGTTCTGCGCTGCCATAAAATTAATGGGGCGGAGTCGAGCTCTATGTTTTGAACAGATCGAGTATATTTCGCTGTCCGAAAAATTAATTTTTGCCTTACTATTTGTTATACCACTTCAGTAAGACAAGTAGAGTAAAACCTAATTGTTACAACTGTCAATATATATTTAGTGCAATAAAATTTATGAGAATTTTGTTTCCAAAGCCTACTTGAAATTTAACTTAAAATTTTTAAATATTAAACAAATGAACTGGAAAATATTTACTTTGAAATAATTTTCAGTCGCAAATGAATTTGCCGCATTATCAGCCACTTGAAATCTTGCAAGAACGTATAAAAAATTGACAATATTTGAAAAAACGCTTGCATTTGTTTCTTTTTTAATAAAATATCTTAAATTGACAGATTGACAG